>OX402532.1:5379654-5979654 GCA_948098885.1 Drepanosiphum platanoidis
GGGGGGGGGGGGGGCAACGAGACGGCGTCACAATGGAATTGCCGCCGCCGTCCGTTCGGGACAGTCATAGCGTATTCGCAGGACGAAGTAATTTGACGTTCTGTCCGCCGCCTAATCGCACGGGACAGTCGAAAGCATGTTGCTGTACCGTTCTCTGATGCGGTCGTTCTCGTTCCGTGCACTTTGCACGCGGGCCCGGACGGACCGGACCGCGGCCAAACTCCTAGCCAGCTTCTCGCGCCGCAACCTCGCGGTCTCGGCGAGACGGCGGTTTTGGACGGTCAACGAGTGCGACGTGAAAAAATTCCACCCGAAGATGCCCCACAGACCGCCGCCGCCGCCGCCGCCACCGCCGCCGTCGCCCGCCATGGCAGACCGCAGGTCGTCCGCGCACGGGTCCAGCTGCTTTCGGACGCGGCGCTTGGCGGCCGCGACGCGTTCCGCGAGCCCGGTCAGTTCGAACTGCGCGTCGGCCACGGCGCCGCGCAACGTCCGCGAGGCCCAATCGTCGCGGTCGTTGGCCCGCTCGACTTTGGCCAGCAACAGGCGCACGAACAGCCCGTCCCGGACGGCCGCGGACTTCAGTTCGGCCCGCGCCCAGTCGGCGATCTCGTCCGCCCGCCGGCTATAGTACTCGGCGCAGTCGTTGTCGTCGTCGTAGTCCATGACCGTCGGCGCGGGCATTTTATTGTGTACAATTAAATAATATCTTAATTGATTATTATTTATAAATATATTATAAATAAATAATATAAATTTATTATCGTGTAAACGCCGCGTCGACGACTTTAGGCGCCGTCGCCCATAACAACGAGACGAGCGTTGTAATCGAGTTTATTACGCGGCATCGACTGCGCCGGAAAATCGCACATTTTCCGCCTATTTTTCGCCACCGCATGAGAAAATCGTGATTTTTGCACCGGATCGAACAGATCAGTTATTACTCTATTAGTATAGGTATACTTATATAATTATAATGTTATAATATGGTTCGACGTTAATAATTCGTACATATAATTACGTAACAATAATAAGTGTGTTTGCGCATAGATTAAATATAATTAATTTAGTGTAAATTGTTAATTATTGTATACTTAATCTATGGTTTGCGTGTGAAATCGGAATGAGTGAAATTTCACGTCTGGCTACCCGACCAATGACAGCCGAGCTGCGCGCGCGATCCAACCAATACCAGTCGAGCGACGTATTCATCGAGCCTACCATTTACCATTGCCGAGACGATCAGTATAGTGTCGACAGCGGTTCGGAAAGTTCCTCTCGGTTTCAACATTGCAGTTTTTATTTTTTTTTCATTTTCATTTCGTCAACGACTCTAATATAATCAAACGTTTAATCGTGACTTTTGATTTTTTTTTTCTTTCGTGTTTTTATCGAGTGACTTTTGTATCTGTTACTATATACTGTTATTTTATTTCTCAAGCCAACACGAATACCGAACCTCAACAGCAACCCCCACCTACTAGGCCGTAAGTAGTACCGATTATATTTATTTATATATAGTCTTGAAATAGATAGTGGGTTATAGGTGTTAATAGGGGGCAGCGAAGGGTAGCGACCGCTTCCTTTTTTTCATGAGATAGAAAAATCATATTTTCCGTCACCCCGTAAAAACATCGTCACATCGATTATGTGCACTACATACTTAACCCTCAAAATAACCCAATCCAAATATATTTTGATATCTTAATTTAAATCTCTATTAACATTTCTTAAATTTTGAAACAACTTTCATACAACTATTACTTGCTATAATAATAGCATGTAGTTATAATAAAATCGTTTCACGAATCGTGAACACTAATCAATAAATATTACACTTGAGGAAATACAAGTTATTTAATTATTATGATTTATGAATATACGGGCTAAGCGGCTGAGCCACTTTATACAATATAAAATTAATTATATAGGTAGATACAATTTACAATAAAAATTACAACCATGCTAGGGTAGAAAGAGATACAATTAAATATAAATATAATTGACAATATATTTTTATAGTTTATAAAAATGTAATATTTATACATTAAAGCGCACCGAATCCAAGTATGTGGTGGGTGACAGATTAAAAATTAAAGTTTAACTTTTAAATCATGTATAGATGATACTACGTGCTATTTTTCTTTAAAGAGATTATTAACGTTAAAACTATTTACTGTCTTAGTTATATTTTTATTATAATCGTTGTTTATAAAGATTTACGAATTTATGAAATTCAAATAAAATTTGTCGCCCCAGGCAGGGTCTACTCAGGCCTGACGTCATCAGGAGAATCGGCCATCGTAGCTGCGTCGTGCGACGTGCGCGTCGTCTGCGGTCGCTTAAACAATAATCGACGGAGGCAATGTCTGTCTGCCACGCGTACGACAATCCGCCGGGAACGCAATGTTAATATTGTAAATTGTTATTATAATAATAACACGTGTTATATGTATGTAATATATAATAATATCATAATACTTTGTTTCAGTGACGGTATTACGTGGCGACGAAGCGCGAGATCATGAACGCGAGTAAAGTCTCGATGACCATGTCTCTGGCGGTCGATCGAAAACGATTACCCGCAGAATACGTGGACACGGGCTGGGGATTGAAGTCTAAGTCGTTCAACTCTTCGTCCGCCATTCCCTCGCCGTCTTCCGCTGCCCTCTGGCCGTCTTCTGCGCGCCCGTACGGTCTATGCACATCCACCATCGTCGCCGAACCCCGTTTCCGGTCGCCGTTCAACGTCCAGTAATACGTGGAGCGTTTGCCACCGTCGTCGTCGGCAGCGCCGGAACTCTGTGTCACCGTCGTCGTCATCGTCGAGGCCGCCGTCGCAGGTTCCATGAATACGTTTATCAGCACCGACCGCGGCTCTTCCGCCGACGAATCGTCTGTTTTCGGCACCTCGACCCGCACGGTTTTCTTGCTGTATCCGGCCGCGTTCACCTGCAACAGCGCCCGAAGAGGACCGTACGAGTATTGATAAGAGGCGGACGTAAATATTAATATTATATCTATTATTAGTTGCCACCGGATCTTAGAGTGAAATATTCAGTTTTAACACCCAGGTACCTACATACGTACTTAAAAGACTATGTGAAATTTTTTATTCAATAATTCTTACTTGTAATTTATATATTCCAGGAAGTAGTATTTTCCAGTACTCTCCATTTTTGGTTGTGTTGACTATGTTTTCTCGGCCTAATATACTGACTGTGGCATTTGATATGGGTTTACCGGTTAATTGGCTCATGACGATACCCTTAATGCCTCTGTGTGATTGTTGCATCCAAGTTAATAGTGGCTGAAAAAGTAATTATGTTTTTTCAACATACTTTCAATATATCTGTTTTAATGACTTTGTGAATCTCAAGTTGTGAAAATTCAAAACTCATTTGAAATATTCTAATAAAATAACCTTTAGGTGATCGTTCCAGTGAGATTCCAAAAACGAGGGTGGAGGGTATTTGCAACAAGACATTTCCAATGTAATTTCCATGCATCCATGCCTTAAGTAATTGTAATCTTGCATGCCTCCTACGAAAATATATGCAAAATGAGAAATAACAAATTTCCATGTGTGTCGATGTTTTAGATTGATTGCAAAAGAGGAAGAGGGACTTTAAAGGTAGTATAAATACCATAAATTGTATTTAATTCGATTTAATAATATATAAATAGGTATAATATACATGTTTGTTCAAGGCGATAAATGAATTAATAGATATAAAAGTTAGATAAACGTTGTTAGTATAGAATCAGGAAATATGATTAACCTTGTACTTGATACCAAACTGCTCCATTAGTAATACCATCTTTGAATTTGTTACTACCCCCTTCACAACCTTGACCTAAATGCATCGTTGGGTGCAATGTGGCATATTGTTTTGATAAAAATCGAAACACGTCATTATCTGGTGTTAAACTTGGATTGATTATCGTGTCTATATTTGAAGCTGTAAAAAAAATAAAATAGTACATTAAATCAAAATAAAAACGTGATAATTGTCAAATAGAAATATTATTTTAGGTAATGAAGTGTTTAGTTGAAGTGTTTACTAATTGTTAGTTTCCCACAAAATAATTTAATTAAATATTAATATTATAAAATACGAACTTTTACCAGAGTAAATTTGTTTGGTTAGTTAACTTTTTAATAGTAAACAAAACAAGACAACCAATTTTTGACTATCACACATGCACTTAAAAAGTTTTTTAAATGCATTTAATTACATAACATACTCGTAAATAATATGCATACTCGAGAATAGGTATAGTGTATATAACACTAGTGTTTGAGAAGTTTATTGGCCATGAAATTTTTTTTTAAAGCTTTCTAATTATAAACTATGTTGTTACATACTAGAAATTAGGATTATGCGTTCGTAATGTGCATTCGTATTAAAAGTGAAATTTATTTGATATTTTTACTATTCATAAATGCTTTGTAAAGGTCCACTATATTGATGGTCCGTAATGAAGTTTCGTTAAATTTCAGCAACTTGTTTTGAACTATTTGATAAAATACATACGAATCTTTTTAACATGATTAAAATGTTTGACTGTACATTGTACTTTTTCAGTGTTCAATTATGATGTAAAATATAGTTAGACTATCAAAGAATATAATAACAGTACAATATAATATTATGCGTATTGATAAATAATTGAAAAAGATCTATCTTTCTATATTCATATAAATTGATTGTTTTACATTTCTATAAAGTTCAACTACAGAATCCATGCAAATATAAATAATTTATAGTTAATTTTTTACTTAAACTCTTATAAATTTAAAATATCATTACAAATATATAGTATGTGTCACAGAAAAATCAAATAAATATTAAACAAATAAAAATATATAACCCGGTTTACTTATAGTTCTGTGAGTTATGTTTAAGAATTCAGAATTATGCATATTATACAAAGCAGCTGAATTGGTATTAAGCATTCATTATAGGCGATACTTACTCGACTCAACTGAATCGTCGTAAGGATAATTGGCTACCAAAGCGCCACCGTGTAAACCTAGAGACAAAACAAACGGGATGGTCTCTAACCATTTTATGATCGCTTTAGTTTCAGGTTGAAGCGGTGTCGTGTTTGGAGTAAACATGCTAGGGAAATTTCTATTCAAATCAAAAGCTTTGTAGTTACCTCTGAAAAAAATTACGATTCATAATAATAGGTATTGTAGTTCCTCTATAGTAAAAATACAAATAATAATAATAATAATAATAGCACTAGTAGCACCGATAATATACTAATATGTAAAGTGTACAGTGTAATAATACGTTGGTTTATAGGTGTACCTAGAACGGGTAAAATTGTTGTTCACTACTGCTCCGTTGCTTGGACAAGGCTGAGGACCGGATAATTCAAATCCATCAGGATTCATGCTTGGTAATAAATGGATGACGGTAGTCCGCAATAATTTGTTGATCACATTGTCTTTAGAGTTATCCAATAAGTACTGAATAAAATCAAAATCAAATGTAACCCATTAAGTACCCACGGTATGTGTAAATGTTTACCTATACATATCCTTATTATTAAATTATAGTACACACATATTTTAACGGTACCTACCTATATTATGAATGGTGGAATAATTATATTATTATTATTTTTTGATACGTATATTTTAATGCAGGTGCCATTAACACAATGAATTGCAATAGTTTTAAAATTGTAAGGTAAAATTATCACGTATAATACAAAGTTTTTAATATACAAATGTACATTTCACGTTAACGCAGTTTTGGACACGAGATTTTTGTTTTGTTATGGACACTATAGTCTATAATAGATATCGCCTTATTAGACTTTGAACAAGTTTATTAATCTACTACATTATAAATTATTTTAAATTTATTAGTTTAGGTTTAAACATTTAGATTATATACCTATTAATACTATTTATTTATTTACAGGTGTAATTTATGATGGGAAAATATTCCATGGTCAGTATTAGTAATTACTATGCACAAGTCCGGTAAGAAGAGTTGAGCAAATGGGGAGGACATTGCTTTATTGGTACCTTCAAAGTTTAAAAACGCAGGTAATACAAGTTTTAATAACATAATACAGTTTTTAATAATTTGAATTACCCACGATAATTAAAAAAAATAAAAAAAATAATGATAAATTATCATGAAAAAATGTTTTTATTACAATTAAATTAGATAATCGAAATAGCCTGTTAAACGCGAGATGTTTGTATAATATTTCCATGCGATCATATATTATGTATTCGTGACTTACTCACTTGTATCATATGTAAAGTTACTTCTCTCCCTACGGGTTCATTACCGTGTATATTTCCGACGAGTTTAATATTCGGTACACCCAGCAGCTCACTCGCAGTAGTCAATTTGACAACCCATAGTTCTCGTTCTTTTGAAACAAGCGTTCATAAAACAAAATAACGATTAATTATTCATAGTTTGTAGTATTTTAAATTAATAAAGAAGGTGTACTCGTATATATTTATTATACGTTAATGTGTTATGTGCATGCTCAGAGTATACTCACCTAAAACTGATTTTCCAATCGAATATAAAGTAGAAACGTTTGAAAATTCTTTGGTTATTTTCATCAAATAATCAGTCATCTCTTCGTAGTTATGGTATTGGTCCAATCCTATTCTATGCGACCCCAAAGATACGGCGAATATGGTCGCTAGAAGGACCGCAGTGATTGTAAAACGATTCATATTGTATTTATTTATTTTTTAAATCACACGCGTCAAATGATTATCACATATCATTACGATTCCATTGCGAATCGCTGGCGATATTAATTCACTCCTATAAAAACACGAACGCAGTCTTGTTTTAATTATTTTCGAAAATAGTACTCACGCGCATGCCGTGCGTTTCAAAAAAAGATTTAAAATAATAATTTGCTAGTATTATAATATAACTTACTTGCAGATTTATTATTACGTGTTCCGCATGATATCCGTCGTATTGGAAGACTCGTAAAAGTTGGCAAATTATGTTTTGCTCTGGGATGAACCAATACAGTTATCAGTTCCAAGTCTGTCGAAAAACGTAAGTCAAATATATAATATACATGTTTAAATGGTCGCATAAAAAATATAAATTTAAAAATAATGAAACAACGTATACGAAAAAAAGGTTAAAATCTGACCGCTTGAATGATTTTTATTTGATAGTTTTTACTGTTTTTAGTTTGTTTTGTGTGTGAATTTGAGATCAACGAATACAATATGTAACGGAAAATACAGACCACTGCGTTTTATACGGGGACGCGTCGTGAGAAATGCACCACTGCGCGACTTGACGGTGATAATTATATGACCCACGTACATTTTATTTTAATAAAATTGCAAAATTTTATTGGCCCGAAAGATTGAAGCGCACAATAAAAAACTGTCACATTCGGAGCACATTATTTAACTAGACGTCGCAGTGCCCACACACGTGACTATATATTAATATGGTACTTACATCTGTATTTGATATTGCGCCGTACAAAAAACAAAATTATAAAAAAGCCGTATCTACGGTCTTGCTATAGAACGCAACGGAAGACTTGCACAGTTTAAAAGCGGAACGTCATCAATGTCGCGCGCGCGCGTGTCGATTGTACGAGCTGTATTATGCTATTGTACTGTACGAGCTGTATCTATCTTATTTATATATTTGTAGTATACGCAGCGCGTCCCGAAAAAATCCAATAACAAAGATATTTTTTATCGTACGGATGGTGGTGTGCTATCTGCAGCGCGTTCTCATAAGAAGGGATTACAATATTGTTTTTGTTTCATGTTAATAGCGCGTAAATTCAACATTTATCACATCCAATATCAGTTGATATTTTTTTATTTAATTTCGACGGATAATTTTATCACGGTCCCCCTCCCCCGTGATCGGTTCCAGTCTCGAAAGACATTTTCTCGGGCGATAAATTTCTTTATTGCGCGTTATTTTATAACGATTTTAATTCGAAGCGCGTATTTATTTTATTATTTAATCGACGGGTTTCGAAACCTCGTAGCCATAGTTTAGAAACAATTTAAACCAGATTCTTTTCTACCCATTGTTTGTTAATGTTTACGGTATTGTAACGATATATATATATATATAGGTTTTTTATTTCTTGCTAACCACGCCGTGTATAACGGCATCATAGATGAACATTTATTCGGAATAAAATATGCGAACGGCCAGGAAAAACTGCATTGTTTCGTTTTGTAAATATTATTTTGCAGACGCGAATCGATACGGCGAATAGGCGTAGAACATATTACGAAATGCTTACGTATTTTATAGGTAATAAGTAATAACTAATAATTATGTGGGTTGTAACTTGTTGTAGGTACCCACTATCCACTTTCGCAGTGCACTATAGTAAATTTGTCTGTTTAAACGCGTCTTTTTGGTTTTACACAATAAAAATGTTTTTTTTCTTTTTTTTTTCTATAGGTATTTTAAGTTTTGTCACAAAATATTTCCTAAAACGTTGTGTTTTATGACTGAATTTTGCTACACAAGTCCTCAGACTGCGCACTAACACACAAATCTAGGCATAAAACATAAAATTTAATAGTTTTGTTGTAAGTATCTACGCGTCACAATAGCGTCGAGCGTGACATTATTGCGCTCGACGGGGTCGAGTCGAAAAAAGTATTGACAGTTTCGTTTATACGCAGTTAATACTTTGAATCGTTTTTTTTTAGCTAAGCAATGTTGTAAAAATTACAGAATTTAAATTTCTAACTATTCAAATTTATATCGCATTACAATCACTGTGTATACCAAAGAGCAGTTTTAAACCCACATAGGTACGAGTCAACTTAACGGATAAATACGTTCACCAATCTCATTGCACAATAGTTGAAATTTTATTGATTGACGTTTAGGAGCACACTTTAAACGAATTCGTACTGTCCGTTCGTCTAATCTAAAATATGATGTATTTGTGTGTAATAATTTCTAATCGTATGTGTACGTACACCTAAATATTGAATAATATGAATACGTTTCATAAAATCTTATTATATGACTGTGAGAAACGATTTTAATTAAATTTATTCTGTTATATGTGCAGGTATAATAGTGAACACGTGGACAGACAAATAGAATAAACACATGTAGCCAATCGCAGCCTCATTTCGTTTAAGTAGACATCACAAAATTGTAATTGGGTACGTTAAAAAAATATTTAACCATCATATATATTTATATAGGTATCTACTGCGTCTGGCGTTTGGTAGTTTCATATTATACTTGTATAACATCATTAAGACATACAATATGTCTTTATTAAAGTATTAAATTATATAACTAATACTGTAATACACTCGCTATACTATTTATGCAGTTATCGATTGACATCCTTTATAATTTGAGTACACTATTATGCGAAAAATGTACATGACTCGGATGAGATATAGCCGATATAGGTGACGAATGATTGGTATAGTTGAATTGTTCTTAAAATTTCTTTCGATGAAAAATCGTGATTAGTGTAGAAATAAATAACAATAAATACTCGTAATAGCAATAATAACATTAAAAACACGCTCATATTATCACTTCACAGTTCACTCAGAATCTAAAACCGAATTACTATCTTTATAACTGTTGTAGAAGACATCGTAATTTGTGTATACTTGCACTATCTTCGTAGAAATCCTGTCGGTATACTTGCAATTATCTGGTATTAAAATATTTAAAATAATTCAGTCTGCCTACCATATTTTGTAAACTATGATGTTCGTTTGTTTAACGTTAATTCCTATTTTATGCGCAAATTTTAAACATAAAAATGTTAGATAATGTTAGAATTAAATATTACATATATAATGTAAGAATTGATAGCACAAAACAATAATATTTTAATAAATAATAATAATAATAATCATAATAATAACCATTATAACAACCTATATATTATAATAAATACCACCACAACTGAATATTCACAAACATGCTCTGTGATTGCTCACTGATGGCTTTGTTTCTCGTAAAGGTCCTTTATATCAATTAAGTTTTTCTGGTACTGATAAGTTTCGAATTAAAGTTACCCCATTTTATTTTATTTTATAATTAACTTAAGTTAAATTTTATACGACTGATTATTAGTATTGCTAATAGACTATACTTGATTTCACAAAACTTAAAAATATATTTTAAATAAACATTTATCATTATGGTTGTACAAAATGCAGCCTGCAGTAGTTGAAATTTTAATAAATCTGAGATAAAATGTTCAGAAACTCCATTGACTTGCCACATATATGTATTTTATTAGATACTGTTTTTTTTTCGTATCGATTTTTTATACTAACCGTTTTTATTTCACTGATATTTTTATCATTAGCTGTCTGAGTGTTGCGCGTTTAACTTGATAGTATTGTTAAATTACATATAACCACTTGAAACATCTGTTAATCGAAACGTCTGAACTCCGAGCGATCATTATGTTGACATGTCGTATAAAATATAATATGATACTGTCGTAGTCATAAAAATGTTACATTTCATGATGTGTATTATTATGCGCTTGCCAAAGGATTTTCTTGGTTAAAATTTTCCCAAGCCCCCGCCGAATACTAGATAATTATATAAGAGGTCTTACATTGGCCGAAGCGAAAATAAATCAAATTGTTTTAATTCAATCTAATTGAAAATTCTCGACTCGTTATCAATATCGATGCCCGATTAAAAAATAAAATAAAACCATACCGTAATTATTATTATATAAAATAGGTAATAGGTAATAGTAATAATAATTGTATTTTAAAAAAATTTATACTTCATATCTATCGATTAATGTTTTATAATTACAATACAATCGAATGTAGATAAAATATTATGTCTGATTGACGTGTATGAATTATCATCCCTCAACGCGTAGTACATTTCGACCGATCATTGTTTAACTGCGGTTAGATTTTTTTGTTTTGTAGATGTCCTTTGTATAATATATAACATTTGTTTATTACACAATTAATAGTTTAAGGGGAAAATACTTTGAAAAAAGAACATTCCAAACGCGTGTACGATATCCTCTCTACTTTCTATCCTATTCCAACGAATGAATTAAAAGCAAGGTAGAGACATTTTGCGAGAAATTATCGAGAAAATGTTCAAGAGTGCCGTCAGAAAAGCGATACATCCAATTACAGCGGGCGCCTTCTCATAAATACACTTAGAACAAATTCATCATCGAGCCCGTTCTCTGAAAAATGATCTACATAATAGGTAAGTACTAATAAAACGCATATAAATTGAGTCATTAACTTTGGAAATTGTTCCGCGCACAAACAAATACGAATTTTTGATATAAACTGAATATTGAGGCAAGATAGTCTCGCATGCTTTTTAGAATAAATAATGCTCGGTTAGTATTTGTCATTGCTCGTCGATAGCTCACATTTTGTAATAATATTTCTACCTATTCATCATTTTTTTTTTTTTATTAGATTATTAAATGTATCATTGAATAAAATAGTATAAACTTTTGGTAATAATAATCGCTAAAACTAAGATCATCGTCTGTGACGATGAATTAAACGCAGCCGTGTTCTCAAAGTTGAAATAAACAAAATTAATTGGGTTGTTATTGTAACACTAACCTGGCGGAACAATGGTAACTTGGGGTCGTGTTCAAAGTTTAAATAAACAAAACGAGTCGGGTTATTATGTTACTCCACTGACTACCAGAAAAAACAATAGCATCTGCGAGGTGAAATCGAATCAAACGAATACTGTTGACTTTCGCTGATTAATCGTTATCGTTTCAGTCTTATTCGAACCGTCATCAGATATCCGTCATATCCAGAATATTTTGTTTATTTATCTGCCAATGTATGCGTGCGCTCTGTAGTTTTCTATCAACCTAACGGATTAAATTCATTTGTTAATTGTTCAAATTGAATTGTCATTAATCGCTATGAATTAAATTGTAGTGAACATCACAGTTGTACTGTTGCAAATGCCTTTCGACTTTGAACGTCCCAAACGAATCAAAGCACGGGTAAACATATTTCTATTTCATTGTTTTAATATTTTAAAATCACGCAATCATTCCAGCTTAAAGTCACTGGGACTGGGAACAAACGTCGTTCGCATCGGCAACAATTTTGTTCTTTAAATTCCATTAGTTTGATGAGAAATTTTCACTAAAATAACGTGACTCGCTCAAAAGAACAGCTTGAACCGCCACTGAATATATTAAAGTATTCTATTATAGTTTGATATGATTAATTTTTTTAAAATAAATAATCAACATAAAACATGTAGTCAATTTTTTTGTTTAGTTAATAATTGTTTTGTTGCCCTAGTTTTGTTAGACGTAGAAAGCCTATAGGGAGTGGATTTAACTACAAATTTGGATTTCTCTGTGCAGCTCTAAAATAGTGTTTTTCAAGAACAGAACAGTTTTAAAGGTAAGTATATGATATAATTAAATTAAATAAAAATATTTTTGCTTTGTTTTTTAAAATTCATGCTAGTTATATTATAAATTTTTTAATTAAATTAAATTTTAATTTTAATATCCACATAAAATTGTACTAGTCTAATAAAATACAAATAATACTTTTTTCATCATTTTGATTTGTTTTTAATTTATAAAAATATAATGGGTGACATTAACATTAAGTGACTGCCAGTTTTTGTCAGGTGATATTGATCATAAAGAAAAATAAAAAAGATTTATAGTTAAAGCATCACAATAAAATAAAAAATAAAGATGAATTAATGATGGTTCAGTAAAAAAAAAATTGCCGAGAATCCTTTTCTGAAAGCAATGACAACATTGATTTCAAATTTTTAACAACTATGCAATAATAATTAATTATCCATCTCCAGTATCTCACATTTTTTTACCATTAAAATACTGAGAATTTAAATAAGCTTATATAGGAAGTAAGTTTTTATTTATTTTTGAGAGGAACGGAAATACATTATTGAGTAAAAGAATCTTTGATAAAACAAATAAATCAAATTCAACACATAAAATTGTGTATTGCGTAAGAATTATCATTATTTGATATTTGGCGCATACAATACAACGTATAATACATAAAAAAGTTAAAACCAACTTTGGGGTTTAATAAAAATTAACAGTTCTTAATCAGTAACTTAACGAAACAATAACTCAACAAAATCAATGTATGTGATAACTAATATAAAAAACAATAAACAAAAAAAAAAAAATAAAAAAAAAAGTACAAATTAAATTGGTAAATAAGATAAAACTACTAGACTACATAAGCAAAATAATAAAAATATTTTAAGGAACACTAATTAACCACTTTGAATAATACAATTAAGGATAACAATAAAAGGTATTATTTCTCTATTTACAAATTGTGTTTCACAATAGAGAAATACATTATTAATAATCATATGGACACACATTGGAAAAAATTAACATTTTATTATTTAGATTAAGACTTTTTTTTTTCTTTTTTTTTTTTTAAAAGTGGCTATGTATATTATAATATCATAAGTCATTTTAATATGCCATCAAATATTGTTTTTACACAGAAAAAAAAACCATCGAAATAGAAATAGTACATTTAACAGAATATTTATTGCTTAAGCCTATAAAAACAGGAATTATAATAACTGATTGTATTATAATGCAATAATAAATAAGTACAAATTTCTACTTAGATTTGGTCAATTAATTCCAAATGCAAAATTAATATTTAAAACCTTTTATAAACTAATTTACAATTTCATTAATATTTATACATTTGATGTATGTAGGTATATTTATATAATATATCCATAGGATTTAACAATACAATAATAACTATTTATGTTGCTAAGTGATCGGAGACAATTAGTCCAATCACCGATTATAGTATTTATAGGTTTCGTTCTATATGACTGTTGGCGGTAACACGTTGTAGTCTTGTATGGCTGTTTTAACTGTTTCATAAAGGGGACGGTTGTCATCTGCAGATGGCGTCAAATTGTTATAGGCTACGTATTCAGAATTTGGGTTATTACATAAGGTCTGTAACTTGGTCAGATAATTGTCAAAGTGTTCTTGGGTTTTTTCAGAACCCGATTGCCCATCAGGGCATCGAACTTGTTCTAAAAACGACATCATATTGTTCCTTAGGTTTTCATAGTACCCATTCAAATGGGAACTTTGTCGTTGAGATAAGATTTGTGTTTCCTGTAAACAAGTAAAAATATGAAGTTGTTACAATCACTTAAGTATAAATTTGGTAAAATTGTGGAATATTGCTGTAGTACGGCTATTATTTTATTAGAGCATCATTTTGGAGTGTTTTTGCTGGTTTGGAATGATTGACACTACCTTGGGCCTACCTTATCCCCGTGTCGAAGATGAGCCTCCATAGCATTGATGTCTGTCTTCAATCTCAACATTTGGGATTCGACGCGTGCATTTTCTCGCTGCAATTCGGTAATTTCAGCGTCCAAAGTAAACAGATCTTCACCACCGTTCCCCATATTACAATCTAAAAACCACAACTTTTTTACCTTTTCTCCTCCTCAACATTTGCCTTATTCAAAAATTGTTAAGATCCCACAATTTTACCAGTCAAAGACAATCTTAATACTATTCTCACCATTATGAAGTTGTTTCGAGCCGTACATGTGATGATACAATGAATCAGCTGCATTTGATGGTAACGGTTTCTTGCCAGATGTTAAATTTGGCGCAGACGGATGACAAACGCTCAGTGTCGGTGCACCTCGATGAAGGAATGGACTAGGATTTAAGTGCGATGGTTCACAGACAGTTTGATCAGATTGTTGGTGATGGTGTTGTTGTTGTTGTAGTTTGGCTATGTTGGCCTTATGTTGTTCAACAGTTCCTCCACTTTCAAGTACTCGCATTTTGTTACGGTTGGCAATCGGACAACCAGATGCGCTAAAGTTCAAAATTAAATATTATAAATAAGAAACACCTAAAGTTATCTATAGATAGTATTTGATAATTTACCTTCTGTGCGATAAAAATTTGCCTGTAGCGTGTCCAGATCCGTCACATCCGGGTATAGGACATCTGTAACATATTTTTAAATGTAATCGATTGTTTCAATGTTGAAAAATCATGTTATTTACCTCAATGGTTCAGAATCTTGACCATCTCGTGGTTTGCTCTTTGGCTTGTTTGCTCTAGGACATCCAGATAAAGATCGATGAGAAGAATAATTTCCTGTTACATGGCCAGATCCATCGCAGCCTGGTGTTGGACATTTGAGTTCTTGCGAATGTGTCGAAGATATTCCTGGTTGTGATGAAGAACGATCGCTTCTTGCACAAACAGAAATGCTAATGGGGAGTAAAAATTATTAAACATGTAAGTATACAACAAAATATTTAGACTTGTCTTTAAAAATTTAAATGAGTTATAAAAATGGATAAATATACTGATTTACAAAAGTAGGTATGTCCTTATTAAGTACTCATAAAAGTAGTTGATATATTTTTTTTTTATTTATCAAAGTTATTAAAATAAAATTAAAACATTGTTTCAGTTACAAGAATCGATTAATATTTTTCTATATTTTCAACATACGCTTCAGTCAACTCGATAACAAGTCGTGAAAAAAAGTAAATTGAAGTCCACAACTGTCATTAGTCACTAAAATCTGAATAAAATTCTTCATTGAAAACTATTGATTCGTTTTCTTCTACCTTGCTTTCTTCGTTTAAAATATTTTCGTTTGCCATATTAGTTACATCTCCTTTAAGCGAAAAACAACTTTTTAAATATTGTGTTTTTCTAGACTCATCGTTTACTCTGAGACAAGTCATTATGAAATGGTCCAATAACTCTGGCGAACGATTTGGATGATTCAACAGCAGTACAAAACACGACCGTATCGAGAACATGATATATTCTTTCCTTATGTTGGGCGATTTGAATAACACCAAGAGCAATTCCTTGTAATTGTCCCAGTCAGCCTTCAGCAAACAAGAACGCATTTCGTTTAAAATCGGTTTCAAACCGCAGTCCATTGAACTCGTCGAATTTCGATTGCAATAAATCGGCAAATGCGTCCTGTCCGCACAGATAGAATCGACCTTCGTGGCGGTCGTTTTGGAAAAATTGGACGTCATTTTGGCTCTTCTGCCGGACGAGTTTCGTGATCGATGAATCGGTTGCTGTATCATGTCGATTGCTTGTAACAAGTAATTCTTCGGCAGAACGACGTGATTTTTGCCAGCAAAATACTGTGTCAGGATTGCATTATTCGAAGTTTCCGAACCGTCACTACTGCTGTCGGTCGGTTCCATTTTTCGCACAACGAAGTCGGTCAGACAATTCAATGCCGTAAGTGCAGGACAAAACGAACAACTTTTAATTAACTATTAAAAAGTAAATATACTATGGCAAAGTAACGTTTCGTAGATGAACGTTGAACGTTAACAATATTTTGTTGGTGATTGTTATCAATGTTATCTAATCTATAGTTGTTCCGAGCTTGCGTCGTGTACAGTGTGACCACCCCGTAAACGGTAAAATATTTGGTAAAGAAACTTTGTCTTTGGGAAGCGACGACACAATCGCTTTGTATTTTGGATCGCGCGTTTCAAAATTTGTTTTTCCAAGGGTTTTTTTCAATTCAACATGGACGGTGTAGGTCGTGTTCGCGAGTTGATCACGTTTTGAGACTATAACGAGTGCAGCAGCATTTGAGGCCGAACACCAATCGCTTGAATTAATTTCGACACCTCGAAAATATACCGCAGATTAAGTAATGTTCGGGATCATCATGGAAAATTGTGGATATCAACGTAAATATTATCGAGTTGACGCGGTGAGTATTGACAGTATTATAATATTATAGGAAGACGATAATATATAAATCGATGTTTCAATGTATCTATAAGCAAAAAATAAGACATCCGAAGATCTACAATTTTAGTCCGATAGATTACGTCAAGTTTTTTTTGAACGCTGCTGTGATTTCAAAATAGTCATTAAGAATGTGTTAAAAGCCTTCGACGGTGATTAATGAACGCGTTTTATAATTTAATTGGATTATATTGTCTTGTGTTTTCTATGTATTTAGTGACGTGGCTCACCCCGCACCCGTAAGCGCAGTGTAAACGTTGTTGCTTACAAGTCCATTTTATAAACGAACGGATATAGCCATCGATAAAATTGTAATAATGTAAAATTGTTATTTAATTAATTTCATTGCATTTTGTTGTGGACAGGATTTAAGTCCCTGATTATGCGATCATTTGGTCGTTGCCCGAAAACAGAGGACAAAATCGAGAGGGTTTTTACAATAGTGACGCCAACAGACGAGGTAAATACAATTTTCGGCCATCGTTTACACCGCTGAGTTTAGATTAAGCCACGTCACCGAAATCACAAACGTTTTTGTGATTTAGTTGGATATACGTAACTTACGATGTAGTCTCGTATTATTTTTTACTTTATAGTATTTATTATACTTTTAGATGCGCGGAGGAGACAGCTGCAAAAAGTTAAAGGCGTGTGTGTGTGTGTGTGTGACGTACCTGTCGTCTTTGGACGAGACCGAAAGTTTGTCTTGTTGAGGCGGCGGCATGCTGTAGCACGGGTTTTGCGAGAACCCGTTGGGCGGTGCGCCCTGCTGATAGGCGCTGGCCGAATAGCCGCACGAGTATGCCGATGCGCTGTACGGAGTCGAGTAACCGTTTGCGTACTCAGGCATCGGATATCCGGGATGAGGACTCAGAGATGTGTAACCTATAACGTCAGACAAAACACGATGGTAACAGGTATTTATTATATATTAATAACGACGATATAACGTCGCAAAAAAAAAAACTATGTTTTTCGTATAACACTGCTCAGAAAAATATGTCATAAGTTTCTTTTTCAAATGTCATTAGTAGAAAAAAATCGCTAGTTTATGATATACGTTAGTCGTTTTTTATTGACACGCCGCGCCGGTAAAACTAAATTACCTTTTTTTTAAAACGCAATACAAGATTTTTCGGATATTTTTTTACCTCGACAATTTAATGCGGCGCGTTTGAATTAAGTAGTTGATAATTTTTTCCTAGAAAATAAGTAGCTTTTGATATTTTCGGTCAGGGTGGTGTTTATAATTTTTTATAATTATTTTTTAAGCAATTTTCTTGCACATTATACACGTCGGCTGGGCGACGGCGAAGTAGGTAAAGAAGGTATAAAATAAAATATGTAAAATACGCCTATTAACTTATAACGAATTAATACGATACGACATGTTGACGTCAGGTTTCTAAACATAAATTTAGTTAAAAGTAGTTTGTATAAAATATTGAATAATTATAACAAAAAATACAGCAGTATTTAATAGTATAAATTATATTTTAAGCATCTATTATTACGGCGTTCTAGATTTTTTTTTTTTTTGAAGTACGATTGAAGTCTGTGGCAATATTTTCTCAGGAAAATCGCGTGAAATCGGTGAGCATATTAACAAACGTTATATATAAAATTTCGTTGAGATTTTTTTCAATTTGCAACACTTTTCCGCAGAATATTACGATTGCGCACCGCGGGCGGTGAATCACGTCAGTCTACGATTTAATAATTATAAATAGACGAAAAAATAGGCCAGCCGTTACCGTTGACATCTCTGTAGTGGTCCATGTAATGCGAACCTCCGCTCTCGGGCGTCGACTCCCTGCTGTATCCGTTAGGCGGTCCGCCAGGAAACACTAGCCTGCCAGGTGCCCTGTAAAGGGGACGAATGATTGTACACGTTCAATGGCGGGGGGGGGGGGTAAAAGATCCAGACGACGGTCGGACGTACCTGTTGACGCTGAGGTCCAATGTCTGGCCTTGAGGACTTGGCGCTTGGTTGACCTGCGGACTCGATGTCGACGTGTTGGGACTGGTGCGGTGTCCAGTGGCTCCTGCGTAATGGTGCGGGCTCAGGCTGTTTGAATACGTGACAGTCTGCACAGGACACGACGGAAATATTATAACAGCGGTAAAAAAAAAAAAAAATCCTTGGGTTATTATCGCCGGTTTCAATCATCTTTTACATTTTAGGTCGGGAACTATTTTTCGACACGGGGAACGTAACTCTGATTGTGGGCAGTGGGAAGACGACTTTTTTATGTGATAAAAATAGTAAAACCCCTGCGTCAATAATTGTATAATGACGATAAAATAGCAACCGGTATACATGGTATTATGTTTATAAAAGTATAGTAAGTTTACACTTGGGTAGGTAAAATAAGTTATAAACTCAATAGGAAAAAAAGTTTGGAATTTGTGCATTT
Source organism: Drepanosiphum platanoidis (assembly GCA_948098885.1). NCBI lineage: Eukaryota > Metazoa > Arthropoda > Insecta > Hemiptera > Aphididae > Drepanosiphum > Drepanosiphum platanoidis. The sequence goes on from OX402532.1 coordinate 5,398,911, forward strand.
TTTTTTTTAAATGAAAAAGTTAATATGATAGAATCGACTAAAATGTAATAACATTAATAATCGTAGGCATATTTTGAAAACATGGAGTTAAGTGCAAACGAATGTTCTAAGATGTATGCCAAATTTCGATTCATCAACTTGGATAAATGGCAATTACCTATTGGTTCCATATAGCGTCTCCACATGGAAAATATCTGAATAATAACTTTGATTTTTATAATATTAGAGTAATGAGCAAGACATGGATGGCCCCTTTGCCCATCGTCGAAATTGTACTTTACCTGCGGGCTCGTCGAAGTCACGCTGGACGTCGACAGGTCCATGACCGACACGGTGCCCGGTGACCGGGTAAGCGGTAGTGGCAGCGGTAGCGGAAGTGGCTTCATCCCGGTACTCGCAGCAGCGATGCACTTCACCGACAGATTGATCGCTGCTGCCGTGGGAAAACCCGATTGTACGGCCGGGCCGGAGGACGTGGGCGGATTAGCTCCTTCGTACTGGTACAGGGGCCTGCGCAAGCACACGCGATTGGTGAGTAAAAGTTTATGAATATAATTAAAAATCGTGACAGGCCAAAATGACGTATATAGAATTTTTCAAAACTAAGAATAAATTTGCGTTTCGATAACATAGATATTTAAGTAGCTTATTTTTCTAGCATTTTCGAAACGCCTTTTGATATTTTAGATAATTTTTGTGAAATTTCAGGTTATTTTCAACTATATTTAACTATCTAACTAATCGAGAGAATTTTTTTACAATTTGTATTATTTTACACGTATTTTAGATTCTGAGTGAAGCGAGAAACGTATTGGTTTTACTATGATGTGTATGAAATTGACAATTCTTTTTATCATTTTGTCAAGAAAACTAAAGTAAATACTGTTATGGTTGGTAAATTCCAAAATGTCTTCTAGAGTTTTCTTCCGAAACAAACTGGACGATTCGTAAACCCGATCGGTGTAAAGCGTCCGCAATTCAATACTACGTCGCCGAGGACCCCGCGCTGTCTTACCTGGGATAGAGCGGCGGTTCGATGGCGTCGTCCATTTGCACGGGCTGTTCGGGCTTCATGATCATCTGATGCGGCTGGTACATGGCGGCGGCCGCGTCCCCGTACTCGGACGGGTACCGTTGGCACGACTGATCGGACTCGTACCGGTCGGCGTACGCGGCGGCGGCCGCGGCCACGGCCGCGTTCAGCGGGTTCGGATAAGACGGCGGCCGGACGTGGTCGTACGCCGACCGGGCCGGCACCACCTCGGTCGAGTACGAGGGCGACGGCCGGTTAATGTTGGTCAGCACGTAGTTGCGGTCTGCGGCGGACCTGTTGTACATGTCTTGTTGTTGTTGTTGTTGCTGTTGCTGTTGCTGTTGTTGCTGTTGCTGTTGTTGTTGTTGTTGTTGTTGTTGTCCGCCGCCGTTGATCTGCTGAGGCTCGTACGGCCTGTGCTGCAGTCTAGAGTTGTTGTCCATCATCATGTACGATCCCGAAGAACCGTGTTGCTGTTGGTGCGGCGACGGAGCCGACATGCCGCCGTTACCGTGCTGTTGTTGAATCTGTTGCTGTTGTTGCTGTTGCTGCTGTTGCTGTTGCTGTTGTTGCTGCTGCTGCTGCTGCTGTTGTTGCTGCTGCTGTTGCTGTTGCTGTTGCTGCTGTTGCTGTTGCTGTTGCTGCTGTTGGTGATGGCTCATGGCGTCCATGCTGCCGGACATGGACGACGAGTTGGAATCGTGGCAGTGGTCGCCGTACGACGACGACATGGTCATCGGGGTGTGTCGACTGCACGGCGGCGTCACCGAGCGACACGAGCCGGTCGAATGCATCTCCGACTTGATAGTCATTGCGTCGTCCTGCGGCCCGGGCGTCGGCCCGTCGCCGCCGCAGCACCCCATCTCGGTCTTGAGGCGCAGCTGTTTCACGTCCGGTTTCTCGTCGTCCATGTCGCCGCCGACCGCGTCCTCTTTGTGCAATATCTTCGCGGGCTTGACCGTCACTTTGGCGGCCGCCGAGCCGTAGTATGACGCGGCCGTCAAGTACTCCGGCGACCGGCCGGTCGGGCCGCCGCAGTGGTCGCCGTAGTGGCCGCCGACCACGCCGGCGCCCATCTGCTGGTAAGTGTCCTTGATGCTCACGCCGCCCATGTGCTTGTTGTACTGCTGGTCGAGTCCGCCGCTGTTGCACACTGGAAATGGATCGGGAAAAGAAAAATAAAAAAAAACACACGGAGACTTAAGCGGTTGGCCTATCGCGACGACGACGACGAGAGTTGTTTTTTTCGTTTAGTTTGGGGCCACGATGGCGACCGCACGACGCACTGATGGAGCAAAATGATTTGACGAAAGGGTTTTTGTCGCATTGTCCTCATGTAACAACAAAGCGTTACGATTGCGCACGCTGAATAAATAATATCCAATCGCGATGTCCGACGACAAAGACGTACGCGACGTTTATATTTTACGATATATCTTTTGGGAAGAATAATTATTAATCTGTCGTCGAACAAAATAAAGTGTTTACATTTTTAGCTCGGCCGCGCGACTTTAGATTCGTGTATTTTTTCACGATTTTTCAAACCCGCGGTAGCAAGTCGGGAAATCGAACAATATTCTCAACACTCGGCGGATAAAAAAACACGGTCGAATTTATATACTATACTTACTACCATTATTTGAAAATAATTAAATAACGCGTACAATTACCCGAACGCGTTAAATGTTTAATTCCGTACACGATATTAAATTAATCGTAATTGCAGGCGACGAGTTTGAAAAACAAATTTCAACATTTCATTTCACCGGTGAAAGTTTTATTACGACCGATCAGAATAGCGCACTTTCGATTTTCAAAAAAACACTACAATTCAGTAGTGACTGAAGATACAACTGTGGTATGTTTTGACTATGATATGACTCGTATCAGTTTATATAGAAAAAAGGTTTTTTATTTTTCAGTGAATAATTACAATGCGAGATCAGATGGCTCGGAGATGGCAATTTTGCTATATCGCAGTGTGCGGTCACCCAAAGAGGACGTCCAATATAAAAATACGTTCCGACTTTCGAGAGACGTTTGAAGAAGAGGAGTTTGAATTCGACAGAAAATAAACGGTTGCGGAGAGTCGTGAGTTGGTTTTGTTTTTTTGTTTTTATCGTAAATAAACGTGACTTTTACGTGTATACGTCGTGCCCTAGACGCGGTCGAGCTGTGAAACGTCAATAATATTGAGTTTTCGAGCAGCGATTTTCGTCACGGGATACCCGTTGGACATCCTCTCGACGCGCAAGTATAACATAAATAATCTTATGTAATCGATACGATGGAAATTGAAAAAAAATCACATTATGTTTATTTAAGCCGAGAGTAGATCGCTGATTTTCAGGGCGGGGCGAGATAATACGGGGGGGAGGAGAGAGAGTGGTGTACCTGTTAGCGCGGCGATGTGTTGTTGCGACAGTTTTTTCTGCCGCTCTCGCGAAGCCTGTTTGCTTGCCGCCGCTATTGGACAGCCCGACAGGCTCCTATGCGTGTTTCGGTTCGAGCTCACGTGTCCCCGGCCGTTACATCCGGGAGTGGGACACTTTAGGATCGTTTCGTTCAAGGCCAGAACTGGTCAAGACAATATGCGCATAACATTATGTTTAAAATCCGGCGTAGGAAATCATAATATTATACCTTGTTCGCAACATGCAACATTAACCACGCGCGAACGAACAAACAGCATTAGAAAAAAAAATGTTTTTTCTCCGCGTAAAATTCGGGACAAGGATCAAGAAGGGGTAGAGAGAGAGAGAGAGAGTGTGAAGGGTCCGGGCGGATGGCGCGGTGTGAATAGAAATGTATAATATTTGTCAAAATACTTGATTATCGTTGTGACGACACAAAAGGAGGAAAGACGACGGTAAGACTAGATAAAACGATGCTGTTTGCAGTGTTCTAACACGCGCAGTGTGTGTATAAATACGTCGGTTCGTATAATGTTGCACGTGAATGGGCGGCAGCGGCGGCGAGAGGATAGTGGTTCGTGTTTAATCAGCTCTCTACCCCCAGCGAAAATCCTGTACGTCGATATCGTCGGTAGCCGTTATTGTTGCATATTTTTTTTTTATCAGTGCGCGCGAGTCGAAAGAAAAGAAAAACATTTTTTTTTTATCGCACGTTCACTACTGTCGTAGATTAAAATATAAAATATATGTCGCGTGATATTATATTATGTTTTACTCACTTTCCGGCGTCACTTTGTCCTTGCGCGGACATCCCGACAAGCTGCATGTGCGAGGAGCAGAAAAATACACACAATGACCTACTACTGTTTTCGTGACATTTACATTAGGCGAATTTAAACACGTTACCTTCTGTGGTGCGAGTACAATCCCGTGATGTGCCCTTGGCCGGTGCATCCCGGCGTGGGACATTTGTTTCCATCTGAAACAACGGCAAAGACGACACTATACTTTGTAGTTTGTTTGTTTTTTTTTTCAAACGCGTTTCCTCTACTAAGCTCGTAATATTTATTATTTCGTCAGGGTCGGGGGGTGGAGCTCATCTCCTCATCTTTTGTTCCTTGCGTTTTTGAAACAAAAGAAATAAGAGATGGGCCCTTTTTTTCTCTTTTTTTTTTTTTTTTTTGTTTCGCGTTGGCGATCACAAAAGGCGCCGACTGTGCTGAATGGGTAGATAAGAAACATTGATTCCGGGAGCTGCCGCGCGCGCGCGCGCGGGGGAGGGGCGTTTGGTTTGTTTTATTTATTTTTTCGAGATATTATTTATAATTCCCTTGTTTTTAATTAAAACTGTATCGTTTTAACGCTCTGCCGCCGTCTACGAAACGGGAAAAAAAAAAAAAATTATAATTAAAAAGTATTCACATCGATGGATATTATTCAAACGGCGAAAAGAGGAGAAAACTTCAACGACAGATATAAGCCGTGTTAACTGCAGAGCTATAAGATTCTCTATATTGATCTAACATCGAAGCGGACATAGACTGACGTGTAATAATTTAAAAAAAAAAAAAATGTTTCGGATATAAAAGTTTACGACGACGCGAGGTTTTATTTTTCTCGATTAAAGTGTTATTTATATCGTATTCTCGCGCTATAATTGATATCGATTATTATTCGCCACGAAATAATAAAAATTAAAATAAAAACAAACGGTTTAAACGACTCGCGTGATTTTATTTTATAATATTATTATTACGAACGATTCGGTTTTTTCACAAATCGACTGTTGTTTTACCGAAACTTTTTGATTTAATCGAGTCGGTCCAACTGGATTTATCGCGATCGTCTATATATTATACGTCAATTAAAAATAAATCACCTCGCCCGAAAATACAGCTCGGTGAAATAATACGCTATCGTGGTCCGATCATGATCGAATTGTAGATTAAAACGTTTTAGTTTCATTTATTATAAAACAACGTCGATAGAAAATTCTCTGTCCGAGTTCTAAAACAATGCTTTTCGAGCATATAAAATTCCTTTTTATAAATCATCGGAATCAAATGAAATATGAAAAAATATTATTTTGGATTTTTTGAATTTTCGTTTTTACCCAAGGGAATGTTCCTATTGGGTTATTATTTTGTTTAGTTGAATCGTTTTTTCAATGCATTTAAGTGTCGGCTTTAACGATAAAATTATATTTTCCTAAACGAAATCGAACACGACGAAATATAAATGATTAATTTTTTCCATGATATTAATTTGTTTTTTTTTTAATTTCCAGGTAAAAAACAAAAATCAATCTTTCCCATAACGCCTATGCGTAATAACTAGAAACAGCCTGTCACACATTCGAATTTCAATAAAATTTTGTCGGACAACAATTTCCACCGGATTAGAAGTGAGTACATTGCAGTTTTGTAAAATAACTTGTATTTGTTTCGTACATTTATAAGAGCCGCGTTATTTTTATTTAATCATAATTAATTACGTTTGGTAAAAAAGTTGTACCCAAGTATATACCGAGTTACCTCTGTAAATAATACCGAGTGGTATTATATTTATAACTTTGTGTCGGCGACGACAGTCGACGTTTTCCAAGAGAGACGACTTTTGAAAAATCAACACACACGCGGCGGCCAGAATTATTTATGTAGCGTTATCTCAAAGTTTGTTTTCCGAAACGGCGTGTGTATAATAGTAATAATACTAATACGTACGTAAGGCAACAACAATAAATCCTAAGAAACGGATAGAGAGAGAGAGAGAGAGAGAAGAAAGAGAAGAAAACGTCGCGACGACAGAGGAAGTCGATGAAACGGAAACTGGTACGTGTTATACACAGTAACAGCGGTAAGGGTTGGCGGACCGCGGGTTCTTCATGTAATAATAATAATAATAATAATATAAAAGAGAGAGGGCCCCGCGAGTGTTAACAACTCGTACCCGTCGGTCGTGTTTGGGGTTAAGTCGGCACGTGATCGGCGTGGAGATGTGCTCTTAAAACGCAGCGGCGAGTCCCTAACACAATGCCGTCGTCGACTACATTTATATACATATATATATAATACGCGACCGACGACAGTCCTCCTTGAATGTTAATTAGCGCTAAATTGCGGGGGAGGGGGCAGGATCAAGACGATAATACTAATACGCGCTAACGACGGGCTCACCTTTGCCGTTCAAACATCCTGGCGGCATCAGCTGGCCGCCGTCCGCGGCGTTGAGTTTCGGCGCGCCGGGCGACAGGCTGCCGGCCACCGAGGCCGCGGCCGCGGCGCCGCTGACCACCGAGGCGCCGAGCACGCCCTCCCTGGCCACGTCCTGCAGCGCGGTGGCCGCGCGTGAGTCCGCGCCGGCCGGCTGCAGTATCGTGTACTGTTTGGACAGCGGGCTGCTGGCCGCGTCCATTTTCAGCGCGATCTGTCCGTCCGGCTTGCCGCCGCAGCCGTCGGCCGCGCCGCCGCCGTCGTCCTCCAGCTTGACGCACGCCGCGGCGACGGACGCGGTCGGCTTGATCGCGGTCGGTGCCGCTGCGTTTACGCCGCCGCCGGGCGACAGCTTGACGGGCGAACCGCCGTGGTGCAGCGCGGCCGCGCCGCCGCCGCCGACGTTGGCCGTGTAACCGACCACGAAAGTGGCACCGGCCGGCGGGTACGGGCCCAGCGGCGACATGGCCGCGCCCACCGCGGTCGGCAAGTCGAGTCGCGTCGGGTCCTTTGGCTCGCCGCCGCCGCCGCCGCCGGAAACCGGACGGAACGCCGAGAACGCCGTCTTGTCCATCAGGTACGCGTCGTACGACGTCGGGTCCGACGAAGTCGGCTCGTGTTTCTGATGCAGCGACATTTCGTCCGCGCGCACGTGGCTGTTGTTGTTTCGCCTGTCCACGTCCAGCTTGCGCCTGCACAGCCGGTCGCCGTCGACCCGGCCGCCGCCGCCGCCGTCGTCGTCCTTGTCGCCGCCGCCGTCGGCCGACATGTCGATTTCCAGCTCGTCGGACGAGTCGTCGACCAGCTCGTTGAAGTCCGGTTCGTATTTGGACGGCGCGTATTTGTCGGGTTTTTTGCAATTGTGCTCGCCGCCGCCGCCGCCGACGCAATCTTTCTGATCCATCTTGTGGTGGTTGTTGTTGTTATTGTTGTTGTTGTTGTTGTTGTTACTGTGGTTGTTGTTGTTGTTGACCATGTTACTGTCGAGGTGCTGCGCGTCGCGGCGCTGTTGTTGATGATGCTGAAGCTGGTGCTGCTGCTGCTGATGCGGCCGCGTGTCGCACGTGTTCTTGTTCTCGTCCACTTTGGCGGCGGCCGACTGCGGCGGCGGCGGCGGTGGCGGCGGCGGGTGGCCGGCGCCGTTCTTTTTCTCGTCGAACAGGTTGACGAACGCGGGCGACTCGTACCTGTCGTCGTCGTGTCCCGTCCGGTAGAACGAGTGCCGCGGGCCCGGCCAGCCGCCGGACAGGCTCTTCAGCGCCGCCTCCGTCTCGCGTATCAGCGTCTCGTCGTCCACCGCCTCGTCGCCGCTGGCCTTGGCCTGTTTCTTCGGCGCCGACGCGGCCAACTGCTGTTGTCCGCCCACCGCGGCGCCGGTGGCCGCCGTCCCGGCCGCGGCCGCGGCTGCCGCTTGTCCGGCCAGCGGCCGTTTTTTCGGCAAAACCATCGTTTTCTGCGCGCTGCCGCCGCTGTCCGCCTGCTGCTGCTGTTCGCATCCTTTCTCCTTGTCCGCCGCCATCTCTTGCATCTGCTTCAGCGCTCGTCTCCTTTTCTTGTGCGCGAACGTCTCGTCCGCCGTGGACTGCGTCTTGTTGCACGCCACCGCTCCGTCGCCCGTCGACTTGCGTTTCGACGACGTCAACCTGCAAAAACTCGCGATTAATACCCCATCTAGAATCTTACTGTTATCATTATTATTATTATTAGGGACCGCGCGTTAAATTCGCCGTTTTATAATAATATATTTGTCGCGCCTATTTTTATTATTTCCACTGGGTTTTGCACCTGGCAAATAAAACCGTCGCTTTTATCCGTCGAACAAGAACAACTAATCGTGTTCGTACTCCGAGGCTTTTTTCAATCATAATAATTGCGACGGCGCGGCGATTCGCCGTTTATAGTACCCAGTCATTTCATTATCACGTATTTTACAAACGATTTTCTACGTAGCTATTCCATTACTGTCTACGTTCCAGCGTTTCGGCCGCCAACAAAAAAAAAAACGCGCCGATAAGCGACGAGTCAGTAAATACGAATCGTTACATATCCGTAAGTATAAGAAGCGAAAGTTTTTCCGGAATTCCGCGCGCGCCGTTTATTAAAAATGTACACTTTGTTCCGTAGTATTAAAAAAATAAAAATCACCGTTTTTAATTGACTGCCGTTTTCGCGGCGATCTCGATTGGTTACTTTTTTTTTTCTTTTTTTTTTTTATCAATTATGTTTTACTGGGGAGGAAAAAATATACCAATAACGCCGTCGTCGCGTCCGTTCTTCTCCTCGGCCCCGTCAATCGGTCGTTGTTTAATTTGCCAGAGATCCGTTTTTCTCGGCCCGTTAAGTATTTTTTTAATTAAAAATCGCTCGTCGACGACTCTCGCACACAGTCGCGCGCGTACACGCTTATATTATAAGAAAGGGAAACTATTGTCGACGTTATAATATCGCGGGCGATACGTCGACGGCGGCGGGCCGAACGGGTTCGCGCGGATCGGGTAGGGTGGCGCGTGTAGAGTAATAATAAAGAAAAAAAGGGCACGGGGAATTATTATGAAAAATAAAACAACCAGAGAGAAAGGGTCGAGACGTTTAGCCAGTGATACACACACACACACACACACACAGGTGTCTCTTCCGGCCGGCCGACGGCTATCCGTGTAAATATATTTCCACATAATTGTACGCATACGGAAGACGCGCGTTCGTCAATATCATTATCATTATTATTATCACGCCGACGAGCGACGTTTAGAGCGGATTAAAACATTTCGGTCGCGTTTACGGAGAATAAGCCAATTACACCGGAATATATATACCGCCATAACTGGTATTTACCGGGGACGCGCGCGCGGCACGCGAACATTTATGTATAAACGGGCCCCCGTTCGAGTACAAGATAATGCTGACAAATTGCTCTCGTCTCGCTTTTGCCGCCGTCATTCAGTGCGGCGGCGGCGGCGGCGGCGACGGCGGGTTATTATGCCGGGGAATCGTACGAAATACGTGTTACTGCCGCGCCGAAAAGGGGAAGCCGAACGCCGGGCGCTTTCAGTCAGTCGTGCTTTGGCTTCGGTTCGAGCAGCAGGTCGGGCGCGGTCGTCGTCGGTCCCCTCGCCGTCGTCACCGACACGATGTTTTTCCTGGCGCGTTTCGCGTCGACGCGCGTATTGGAAAAATAATAATAACAATATTATATATTTTATTATTAGCCGTCAGTCGAAAGCCAGCCGACCCGGTGCGAAAAAGTTTTCTAAACTTCTAGACATTGTTAGTTTAGTATTGCCGCCGTTAGTATTGCTGTCGGTGAAATTACCGAACGCGAAAGAAAAAAATAAATATCTTATACGTAAAACAATAACGATAACAGCAACCAACCGTTTTCATCCGAAATCAAATAAATCGCGAAAATTACTTTCGAACGAGGCGTTTTTACCATGTCGTTTGTAAATAATATTATTAGAGCGATTTTATGGAGTTTATGATGTCTCGCGCACGAGACGATCTGACGAAATCTCCTTTTGTGCCCGACGAAAATCCCTTTTGGTCGAAGATGTTCTTACAAAAAAAATAAAATAAATCAATCGTATTTCACACGATATTATTATTATTACCGACGTATTTGCTAAAATGTCATTTTTCGATTATTATTTTAATAGTTTGTTTATTTTATTTTTTGTAGACGATGAGAAATCGGAATGAAATACTACACTATTGCCCGCGTATTGCGCACTAGTCGTGAACTGTTTTATCAAAACCTATCGGCCGAGTAACTTTGAAAATCAATCGACACACAGTGTGTCGACGACTCGCAGTAGACAATTAAATAATCTTACCGGTCTGTCGAGAAAATCTACGGCATTTATCGAAGGGGCGAACTATTCGCCTTATTTACTTTTTCATAGGGTTTTTATTCATACTAGACCAGCGGTTCTTAACCTGTGGTCCGCGGCGCCCTGGGGGTCCGCAATACTCTTGTCGGGGGTCCGCGGCAGCCTTAACACCTAACATACGTCAATACGTGACACGAGTGCATCGCTACAATATTTTTGGATTATTATTTATTTTTTTCATTTATAAAATTATAAAATTCGACAAAAAATTAGTAGGGGGTCCGCAATTCGTAAAAATCTTTCATCGGGGGTCCGTGTCCTACAAAAGGATAAGAACCGCTGTACTAGACGCTTTTGCCCGCGTCGAATCGTAACCGGTCGTACGGAAACGTGTTTTAGATTCTGAAAGCGAGGCGAGGCGATTCACATTCGGTCTTATATTGATTCCGGGCCGGCAGTTTTCAAAAGTTTTATCGGTCACGTGCTGTGCGACGACGTTTGAAAATCATCCCGGGTAAAAGTTTTAGAAATTCAAAATAGAAATGTTTCGAAACGTTTACGCACGGAGTTTGGGGAAAAACAAACAAAGTGTTTCGCGTAGCGCGTAGGCCGCGTCGACGGGTATCATGATAATTAGATCATTATTTGTTTCAGGAGTACGAAAAGGCAGGAGAAAAATCGCACACGAAACGAAATCGGTATTTATTCAACACGCGAATTGCATTTCGACGGGAACGTCGCCGGCGCGAGGGAGAAACGGTTTATTAAAAATGCGGCAAAACGTTTAATAATTATTATCATCTGGGCGGCGCGTAATAATTATTATTACACTACTCGTCGAGAATACGCGTACGATAACCAGTGTGCGGGTGATCAACGCGCGGCGTCGTCGCACTCTCGAAAAGAGTTTCCTGTACTTTCGCCGCAGGTATTTATTTTTATTTTCCCGACGTTAACCGGTAATTTTCGTTTTAAAAATGTCTTTTTCTCTGCTCGTACGGGGGGGCGGAAAAAATGGGAATGGTTTTTTTACCGTCGTACCGTCGACGACGCGACGTCGCACACGGCGCGGTGTCACGCTAGAAAATATTATGCCGCCGCCGCCGCCGGTACGGTTCGTCGCGCGGCTCGTTGAGGTGTGCAGCGCCGAGTGCATGTCAACACTACATTACGGACGGCGGCAATGATCATTCGAAACGTCCTTCCCCCCCGAAACGGTATATTTTATATCCTATTATTAACGTATTACCGTCATGACGTTTTAATTCCAAAGTCACGACAACGACTTATCATGCCTATTCGCGGTCTCCCGCCCGCGGAAAAACGTAAAACAAAAAAACAACGCGCGTTTAATATATACGTTTAATAATAAAACGACGCAAGTATGACAAATAATACGATTGTTATATTATATATTTACGTCTGAGACGCGGCGGCGCGGCGGTCGCTCGCTCGCGGGATTTTCGCATTTTTTTTTTTCAATATAATACTATCCTTTTTTTTTTTTTGTTCGCCGTTGTTAAAACGTACGAGATCGCGCAACAAGTATTATTATACGTGTTCGGATAGCCGGGCGCTAAACCGTTTCTTTGAATTGCTCTCGTTTTTCGCACACGAGGGTCCGAAGGACAGTGGAGCGGGGAGGCGCGCGATATCATCGTATCGTCGTTATATTATATTATATGGTGTAGATAAAAACAGTCCGTGCGGTCACGGTTCAATCCCCCCCCGCGGCAGCGCGGCGACGAGGAGCTTAAAATATTATCGTTATTATCGTTTCCAGTCGCGTTTTTATGGTCTACGTGAAATAATACAGTGGTATATATATACGTATATTTTTATTGAATAACATCCGGATTTCAGATAAACGTTTGAATAGTAGAAAAACAAGAGCGGTCGAATTTCACAACCCTCGTTGTTACTATACTACCCTGTTAGAGAAAATTGATATTTTTCGAATCGCCAAGTCGATATATTTATTCCTTGAAACTTTCATTAACGCATCGCGTAAATAATCGGCGAGCAATGTTTGTATTGAATATTTTTAAATTAATCGCGTCAATAAAAATTTCGCTACTCTTCCTTTGATCCCGCGCGCCCAACCGTCCCGCGACTAAATAAATAAAAAGGCACGACGTTTACCTTTATTTTTTTTTTTCACAAAATAATAATCGCACGTGCGCGACGTCGTCGGTCCGCGCCGTAAATGCGTATATAATAATGCCGTCGGAAATGAAATCAACGTCGCGTCGGTCGTAAATAAATAAAATAAAAAAAAGGTAAGATTTCACTATATTATTATATTATTCAGACCGGCGACGGAGTAAAAAATAATCGTCCGAATAAGATATCTCCTTTTATTTTTTTATTCTTTCTCTTTTCGAACGTATATAAGAGAGAGAGAGAAAAAAAAAAGGACTTTGAATAAAAATCGTTTAGGTGTGTAGGGAAAGGAGGTTCGCGCCTTAATCTGCCGGCGGCGGCGGCGTCTCGCATAATACGAAAAACGGCACTATATAGCCGCGCGCGGGACTCTGATTTACGACAGCCGCCCAAGTGGTCGCCACTGCCGCCGCCGCCGTTGTCGTCGTCGTCGGCAGAAAAAACTTGCGTTTCCTCCCCTCAGACGCTCACCCTAACTCGGCCCTCTCGCGATATGGTGTCTTGATTTATAAACCTCTTGGCGGACTCGAATATACGTATATATATATATATATATTCGTGTTCAATAAGAATAAACGCGCCCGGGACCGTCGGCGGCGACGACGACGACGACGGTTTAATCTCGATTTGGGATTTGGACACGCTCCCTTCTACCGAGTCCGACCCGACCTGGTCGCGGGCACACACGTCGCGCGGGCACACAGTCTGCAGTGTCGCGCGTAGGGTTGTTGTTACACAAAGTTATTTCGCTTCAGGTGTATGAAGGATTTATGTGCGCGCGATCGTATCGGCGGCGGGGTCGATCGGCAAAGAGTTTATATATGATCTGCTGCTGCGGGGAGCGAGTCGAGAGGGCTTTATTAGTTTCGCCTCTCCTTTCCTTTCGCAGTACCTACTGCCACTATAGTATACCGCCGCCGCCGCCGCCGCACTTCCTTCCGTCTCTCTGTGTTTCACTCTTTCGTTCCGATCCGATCGGCGGATACGTCGCGTTTGAGCCGCAGCGGTGGCCGACAACCGGCGCCGGAGACACTGCGGGGGGGGGGGGAGCGGGGCAGGACAAGTCGAAAGGACCGATAAACTTTCCGGTCCGAAGTTTGTCTGGACGCGCGCGGCTGCGTGGCCGATGGCCGCCGCGGATAAAACGTATCGCCGGACCGGACACGGCGGTATATTTACGGTTATCTCGCGCGGTCTTCTCTCTCTCTCTCTCTGCTCTCCGCGTGTATCGGTTAGTAAATTTCTTTAAGTCTCCCGAAGAGAGAGAGAGAGAGAGAGGGATACATTTCCGGTACTTTTTCGCGCGATCGCTTTGTCTCTGCGACGACGTGCGCGCCGGAAAATATATTTGAAAACGTCGGGAATTTTTCGCTAGCCGTTCGACCGATCGGTTTGTGTTTTTTTTTTTTTTCGTTTTGCTCCGAGCTAGAAAAACACGCGTCGATCCGACATCCGGGCATTTGAAAATCGACCGTTAAAAAAAAAAAGAAAAAAGGACGTGGCTATTATTATGAACGTACAATACAAACGTTTTTAAAATTAATTATATAGTTGTGCGCGACGAGCGTATGGAGTTTTTTTTTTCGTCCGTTTTGTTTAATTTAATTATGACATAAATTATTGTTACAAATATAGCGCATATTATAATAATATCATAATGAAAAAATGAAAAAAAAAAAAAAAAAAACGCACAAAGTTATTTGTTATGCTCAAAATTTATTTGACGTAACACGCGAGTATGCGAGGTACTGATGTTGTTTTTTTTTTTTTTTTTAATAAAAATATTTATTTTTTTTCATACAAAACGCGCCGTTTTAAACAGTAATAATAAAAGGTAGCAGCAGGTAAATTGTTTGTCAAAGTCGTAAAAAAAAAAAAAAAAAAAAAAATGCTTGTTGGGTGAAAAAAAGAGGAATTCGTTTGAAGTACTACTAGATTAGTTGGTCGAATAACGATACAAGCTTGCCAATTCGCGCACTACCCCTGTAAAAATAGCTTTCCGTTCTCTCCCCGCTATTTTCGCTTGCCTTTTCATTACGTTTCTTTCTATAAAGCTGAATTAAACTTTTAATTTTCGTTCTTAATCCGAAACGCAAAGGGCCGCCCTCGCTGGATTTTACCTCTGGATGAATATTATTCGTTTTTTCCTTCTTATTTATTTTTTTTTTTTATTTTTTATTGTTATTGCGACGGAGAACCTGAGGGAACGGATGTTTCTTCTCTCTTTCCTTTTCCCCACTCTCTCTCTCTCTCTTCGTCGTCCGCGTGTATACACCCGCCTTATTCTTCACCCTAAAATTCAAACGCTAGCGATCCACCCTCACGTTGCAATCATACGCAGGTAATGAAACTCGTTTTTTTAACACTCGCCCGAGATAGTCGTTTCCGAAATAGCCACTTTGGCGAAAGGAAAAAAATTATAACTTAGCAAAATAAAATAATACAGGAAACATAAAAAGACGACACAGAGGGTGGTCGGTATTATTTCGTTACCGAGAAAATAACTCGCAATCTCGTTTGGAACGCGCCTATCGTATATATTTAACATGACGCCGCCGCCGCCGCCGTCGACGCGTTACGTTTTCAGAGCCGAAACCAGAGAGCCGACACGATCGGCCACTCGTTAGTTTTAGCGCCGGTCCGTAAACGCGGTGTGTGCAAATAGACGGTGGTTTTTTTTTTCTGTTTTTAATTTCAGTTATGGAACCGTAGAAAAAAAAAAAAACCCTCTTCACACTTTCGAAACTCTCGCGGCGATCCATTAACAATGGCCGATGCGGGAAACACCCGTAATTTATGAGAATAAAATACATCCGAATATTCATTTATCGTATATGCTGCACGCATTACGTCGTCCTGTCTCTTTCACTAACCCTATCTCTCTGGAAACCTGGGCCTTTTCTATACGGGGGAATTGGTCCGGACACACTCCCAACACGGTATTCCAATTTTGTTTCCGAACAGTAATTAACGCATTAATTTTTAGCCTCTGCGGTCGTGGTAGTCGTCGTCGTCGTCGTCGGTCGTCGTTGTCGTCGTTGTTGTCGCTGGTTTTTTTTTTTTTTTTTTCACTCGCACCTCTCTCCTCCCCGACGTTATTTTATTATTTTTTTTTTTTCCCATCCCCTCGCGCCCCTTGTCCCGTCCAACCCTTTTCCTTTCTCGTGGCGCCCGTTTGCCCGTCGAAAAATATAAATAACTTTGGGGACGTGAGGGATGATGGTTGAAAAACACGGGGCGCCACCAAGTCACAACCCCTAATTTCGTGATTTTTTTTTATGATTATTTTTTAATATAATAATTTGGCAAGACGGGTAGACAACGGACGTTGTTTTTCATTATAGAAAAAAAAAAAAAAAAAAAAACGAAAAAAAATTGTAACACAATAATGAAAAATGTAAAAGGACGCCCGAGTGTAATGAATACTTCACGGTTTGAGAATATGAATAACGTATATTATGTGCGATGAAAAATAAAAAAAAACTCGATGTAATGACATTTTTTTTCCCATCCTGACCTCTGCATCGACACAATACCTCCATTAATAACCGGACGCGTCACTTATGGGACATATTATTTACAATACAATTCTGAACACTACCCTCGAGTATATTATCATCGCCGCCACCGTCATCGTTAATCCGATTTCAACGTGCGGTGTGTTATTATTATACTCGGAAACATAAAATATTTAAATAATCATTAACATAATATATTATACACTGTCGTGTTGGGCGCGCACGACGACGACGACGACGACGACGACAAGGCGATGCGTGAAAAAATTATTATTATCTATTATTATAATTTTCGTACGGAAACGCCATTATTATTATTATGATTATGTAATATGCGTTTATATACGTAATTCACCTGTATAAGTAAGTAATTGAATTGTAAATGAGGAACGGGTTATGAATTAGAATTTCCGTTGTCGCGTCAAAGTTCAAGATCTAAGTTCTATCATGCGGCTCGCGAGAAGTGCTTATAAGATTCGCGCGATAGCCTTAATATTACATAATGAGATTCCTACAAATTTTAATTTACATCTTAAACGAGTAAAATGCTAAGTATTACATTTTGATCTGCATATGAACAAAACAATATTAACTATGCAAATGTATTGGTATCGCGGAGTGCCTGCCTAGAACGAAAAAACATACCTAAAACAATACACACACACACACACACGCTCGCACATAAAATATACGATAACTAATTGAATCGAACAGATTGTCGCGTGTAATTTAGACGAAGAGAAAAATAATCGTTGTTTGTTTGTATCGCGTCCTAATAGACCGAATAAGAAACGGTATTGTTTGGGTATTTAATACTTTTACTGCACACTAGCAGCAGCCGTAACAACGAGAGCGCATTAAAAACTTTACCAGTGACGCGGTCTCAGTTTTCCGATTTATTGTCGATGTAAAATAAAGGAAATAACCCGATATATAATGGTACGGGCGGAACAGATTTATAGGTTTTTTGATGCATTTCCCGGATCTGTGACGTTATCAGCTCCGCGATCGCACTGTTCCCCGTTTATTTATATATATTTTTTTTTATACTAAATAAAATAAAAATAAAAAAAAAAAAGAAAGAAGCAAAAGATAGAAAGGGGAAAATTCAACCCGAGATGAGATGATTATTGTGGTTACAGCTGTGGAAATGCGTTTTGCGGTCAGATTTACGGACGAGGCGGCGCGCAAAACGCAATAATAATAATGTAATACAAGATTCTTCCCTCCAGACGAAATAATTCCAACGGTCCAGAAGGCCATAAATTTGTTTAGGGCCGGCCGGCCGTCCCTCGTGTTTTCCTTATCATCTCGACAGCATTAGAGTTTATACTCTCTCTCTCTCTCTCTCTCTCTCTCTCTCGCGGCCCTCCGGAGATTTTTTTTTTTTTTTTTACAGAATAGTCAGAGATGGCAACCAACCGCCACCGCTCGAAAACAGTTACGCACGTGCTTTGCTTGCAATTATCCGAATAATATTCGATTGGTTTAATGTCGGTTGGCGGCAACTCGCACGCGCGCCAAATAAACGATCGCGCGTATACCTGTCGTATACGTGCCGACCGACGGCAGCTATAATAATGCGATTCGGAGTAAAAAAAAGTAAAAAACAGAAGAAAAAAAAGTAAAAAAGTGAAAAAAACAGAAAAACAAAAAAAAAAAAAAAACGGACAAGAACAAATAAAAAAGATTGTTGTGGATTTTTTGTTTTTTTTACTTGCGGTAATAAAGCTCGGGACCGAGTCTAAAAGTGCCGTAAAGTTTATTAATGTCCCCCACCGGTTGTCTCGTATTTTTTTTTTAAGTTCCCTTTCTCCCGGTGTCTTATGTGTCTCCAAGGAGCCTCGGAGCCCCTCATTTACCGCCCACCCTATTGTGCCGGGCAACACGTGTGCTTAATCGGTCTCCGCGTAGAATTATGATTAAAAAAAATCGATGTTAACCTCCGGGACCGGAGGTGTTTGTAAGGCGAAAAAATGAAATAAAAATACGAGCGAAAAAGTGTACCGGAGGCTTAAAAAAAAACATGAGACCGTAAATCTCGCGACGAATTTTCCCAATAATTTTCCTCTACCCCCCCGCCTCCGAGCGTATAACAACAATATCGCGGGGGGGGGGGAAAGAAGAAAAACGTAAAAAAAAAAAAAACACCACTACTTACATTTGTCCGTCGACCTGATGGGCCGCATACCCCACGCCATTGGACGAGAGTTTTTCTTCCTGAAAAAAAAAAAAAAAAAACAGAACGTAAATATTTTACCAACACGGTTAATGACTTTTAAGTTTTAAAATCGCAATCAAGATCTGGTAAAACGTCCGGGGTGATTGATGATATTTTAGTATACTATATTATATTGTACACGTTATGCGGAGAGGCCATTCCGCCCGTCAAACCGTGTTCGGTTTAACTTTTCCGACTAAACGTGAATGACAGAAAACAATTTCCATTTGATCTCGTATAATCGCATATAATATTATAATATTGTATATTACAGTTTCTGTCGAATACAACAGAGTACAAACAGCCGTACTACACAGTATGATTTTCACAACGCTTCCGACGACTATTCAAAATTCACTATCTACGCGCACAGTATAATTTTTCAACGTTTTCATTGATTTTATAATATTTAACTAGTAGTAGTAATTTACTGCGCGTTTTTTCGTCACTAGATTTTACATTTCGAATACTATTATATAAACGGCCGTTCGGCTGTAACGATATTTTGCGATTGCGAAGAACGAAGTCGCTAATTGTTTATTCAAGCCCTTTAAACATTTGTCAGTGTCCCTAAGTTCCGCGTGACAACAATACGTCCAGCTCGCAGAGAAATATTTTATAGAAGAAGGGGAAAAAAATAACGATTTGACAACGCAGGCGGGCGGGGGGGGGCTTTTGTGCGGTCGGACAAAACCATGTTGTTTGCCGTGACAAACGTTTAAAAATATTAATAAATAAAATAAAAGGATCGGGGATTTTTTTCTCTTGTACGGCGGCGGCGGCGGTGGTTTTTTTTTTTTTTTAAATAAAACACTACGGAATGTCAGTCGGTGTCCTGGAGGGGAGAGAGAGATGAAGACAAAGCTTGTACGATTCAAAATCCGGACGTGACTAACTTTTCACTTTTTTTTTTTTTTTTAATTCGGGTTAAAAATGATGTGCCGTCGTTGTGGCTACCGAACGAAGGACGTCGTTTCCCCCTTGTGCCGGAAACGACATGGTGAAACTTAAAACTTTACAATCTCGGGTACTCGCGGGACAGCTCCCTCGTCGCGTCGCTTGCGTTCCGAGAAACGTCAATTTTTCTTTACAACGCGACGGACGAATGATAAAAAGTAAGAAATACACGAGCGCACGACGTATATAACAAAAAAAAACATACGAATTCTTTATCTAATCTATACCGCGGCGCCGAAACGCCATCGCGCGTATACGTGGGCGGCGGAAACTTTTTATTTCTTCTTCTTTCCCGTAAGAAAAATACGTACTTTGCCCGCGCGCGCTGTTTGCCGAGATGAGAAAAACCCATATAAGAGGGTGCCCGGTTGTATTTCGCCATCAAGAGACTCGCTGCCGCAGCATCGCCGGGTATAAACGAGGAGATACTACGCGTTCATACAGGACACGTATATATGTGTGTGTGTGTGTGTGTGTGTGTGTGTGTGTGTGTGTGTGTGTGTATACACACGATGGGGTCCTTCGTAACGGGATGTTAACGTGATTATGTGGGCCGTCTGTACGCGCCGGAGTAAGGGGTAGAGAACAAATAATCTGTACGGCCCGGTGTCTAACGATCCCGGCGGGACCCGGAGTCCGAGACCTTATACACGGCCATTGTCCACCGGTAAACAGCACTTTAAAACGTGTTGGCCCGGCCGCATCGTTTTTCTATATATATACGCGCGCGGTATAACAGATACGGACTTTCTTATTTGGCCGCGTCCGCGTTATTAACCGATCTTTACGACCGCGTAGGGCCGAGTCTTTAAACTTCATCAATGCGCTCGCGGTGCACTTCGACGATTTTTATACGCCCGGCCGTAAAATCCGGTGGCGACGCCCCCTACCCCGCATCGGGCACAGGACCCCCACATATACCGGCTAATAATAACATCAACTAATCCGGAGAAGAGAAAATTGTTTTTCAATAACGCGCGTCGATCGCTGATGACGTAACTTTTGAACATTGTGAAACTCGAAACAATGCTCGGCAAGTATTTTATTTTTATTTTTTTTAACCTCTTATTGTCAAATAATATTCCAACTATTCTTGTGTGTTTTTAGTTCGACTGTACTCCGGACAAAGCGATATGAAATTTAATAAAATAATAACCGCTAATTAGTCTGTCGCCCGTGATAACGTCACAGTTGCAGCCGTGTACAAAATCCAAACAAAATGAATCCGGTTGCCGTTGCGTCACACCGCCTACTATCTGAAAAGATAACGAAACCTGCGTGGGCGAAATCGATACGGACGAAAACCGTTGACTTTCTTTAATTGCTCATTATCGTTTCAGTCTTGTTCGAATCGTCGTCGCGAATGGTCGTCCGTAATATTTTATTAATTTGCCCGTCATTATCAAATTAAATTGTCATCGTGAATCCAGTTCGTTGTGTCGACGCAAACGTTGTATTGAAGTTAAAAGTCCGGCGATAGAAGCGAATTATACTTTTTAAAACAGGTAAGCCTTTTTTTTTGTTTATATTTAATCGTTTAGCCCCGAAACATTATGATTTTCTCGATAAAATCCAACCACTCGGACAGAGTAACAAAAAATAATCGCCTCTTCGTATTTTCGCTTATATTTGGCGATGGGTCGAAATAAAAATTATGATTATATCGTGTGCGTTCAATTCTCTCTCGCGGTCGACCGTCGTCGATAAACGGCGATTTCTACTCGGACGCGACGGCGTCTCAAACTGTCGACACTTTGGCGCGCGCTTACGGGGGCGAATAACTCCTACACACAAAGTGTCGGACATTTTTGTCCGACTGTTTGTCGCGCGAAAAAGTTTTTTTTCCTCGTTTTCGCCGCGCCCGACGAAACGCATCCGCCGCGGTCGGGTAAAAAGCTCGCGCGCGCCCGCACGTCAGCGGGTACACAAAAATTCAATTTCGGCTCGTGTACTACACGCGGGAATTATTAACATCTGCTGTACAATTTTTTTTCGTGTTCGGAAATCCGACGCGGCGGCTACCCACCGTGTACACTACGGGGACGCGCGCGCGCGCGCGCGTGTTTTCGGAAATTGATGGATGGTCCCCGGATGAAGAATCGACGGTTTTCCACGTGACCCAACACGGTCGCCGCCGCTAGCCGTCACCGATACATCATTTTCCCCCCGGTCTAAGTGAATTCCGCCGCTTTCCCAAACTACCCCGCCCGGCGATCTAATGGGACCGATACGTCTTTGCGCCTCCCGTCTTTAATGACCGACTGTTTTCCGGCCTCCGCGGTCGCCGCCGTCAACCGACCGTGTAAACCGCCGCCGCCGCCGCCGCGCGTCATTTCTCATCTGTCTTCTAGCGACTTCCTGTGGCCGAGTGCCCGAGAAGAAACACGCGACGACGGTCGACGATTTTATTTATCCTTGCTCGGCGCATCGATTAATTCGCTCGCTCGGGCCACTCTACTCGACGACGATGCGACTCGTTCGCGTTTATTATTCCACTCCCACGGCAGTTATTCTCATCGCTTTCAACCGCGCGAATGTTCGCCGACAGACGTTTCTGATTTTTCAATCGATCAATGAAATCGATTTGCCCATTGTAATAGGTAAATAATAACTATCAATAATGAAATCGCGTCTCTATCGATAGCCGTGAGTGATGTTTTCGGTAAATATTTGCCGAGTCGTGTGAGGGGTGCACGTGTACTCGGCAATGTCCTTTGACTCGCGCGCCGTTTATCGACTATCGACGTGGTGTATCCGTCGAGTGTATTGTATATATTTGTACTGGCGAAACAAGTGGCAAATGTTTGCCGTACACACACAGATCGCGTCAGAATAGCGATTTCGGTATATTCTACTTAAATTAACGTTGTTCCGAGTTTGGGCTCTTTCCGAGCGTAGCGCGACGAGGAACGTGTTGTTTTCCACACAACCATCATGTGATTTTGGTGTATTTGAGATTTGATTTTTTTAATATTATTGTATCGCCGAACTCGGTACTGTTTTCGAGTTTTATCGTCGCGCTGTGATGGTTACCACGTGCTAAGAGTGGTATAATAATAATTGGTACGTTCGCGAATGACGCACGCTCTTAAAATGATAAAAACAAATAAAAAACCGATATTTCGAATCCGATAAACGATTATGTATTTGCGCAGGGGCGATAATCATTTTTCACGTTTTCGGGTTTGTGTTTTTGACAATTTCAGACTGCGCGCGGGGCGGGGTATTATTCATCTCGGGGAATTGAAAAAAACGAAAACGCGTATATACGTGTTCCGCAATCGAATCACCGCGTAATCTCATGTGAAATGATTACGTCGCTGCGAAAATATTTATACGTGCTTAGACACGGGGTGCGGAGTTAACGAAAGAAAAAGAAAAAAAAAGAACCGTCTAAAGGGAAACGCGTCGGAATCGCGCGCGCGCGCACCTGACACCCTTATGCAAATCTAGAAGTTCCGTCATGTATATGCCGCGGCGATAATTTAATCCTTTTTAAAAGATTTTCTTTGCCGGATGACTGGTTCGACTACTGCGGGAGACTCACCCCCACCCCCCCACCCCTCGAGGATTGAATACAAATTATGTATTACTATCATACACACGGCGGTATAGTCATCATTACGTTATTATTATTATTATTATTATTATACGTGCGCGCTTCTTATTTTCCGCATATTCGCGAGATACGATTTTACGCTCCGGCCGTTCCCCGCACACACATATCCGCGCGCCGAAAAGATGGAGGCCAATTTGAATAAAATTAATCACCGCGCGCGAGTGTCGTGTCCTCCCCTTTTCACACGTAAATATACTACGCTTTTGACGAACGTTCGCGAGTTTCTTTTAAAAATATTTTCGCGCACACGCGCGAAGGGTGAAACTTTCCAACTGCGTAATATAAAGAAATCGCGATTATAATATTTTAAGCTTCGACGCGACTTTTCAATGCGTTTTTCTTAATTCGACCATTTATGCGAGTTGATTTTGCAAAATACCCGTTTAAAAGCCTAAAACTCGAAATCAATCGAGTCCAATAGCTATTTATATTATTTATTTATCGCATTAATCATGTTTTCAAACGGTTTTTCGCGAGTGAAAAAGACGAACGAGACCTCGCGCCGCCGCCGGTATGATAATAACGATTATTTTTGTCGGAGCGAAATAAAAATCAAACGCTATATGCAATGTCGACGGCAAATACAAAGGCTGTGTAAATTTCTCGTTTGCCAACGAGAAAAATACTCGCAGTAAATTCAAGACGACTCCGCCGTATCACATATTATAAAACCTCATTTCCCATCCGACCACCACGCGCCGCACACATCACTGCCGTCGTCCCCTCTCGCGTTGCCATTCGGGTTTGCAGAAAACGCTGCCGTGTCATTCCCGCGTATACGCGCGTCGTCATTGTGCATTAATGAACGTCGTCGTCGTCTGGTGACGTCACCAGGAAATTGAAAAATATTTCGACATTCCCATACTTATTACCGACCTGCCAAAAACTTGGCCCGTTCGTTTGTATAATGGAACACATTTTAATAACATCGACCCCCGTGTGCCGTGTCCCGCCCGCCGGCGCCGCCGCGGAGCCACCACCGCACGGGGCACGGGTCCCCTTGACGAGCGAACCAAATCTCCGGGTCGCGGAGAGAGACGCATCGCACGTCGAGGGGACCAGAGGCGGCGGCGAGGGAGACGCGCGTGCGAAATTATACATCGGGTTTAAAATATAAACTCTTATATACCTACTACGCCCGTCACGCGCTTTTCCGGGGACGCACGCCGTCGCCGCCGGCCGTCGAGCGAGGGGACGATAGCGCGGCAGAGATCGGTTTGCAAACGAATAATAACACGCGTAATATATTGAAACGCGCGGACGTTGATGATATGTACGTATTACTAACGCGCGGATCGTATACTCGGCAGTGAAAGTCCAGTGATTTCCCGACGATTTTTTCCAGGCGTCCCTTTTCTCCTAGATAGTCTTTCGACGGCGAGCTCTCCGAAGCGTTTATAGCGCATAAAAGAAAATACACTTTGAACTGGTAAAAAGTCACATTTCCGAACGAATTACCACGTCATACTATCGTCTCTCTCTCTATTACTATTCATCATCAAAAACAAAAGCGTGTTAAACATTTGTGTATATTGTCTACCTCGAAACGTTTTTCTAACGTTACATAGAAAGTAATCGGAACAGGTAAAACATGAACATTTATTTAAATAATATCTATATTATGAAAAATGCATTGTTATTGGACATTACAAAGTGTATACTCGAAACGAATTTCTTTGTTTTTTACTCGTTCAATTTGAAGTACATAAATAAGAAAAGAAAAGAAAAATCGAGCCACGAAATAGGTACTGTAACTCACACGACCGTGCCAGTTCTATAATAGTTTCGTCCAAACGACGTCGGTCGTAAATTCATAACTATAATCGTGTCCGGTTTCGGCTTTTGCCCGTTACACGTGTTATACATTACGGTGGCGGCGGGAAGGGCAGGGCATGACGCTCGCAGACTTTTCGTCCTTTGTCGCCGCGGCGGTCTTGTGAAAAACGCGTCGCAGTCGGTCCTTAACCGGCGGCGGAGACCGAATTCGCGCAAACGACGTGCGCGATTTATCGTCTATACACGCACACAGCGCGCGGATATGGATGGTAATTTACCGGAACACAAGTTTTAGTTTGGGCGAGTGTCGTTGCTCGCAGCACGGAGGATAAACCGAGAAATTAATTTCTCGACGAAACGCATTATTACACATTACACTCTATGCGCCGGGGCCGCTGCGGGGTTATACGTACACGCGCGAGCATATTGTTATACAAAGCACCAGCGCGCGATGGACATTAATCAGAACACGTTATTAGCACGCCGTCTAATAGCGAGCGGGACGCTCGCGCGTCTTATCGTCTCATTAATCGCCTCGTACAATACTCTCTCTCGGTTCATTCGACTCGTGCCGGCGGCGGTCTTCTATAAATAATCGGAATAATAATCTATAATATAATATTATATAACCGGTCGATCACTACGCGATCATGCGCTACGAAGTGTTAGAGTGCAGTTTATTGTTCATACACGTGTTCAGGTCCGATCGCGAGAGCAAAAAAAGGAATTTTGAAAATCGATTTCCCACGTTGTAATGTTTACCGTAGTTTTTTAATTTGGGAAAAACTAACGACCGTCAATCGACCCAATGTGATTCATATTGTGGAAGGTACCCCTTTTCTTTTAGTCGTAATATTATTAGATTTATAATATAGAAAGCATAAAAAAAAGAAGCCATTGGAATACAGGAGAACCTAAAAAAAAAAACGTGTTTGGTCCAACAGCAGATATAACAGATAACCGTTGTGTTGATAGTGATATTTTATCGTAATGACGACGGATAGAGTAGCAGTTGGAAATGACGAAACTCATGTGTAACTGTCAGTGAATACAAAAAACATACATCAAGGGGGAGGACAGTAACTTCTCAACCACCCTTAGTTGTGGAATAGCGCAGACGCACACACACACACATAAATTACGACCGAAGGCACGTACACCCTGGAAATCGTTATTATCATCATTTTCACACACATACACAACTATTTCTCGGTCATCACCAATTCCAAAATAATAAGGTAATTGTAAAAACTATTATTCGTAGAGATGGGAGTTTTTTATGATTTTTTTTTCTTCTTTCGATAAGTACTACGTAATTATAATTTATCAATTCGTTTCTATCGTACGACCGACGACGGTTCAGAACAATAAGTGTAATTTTTATGATTTGTCGGCAAAAATTTCGTTGTTTGTATTTACGTTAAAGTCGATTTCAATTCATTTCGCGCCGTTTTCGTCCTCGTTAAGTTTTAGATTTCAAACGCCAGTTCGGATACGAGCACCGGCCGTTTATATAATTACGACGATAATAATAATTAGACCGTTTTCCGGACGATTTTACGAGATAGACTATTCATTTTTTTCCGTACGTTTTTTTTTTAGATCGCCGCCGATATTCCGTAAACGTTAATAACACAGGCGCGGTGGAAATTATTCCTCCGCCGACACGTCACGCGAACGATCATCTCCCGCCGCCGCCGCTGTAGGTAGAGAGTTGTATATGCCGCGGTGACTTACAGGGTGGAATATTTTCGCCCGGCTCCGGGACGTAACGCGTGCGTCGCGCGACGGCTTATTACAAATGCAAAACTCGCCCATTCATATTCAAAATTTTATAATACGGCGGCGGCACTGTCAACCGATTTGTATGCGCCGTCTTTCGCCTCGGAGGAAGTCGGTCTGCGGGACACGGGCGTGTGGGGTAATAATTACTTCATACACAACCGTAGGAATGCTCTCGGCGGCGGCGGCGCGCGTGTGTATATTCGCGAGAATATGTGACGGGGGGGTGGTCGGGGGTTTAGAGCTTTGCCATACTTATTCGGTCTTAACCGCTAATTTATTCACCCGAGACCGCCGGCCGCGTATTCGAATAGATTTGATTTCGTTTTATAATAATAATAACTTGCGTGGCTGTCAAGCAAGGGCGTCCCCCTCTCCTTGCTCCTCCCCGGGAACAGAGACGACCGTCTCGGTAGACTCTCCCCCCTCCCCCCGTCTATCTGTCTGTCTCTCTCTCTCTTTCTCTCTCTCCGTACATATAAATATAATTCTCCGAGAAGACGCACATTTTACTTAAAATACCAGATGTGCAAAATTGAACGCATCCAAAGATATTTGCATTCTCGCCACCGCAGACGAACGCGCGCGTTTTATTTCCACTGCGGTTTCTTTGCCCGCAGTGATTTTACGCGCGCAGTTTCGGCAGAACAAAAACGAAAAGTTAATATCATAATTTGCTCGAGGACGGGAAAACGCGCGTTTATTCGCGAAATCCGTACCGGTTACTCGAACAATCGCGGAGTGTGTGTGTGTCCGCGCGCACATTAGGTCGCGGGGTCGTTTTCGCGACGTTTTTGTCGTGCGAATTCAATTGTTCGCGCGCGCGCGCTTGTAAACAAACCAGATTGAATTAATTCCGCGCGATCTTTTGTTTCTGTATTCGCGTCGCCGCGAATCGTGTAAAAAGAACACAGAACAAAGCCCTTCCGGGTT
Organism: Drepanosiphum platanoidis; assembly: GCA_948098885.1. Lineage (NCBI taxonomy): Eukaryota > Metazoa > Arthropoda > Insecta > Hemiptera > Aphididae > Drepanosiphum > Drepanosiphum platanoidis. Next base: position 5,426,369 of record OX402532.1, read on the forward strand.
CGAATTAAGTCGAGTGGTGTTTTTTTTTTTTTTTTTACCCCCCCCGTACTCTCCGGTCTTATGAATATACACTTTTGTCGGGTAAATCGTTTATGTATTTAATTCCCCATTAGCCTAAGCACCTTTTAGTGACTCGGTGTTGTCTTTGCGCAAGATCCCCTTTTCGGTTGTAACGCAAACGATCAAAACACTCATAATCGACTGATGTTTACACAGAGTCACGCGCGCTCCAACGACCCAAGTGCTTTGCCACAATAAAGGTACGTATATATAGACGGTGTAGAGCGGCCGAGCAAAAAAAATAAATATGTAATTGAATATCGCTCGCCGGTATTAACGTTTAAACGAGTCGTATGCGTTTTTTGTATTTTAAATTATAAATCGATGAATATTTTTTGTTGTTTATAACAATGCCGCAGACTTAACGGTGTGATTGGCATATCATAATATGTTGATGGGTCAATGGACTTTTTTTCTTTTTTTTTTCATGCTTCCTGCATCTGACAACGAGGAAACGGTTACAGTATAAAGTTATCGTTCGATAACATTATGTGAATAACGCGAATAAAATAAAACAATTTTAAATAATCCGTCAAACAGTCTAGATTAGTTATTATGAAATTACATTTTTTTTTCTCTATAAATCGATTATATTATTCATTCACCGTACGAAAATTTATACTATTTATTTGGTTATTATTTTAAAACCAATTTAAATTTGATCGATTTGAAGTTATAAAAAACAATTATTTTTCATTAGAACATTTGTCCGGAACGCAAGAGGAGAAAAATATGTTTCGAGCTATCGAGAATTTTGTTTCGTCAGACTTTGGGAAATTTCATAGCGAGTTTTTTCTACCCCTTCGGTTCATCAGACACATTCGGGTCGATTGGGTTTCGAACCGTCTAATTATTTATTTGTTGAGAAACGATACAAGACGAATAATTTAAAATGCGTTTTCGACGGAACAGTGGCGATCATTTCGGAGAAGATGTCGGAACGATAATATTTAAATAAATCGCGCGCGCGGAGTAACAGTTATTTTTTTACCATCGGAGCCAATATGTACCGAGCACATCTAGAATACCTAATGTATTTTCCGGGATTTCTTTGCCTTTTCCTATTTTCTTTGATGGTCGATACTCGCCCGGCTGGGAATTTAATTAATATATAGAGCGTATACTTTCAGCCCGGGAAACGAGCGTCGCCGTACCCACATGCGCGTCCAGGGCGGCAGGGACGGAGCACCGGAAGAAGTAGAAACTTTGTGTATTGGCGTTCCAGATAAATTAAAATACTTGGCCGATTCTGCCCGGTTTGTGTTTGCTCACAGGACCGTCGGTATATTAATGCGTTTCGGATGACAGCCGAACGGGCGACACAAAGAAGTCGAAGACGGGAGAGATAGACGGATGAGAAAGAGAGGTATCTGTATACACTTGAGCGAAATGTCTTTTTGATAAATTAGAAAGTCGACCGTCGAGTAAATAACCCTTGCCTCGTGCATATTTCATTAAAACTTTTGCCGCCGCGGTGTTGTTTGTTTTTATATACCGTGAGTCGGCGATGACGATGACGACGACGACGACGACGACGCGCGTATGTGTGTATATGCTCTTGCCAAGCCTCTCCCTCATTTTAACTTTTGAAATTATTAGTTTTGGGGTTTTTTTTTTTTCGTTGTAAATACAACGCATATAGGTTTAATAATATTAATAAATAACGCTCGCGCGAATTTAAATAGTCGACGGTATAATATCTGGTATATTCAAGCTTAAATTACAACGTTTTTAATCATCTTATTACTCATCGAATAGTATAGATATTTGGTAATTTTTTATCGATAACTACCACGTTTTGCATGCACTAAATTCAAGTAGGAATATAAATATTTCAATAATCAATTAACGTATCGATACGGCCGTAACGATTAATATAACGTAAAACCACTTACTTTGCTCATTGCTTGATTATATTTCACCCGCCGTACTGACAGGTCTGAAACATACAAAAAAAAAAAACAAACCCGTTAGGATATCGACTGTGAAAATAACCGTTTAAAAACAATACACACGTATAATAATACACTATTATAATAATCCTCGTATGACCGCATGGCGAATAGGTATGACCCCTCGTTGTAAAACGTCATAGGGGTAATAAAAAAAGAAAAAAAAATTCCGAGAGAGTACATAACGATGCATATAAGGACCTCTTTAATAGACTACCTGTTGAACACGGCGTATGTGTACCGTGTTCGCGGTGGTGTTAAAAGACTGCGGTGCGAACTGGCCTACTCACACCCACACACGACGCGTAAACCACGTATTTTATTTTTTTATTTTCTCTACGCGCATACGGTGTATCATTTAACAAAAGACGCGCGTCCCACCCTACGCGATATGTAGTTTACTTTTTTTTTTCTCACTCCCTCAGACTTTTGTGATATTTTTCGCAAAGGCTTAAAGGTCTTTCGTCCCCTCGGCGGAAAATGTGAAGAAAAACAAGAGAGTAAAAAAAGGAAGAAAACAACTCCGGCAGAGGTGTCTAAGACGGGCGTGCGTGCGCGCGCGAGAGAAAAACAGCACGCGAGGGATTTTATGCGTTTCGTCCCCTCGCCTTCGCCGCGGCGGCGTCGTGATTCCGTAAGTCGAATTCCGCGCGCAGTCTATGCGCTAAGCTTTTTAGGGGGAAACGGTTTTAGACCCGCGCGGCAGTGTCTTCTAGTCTCACGCCATATATTCCCTGCCCGATAAGCAGTTTCAAACTGTTCGCAGCACAACGGCGGAGAAACGTGTCAAATATGAAACACCGTTTTACTTTTATAGATAAAAACCGGCGCGCGACTGTTGTGTATTATATACACTGGGAATATTGCGCGTTCAAATAATATATAATCTTTGTATCATCCGAGAGACGAACAGCACGACGACGACGACGACGACGACGAGAGCGTTTTTGCAGCGAAAACAAAACTTTTCCATACAACGTCGTCGTAATAATAATATTCGATACGACGACGACGCGATCGGACGAGAGTAATCTTGATTGCGCGTTTACGCGGAGAGAGAGAGAGAGAGAGGTTTCATTGTAAACGAATATAATAATAATAATAATATATAGAGAACTACTGTATATATGCGAGGGCTGTGTTATTGTCAAGCGACGAGGGTGAACGGGCGAGGGACGGGAGAAGGCGAAGCGCAACGGCCGTTTGATCAATATGCGACCCTTTAATGTCTTCATTACGACTTCCAGGGTTGTGTGTATACACGTATATATGCATATAATCTGACTATCGGCCGTAACAAAGCCGCCACGTATACGGTAACGTCGACGAGGGCCGAGGGGGCGCGTCTCGCACAGGAGCCCGCAAAAACGGACTGCTGCAGAGCCCCGCGCGTGTTCTTTATAAAACCCGCGTTTCTCTCCGCGCGCCGCGAGAGCCAGGAGCGAAAACCACTGGACCGGAACCGCGCAGATACCTCGGCGGCGGCGGCGGCGTCTCTTCGCCAGAAAACGGTATTAACACACTCTCCTCTTCTTGGCAAACGACGACCGCGCGGCGCGGGTAGCACTCGCTCGTTGAAATCTTCAATAGGAGAGAGAGAGAGAGGGAAAAAAACGAATAAAAAACGAAAACCGAAACGTCGGGAAAAAAAATAGAAAAATTTCACCAAACAAACTTGGCGATCTCACATCGCGGCGCCAAAAGAGAGATAAACGACGCCGCCGACCGTGCTTAATACGCGGAGGTAGTCGGTATATTTTAGGCCGCGGAAATTCGCTGAAACAGTATACGTCGTCTCGAGATGGTACATAACAGGGATGGCGAACCTTTTTGTACCAGCGTGTCAAATAAAAATGTTCATTGGATTTTGTTTTCCTCGCGTGTCAACTAGTTTGATAACCCTTCTTTAAACTTAAAAATTCCTACATCTATGGTTTGAATGATAAAAACACAAGTCAAATATTATATTGAGCAGTGTAGATATTCAATTCAATGCGTTTAGGTATAATACCATAAATTTAATATTTCATTTTTGTAATCTCAATATATTTTAGTCTACGTCCTACGGTTTTTGATGACAAACTTTTTACACAGTTGAGTGTGTCACTAAAATAGTGTGCGCGTGTCACTCTGTGACACGCGTGTCATAGGTTCGCCATCTCTGGTATATAACAATATAATATCCACTCTGCACCGTGTGCACGTCATAAATAATCGTTAGATTAGCGTTTAGTCGTCGTCACAGAGTATCGGTGTTTAATATGTGTGTAGCTACATTGTTTGTTTTTTATTCGCAGAACTATGATAATAATTTTAATTTCGATACTCATTGTAATTACTAGATACCGCGTAGAAATTAACTTTTATTTCGGAAAACCGATTGCTTTCTCATACTTATTTGGGCTAAATGATTTTCAATCGAGACGATAAAATATCGTTACGGATGATAGCCATCGTGATTATGTGTCGTAAAATATACCGTAGGTTAGGCACGTTAAAAGACGATTGATTTTAAATAACTTTCGACGACTTGGCGCCTCTTACGACACCGCGGACAGGCGACATTTCAATCGATTATTACGGTTTATGGTAAAACTCATTTGTTTCGTCCGGTCGACGATAGTTCTCGTCCGTGTTTATCGCGTGTAAAAAAATCGACGGAACGATCGTGTCTACAAAACGCTCGAGTATAAAAAGGTTTTTAAACGCTTCTAAATCCTGTACTCGCGCTCGTTTTTTTTTTTATCGTCACGATCGCGCACTTCCGCGTGGACATTGTCGTTTGGCGTTTTCAGCGCGATTTAAAATTTGTTTACGACCCGCAATAACACCACGTTGAATGCGCCATTGTTTTAATCCTCAGACCTTTTTTTTTCTCTCCGCCCTCATTATTGTTATTTGCACATAAAAACCGTTTGTAAACACATCCGGGGGCTCGGATGACAATACTGAAGAGCAGCCACTGGTGCGCGCGCGCTCAACAGGGTGTTTTTAATTCCTGAATTAAGTGTTGAGTTTTTTTTTTTTTTTCACTAGCGTTGATTTTTTAGGACTTGAAAAAAAAAAAAAAAGGAAAAAAGTGTGAAAACGAAGGGATTCTCTTAACGACGACGCCGCCGCGGGGCCAAGTGCCGCAAGCCTGTTTTCGCCAGCAATAAATGCCTGCTTTTTTTTCTCTTTCCGTCGACGATAGCCTTTTTAGTATCACCCTTTTTTTTTACTCCGAGTGTTTTTTATTCACATTCTTATTCTGAAATTACAACCCTTTTCCAGATTTTCAACCCCGTCGCCGTGCACTTAAAGTGGATTCTTTCGACTACCCTACGCGGCGACCGACCGGCCGATTGTATTACTTAAGGCCATTGAAAAGTAAATTCTTTAAAATGTTTTTCGTTGTCTCGAAAACGGAATTGAATTCGTTAGAAATTTACATTCAAAAACATAGTGAGTTTTAAATTTGAATAATATTATTGACATCGGTTCGCGAGCAAATCGGTGTTCTTATAGATTAGGTTTTTTTGGTACAACTAATACATAAATTAAAACTATAGATGGCGGCGGGTTCAAACGCGAATTGAATTCTCTTATTGAGTGCTCTAAAACAATATTATACTTTTCAAGCTCGAAATTCGTTTCACATATCACCGAGTCGAATAAAATACATTTCGTTTTCCAAGGTAATATTATTGTTTTCAGTCGAGTGATTTTTTAACGCGTTAAAATGCGCAAATCATTTATTTTTCCGGGTATAAAATTAAACTACCAACAAAATATAAATTATATTGGTTTTTTTCGTCTTTTCGTTTTATAATAATTATTCGTTTCTTGATTTGGAAAACGAAATAAAGTGAACAACGTCGTCCGAGGATAGGAACACGCGGTCACCATTTCTCGCCCCCCCTCCCTCCCTCGCCATACCGGTTAGACCTATTCCGACGATTTCGAATAAAATTACTTATTAAAATGTTATTGTAAAACAGTTTATAGACCTAACCACCAACGGGGGGGGGGGGGCGAAATCGGCCGAGGCGCTTTCTAGTCCGTCTATACATTTTTGTCTCCGTATTATCGTCGTTGTCGATCTCGTATATTATGGACACACTCATTATTAGCCCGTCTCTATCTGACTTCCGGGCTCGTCGTAAACTCTTGTTTTCCCCTTCTGCCGGAATGGCTTATCCTAATCGACAGACCGTGGTATAGCCGATCGTTGCGGCGGCGGCGGCGACGGCGACGGGAGAAGGGGGGTCTGGAGCTCGTCTTTACGACAGTTATTATTAGGTTTAGTCTCCCCACCGACGCGTCTCGTACTACGAGAGCATATTAATATATATATATATATGTGTGTGTGTGTGTGTTCTAAGGATATTGAGAGCCAGGATTATCGAAGCCGACACCGGCGGCCGCCCTTGTTTTCGCGCGCGGTATAATAATAATTGCCGTTTGGCGCGCGGAACGAAATAAAAACCATCCGTCGCGGGATATCGACGTTTAATCAAATTTCGAGTGCGCAGCGAATTTTATCATTTCTCTCCCTGTCCTTGGTCGGCTTCGGCACCGCAGCCACCGTGCCGAAGACGAGCCACGGGCGGAAAAACTACCGAGTCAATAGTGTAAAACCCTCGTCGGCATCATCACGTCTCTCCCGGTCGGTTCCGTGATTACCGGGTCGAACGGGGCGGCGGCGGCGGCGGCATAGAGGGCAACAACGTCTTAACGTTAGTTCAATATTTGCTCTGCCAAGCCCGGGGTCTAATCCAGAAGCAAGGGATCAGAGCGACGTGCGTGTTTGATGAGAAACGCCGAGGGAGCCGCCGAGCCGAACGCGCTGCCACTATTTTACGACGGTAATTAAAAGTCAGCAAAGGTTCGCAAAAGTTCGGCGTAAAGTTCTTTCTTTTTTTTTTTCTCCTACCGAGTTTTGTAAATACTAAACACACACACGTTTATATATATATTGGCGCACGCATACTGCGAAAACACTTGTAATTATAAACTTGCGGTAGTCGATCGTGTGCAGTGCAATATAGTCGCGCGGCGAAAACAAAAATATAAACGTTTGACAGCGGGGACACCGCGGCGGCGGCGGTCTCAATCTAAAACCAATTCGGCCGGACCGCGCGCGCGTACGTTTTTATGGTCCGATGCAATTCCCGCGGTCGTCGTAAACCATCGTTGTGTGATCGGGGGCGAAAAAAAAAAGAAGAAGACACTCGGCGACGGGCCGAGGATATTATTCGCAGTAAAAACCTCGTCGAATAGTAGAAATGCGACGAATAATTTTCGTGGACGAAATCGCGTTGTTACGGATCACCAACACGTGTGCTTTATACCGATTTTTATTAACAATTACTAGATTTTTTAGGAATCGACGAGAATGACCGCGTGGGCTAAACGCACGGACCTTTTACGGAACACTAGGACGAAACGAGTATGGCCGATTAGATTGAAATTAGTTTAGAAATTTTAGAAAATGGGTTCTAAACAGAGGCGAGCTAGGGATCGACATTTAGAACGGGTTGTGAGTACAATTATTTTTATACTAGTTTTTTTATTTAAACTATGCTAGTCTTAAAATAATAGGAATTTCGTTGGTAAAACGATCGCATTATAAAAACATAACATTTATTCTTGTTTGACGTCTACAATGAATACCGATTACTAAAGAGTAATTGTAATATCGTTAAATAAATGTAAAGATAAAACAGGATTTAGTAAACCTACCACCACTCATTTCGAGTGTTGTATTCACACACACACACTCACACCCGATTCGATTCATTTTTTCGGCATCGTTTCGATTATATTTTCCGAGGACGGAAATTATATATTTATTTTTAAAATTATTTATTTATTTATTATTATTTATTTCCGAGTTCACGGGTGCCCCGACTCGGATCGGATGTGTGTCGAATAACGCGTCGAATAGCGTGTCCATCGAAAACCTACTTTTCTCGCGTTTCGCTCCGATTACTAGACGAAAAGCGTGACAAAACGTAATCGTATAGTCTGCTCGCGCGCGTATAAAATGCGCACACACGACCGATTCGTCGTCGTGTCGACGTAATATAACCGTACACAACACAATTGTTTTTCACCGACCCTCGGACGGGATCGAAATTAATTTTTCACGATCCACTGACGTGTCGACGGCGGACGACGACGACGGTCCCAGCAGCTCGCGTTCCGGCTAGGGGAAAAACCTCCGTCGTGTACGCAAATATAAGGTGCGGCGGCGGTGACGAGGGGCGGCGGCGGCCTACGTCCGATCTGAAGACACGCTGTCTCCGTCCGTCCGGCTGTTAATTACTCGGCTGTCAGAACCATTGCAGCCAGTCGCGCTTGGTTGCTAAGCGAAAAGCATATTATATATGTGTGCGCGTGCGTGTGTATCCGTCGTCGTATAATTTTGTGGCGTCCCGGAATCCACGAAACGATTACGGCGCGGGACGTGGCGAAAGTGGGGTGGAAAAAAATAAATAATACTGTATAAAAGCAACTATAATAACAGCGGGGATCTAATAAGGAGGGACGAATTAAAAAAAAATAAAAATATTATCAACACGATTAGCTCGAGTGTTTCGGGGGCAAAGTCGTGTTACGGAATTGTATTCCTCCTGCCTACACGAGAAAGCAAAATGACGAACTCGAGTCGGTACGTTTTTTTTTTCTAATCTCATATTGTTATCGAAATACATACAAATACGTTTGATTCGTTTTACTATCGCACCAGACAACACTCGTGTGTTTGGACGAGAACACATTTTCGTAGAAAATTTTTTAGAAATCCGATTGGCGAACGCGCGCGCGTAGGTTCTAACGTTGTTTTTCGAACGGAATGTCTGGCGGTGGTCGCTCGTTTGTTATTAATTTTGTTTTTTTTTTTTATTGTTTTCCGCTATCAAAAGTTAAAATTAATCGTAACAATAACTGTTTTCATGGAGTATTGTAGTGTAACGCGACGGTCGTCGGATACACGGAAACGGTTTCAGTTCACGACGAACAATAGTATAATAATGTTATAACCTTTGTTGGAGCATAAAATATTCCATCGTCTATTCTCTGACAGTTTAGTTATAGCGTCTCGTAATTTATGAACTCGTCAAGAACTCACTCTCTCTCTCTCTCTCTCTCTGTCTCCCTCTTTATCTATTTATCTTTCTCTCGTGTGCTTTATGGACGAAATAAAATTGAATTATGACCGTAACGGATCCTTGTCCCCGCCGCCGCCGCCTCCGCGCACGCAGAACTCACCTGTTTTTATTTTGCACCCGAAACGTCTCGCGAGGTGCCAAATGCAGATAAGACGCTCGGTTTTTCGACGAAAAATGTACATTCTGGTTCCCCTAGGCGTTCGGAAGTTTCTTAAGTTTTCCCTCTTACCCGAGAAACTGCTGCGCTAATTCCGCCCCGTAGTTTCTCGGTTTCCCATTTCGAAACGTTTCTCTCGGTGACGTGCATGTCATTGTGCGCGCGCGTGGAGCGCGGGCGGGTAGTTTCGTTAAGTTTCGCTGCAGTAATACGCTTCCGGCGAAGAACATGTACGCGGCATCCGGTCGTTCATTTGGATATCCGGCATTGCCATAACGAGCCCCCGAGGTACGTCGTATCCACCGCGACGCGCCGCCGACACGACGACGACGACGACGACGGATAGAATATTATACGTATAGTTTAAACTCTCGCGGGCCCCGCGGTTATTCGTTTTTCATGTTTTATTTTTTCGTTTCGTTATTGTTTAACGTCTGCGGTTTATTTTTTTTTAATAAATGCGTTTTCCCGCATCGGAGCAATTAGCCGGGCAATAAGATAATTACGCCCGGTGATCGACGACTGTGTAAAATAATTAAGCATCCGAAACGCACCACCGCGGTGACCGGGCGCGCGCGCGCGGTATTACGACGGGAAGTGAGTTTTCGCGCCGTACTTCATTATGATAAATTCGCAAAACCATCGATCATCCAATTAACGTTAGCGGCATCGAGAAACAGATCAATCATCTATGCCTCCCGAGTCCTGCCGCCGCCGCCGCAGTATCATACCCATTATCCTGTCACCGCCAATCCCAGATGTCCCCGTGTATAAAAAAAAAAAAAAAGGTCCGAAAAAGTTAGAAAAAAAAATAAAAAAATCTCGCTATATAAAGTTAAAGCCGACACGGCCACTAAAAATATAAGAATCACAATAATGGCGGGGCGATGGGGGCGGGGGTGGGTGAAAATGCTGGATGAAATTGATGAAGGGAAAACTCCCTTTTCCGGTTGACGGTAATTGTCGACTGTTTCGAGGGCGTCGAAAGAAAACGATTTTTTTTTCCTCAACACCACGCATCGGACCGGCTTTTTTTTTATTATTTATTTTTATTTTTTCGTCGCCGCGGTATTATTATACGTATCGCCACCGCGCCGCCGTCGTCTTCGGTTCGCTTGGTTAATTCCCGTCCGGTTGATTTAACGCGAAAGAGACGACGGAGAGCGAGAGAAAAAAAGAGAAAAGTTATTCCGAAAATTTCTGACAAATAATATATCACATTATAATATTTACCGCACGCAACAATGGCGCGCGTGGCGCGTTCGACAAAAGAATCCGGTGCGGACGATTTGACGGTTATAGGACGACGCGCGCGCGCATTATGTCGCGGAATGACCTCGCGCGGTTATTATTATGTGACGACGACGATAAGAGGCACACGCCTCTTCCATTTCGCCGTGTGCAGAAATCCGCGAGAGCACCGGTTCGTATTAACCGTGATGTATGGACCCATTGTGTCGTCCGGATGTGCGGAACCCGGAGGCGAAACTTACTCGCATGACAAACGCACTTGCTTCACACACCGGAGACACTTGTTTAAGTTTCGCGCACAAGTGCGTAACAACGAGTTATATTATATTATAATAAGCAATGGTTTTGTCTCCGAGTGTGTGTGTGTGTATTTATTATACGGAATTAACGACGGCATCTCGCCCGTAAAACGCGCGCGACTTTATGGCGTCGAAGAAAATTTCCGCGTACATTATTATTATTATTATATAAAACGAACGGGGCATTGTGTTTGTAAATTATATTATCTTCTCGCGCGCGCGCGCGGATCGTGTAAATTCTCCGATCATTATTATTATCGTTACACCGACAATAATTCTATTATCTATCCGGGAGCGGTGAAATACTACGACGAACGCGTTATATTACATATTTTCAACGACGACTATATATTATAGTTTTGTTTCGTTTCACGACGACATAATATGATGTGATATTCATATTGCGGTCGGTCCGCCGCCGCCGCCGAAGCGTTTTATGAACTATTTAAACGGCGGTGGTTCGGATTCGTCGTCGTCACCGTCCGACCCCTAGCAAGCGACCGAGTACACGGCGCGTATTTGTTTAGGGTCCGTCTAAATAGCGGTTCCATGCAAACGTCCGAACGTAATATATATTTGAACTATACCCGCGCGCGGGCGTGCCAGAGTGTCGACGTGTTTGCCGACAGTGTTTCGAGTAAATCAAAAAGGAACGAAACTATAGTATATAATATAATATCATATGCGGGGTACTATACGATGATATTAGTTATGAACGGACCTCGCGTTCGCTCCCCTTTCTGTAAATAATAATAATAATAAAAAAAAGACAGACATCGTTTGTGCAAATAGCCGGCAATTTCGTGGTGTCTTCGACGTCGGAGGGGGGGCGGTTTTTTTTCGGCGCACCGACATTTTATTATCATGACGACGCATTCGAGCCGGCAACGTCCCCGGCTAATGGACGGCCGCCGCCGCGGAGAAAGCCTTATCGGCAACGATTGAAGGGAACAACTTTACGACTCCCCGATCGCTTGTAAAATCCGGAAAAGGGTTAAGCGGCAGCCGAGCTTGACGCAATAATTTCGGAAAGACGGTCTCTCCCCCCCACACACTGATGCCGCGCTGTCTTTCTTCTCCCGTCGGATATCTCCGAGGACGCCGTGTTGTACGCATTACAATGTTATGTGGTATGTATATGTGGTTGCGCACGCGCACGCGTTTCACGCCAAAATCGTTTCGATTAAACCACGCGAGAAATGGCCGACGGTCGCGGAAAAGCCGGACCGTTATCGAAGTCGTTACGACGACGACGCGATATACTGCCACTGTAATACCGTTAAATATTTTCGCGATTTTATCCCCGGGCCGTCCGAGTGTATTAATAAAAATTAGTTTTAAGTGTCTGTGCGGCGGCGGCGATCGATATTATAGTTTTCGTTTATTGTCGACCGACCGAAAACGTTTTTATACTTATCACGCGCGCTCTGGCAGTCTCAAAGTCTATAGTGCGTTGACTTTTGCAATTTCGACGATCGCGTGCGCGTGTGTTTATCAGCTATAACAACGCGTAACGATATGACATGGCGCGTGTAATACTGCGAAATATTTACAATAACATAACAATGTATGATATTATTTTCAGCCCGAGTCGTGTTTAGAATTTAGGAACCACGAGATATTGGGAAAATGTCAACCCGATTTTAAAGGAGATTTTTTTTTCAAAATAAAACCCTCGTCTCGCTCGTTTATTATTTTATTCTATGTCGTACGGAACTAAAGAAGCGAAGCATCTACTGACGTACAACCGAAGTACTACTGCAGTAATAATGAAATAATATTTGTGCCGCGCTCGAATTACGAAAATCAAATCCAAACTCGAAGTCAAAGTAAAATCTGTCGTCGTCGTCGTGACGTGCGATATAGATTCGATCGGGCTAATCGCGTGGCGCACACTGGGCGTAACGAGAGAGAAAAAAAAAAAACGACGATAATATTATAGTTTCCGCACGCCAATCCGGCTAATTAGATCGGTCCGATCTGGGGCGATTACGCGCCGCCGGAACATTCCTAAAATAAATTTCGCAGCTGCGTTTAATTAAAAGTAGTGCCGTGCCAGCCAGCCAGCCGACCGGCCAGCCCTCTCCGACGAAAACTCTTGTGAACGTATATATGCGCGCGAGCCGGCGGATCTCGAAACGCGCACCAGTTCTCTCCCGCGGACGGGCGAGCCAATATTTGGCTCGACGAGGAGGCCGCGGAGCGGAGCGGCAAGAGTCGCGCTCGAACTGCAGCAACAGCGGCGGCGACGACGACGACGACGGGGACGAGGAGGAGATCGGTCGATAATTATAATTATGATAATAATCATAACGCGTTCGTTTTTGGCGAATTTTCGACGCTCGAGGGCGCCGCCGCCGCCGCCGGTTCTGGATGTTAAAATTTTTTTAATTAAATCCGTTCGTCTGCGCGCGGGCCAAGAGGAAGGATCGTCCGCCCCGGCGGCGAGGGGTGCGCGGCGCACGGTCGCCGCCGGAGGGAAGAATAACAGTATTAATTGTTTTAATTCGTCCGGCCGTTTATGCAAATCTATCGGCGGGCGTCGAACACTGCACGCGGCGGCTCAGCCGTGCGAAGTGTATATATACAAGTATTGCAGCGCGTACACGCTTGGTCGTAACCGTCGCGCGGCCTTTTGTCGTATACGACTACTTGACACTTGCGCCCCGCCGCCGTCGAACTGGCACAGGATTGTTATTAAAAATGAAAAACGCCGAAGAAACCCGGGGACCCGCGGCGGAGGCGCAGCTGTTGCTCCGTGCCCGTACACGATTTTTCGTTCGCCGCACGCGTTGGTTGTCCCCTTTAAATCTCTCTCTCTCTCTTTTCCCGCCTCGCTTTTGCAATACGCGAAACGCATTATCGAACAGACGTTCCGTACTCGCCACCGCCGTGATATTCGAATCCCTCTCGGAAGTTTCGCAAACGAGAAGTTTTACTCGCAGAGAAACAGGAAAAATACGTCGCGGCGAACGGAATTCGCTGTCGCGGTCGGAGAACACAAGTCGTCGCCGCGAAACTTTGCTAGTCGTGCGATAAAACTCGACGTTTACTATATACACGTTTGGTGACTATATTATACTTTTAGAAGTTCTCCGACGTGAACGTTTAATTGATCGGGAGGACCGGGGGTCGTTCTCGGTTCGCGATCGATGATAACGATATCGGCGTATTGATTGCGGACAAAAAATTAAAAAAATATGAAATCTCGTTTCGAATTTTACACGAAGACGATAATGTGTTCCGCGGAAGCGAGTATTCGTTTCTGGTTTATTTTCTCGAACGTTTTGCTCGAGTTCGCACATTAAGAATCCACTCGCCCCGTCCACCCGGCGGCGCCAGTGAGATTAATCTGAAAAGAAGAAAACGCCGCCGCCCCGTCGTAGTGCGTTCTCCCTCCCGGCGTCCCTCCGCCACTTTTCGACCAAGTGGGCTGGAAAACTTAAAATCCTTTGTCTTTACGTTCAGGCTTCGACGAGTAAATTTATAATTTACCTCCTGCGCGTATCAGTTCATTATTGCGTCTCGCGAACGCGCGCGCGCGGTTTTTTTTTTCTCGTATTTCCGACGCAGAATAAACGGGGAATCGCGCGAGTTTAACTCTCCGGATTTGATTATCCGCGCGGGTTCGAGTCAACGACGTTGACCGCGAGGCCTAAGCCGGCGCGCAATAATTGAATCGTGCGGGGCAAACGGAATAATTGATTCGCATTGAACTTAAAAGCACACGTCCCCGCTAAGTGTCACCGAAGTTTCGAACGTCCCCGGAGAGTGGCGGTGCGGCGGGCACGGACATCGCAAATAAAGACGTTGCGTTGCTCTCTCTCTCCCCGCGATATTCGGTCAAAACTGATTGGACGCGGCACAAGAGAAAGGAATGAAAAATTCACTCGCACACATGGCCGACGACGCCGCACATACGCGTACAGCACACACATACACTTAGATTGCATTAGACGACCCACGGTCCAACTTTGTCCTTTCGTCTTCGGAGAACCCGATAAATCAACACAAATGCCCTCTACCGTCCGCTACTAATTACTGTCATTCAACGTTTTTGCTGCCCTCGGACCATTCGCCGGTAAAACGTGCTCCGTTTCCGCAGCGGTGATTTCTATTTGATTTCGTCTGACGACCCTCACTGCGTCTCCGGGGGCCCGAGTACAAACGGAATTGCTGCTGCTGCTGCTGCTGCTGCTGCTGGCGCTCATCGGTACGGGGACCGCGACTTAAAAGTATTGCGCGATGAATAAGAAATATATTTTCCGACTTTTATCGATCGATAAACACGAATACTATATATATGTATACTTATTCGAACGGCCGTCGCGAGAACCGATTATATTATAAAAATGGAAATACGATCTTTTGAATTTTACAATTATTTATACTGATCTAACGCGCGCGCGTCAAACAATCGAATGCGGTGATAATAAATTATTATTATCTTCTTCTCTAATATATAACTGTAACGTGCTTTTTCTTGAAATCCTCCCACAGCCCAAACCGCAGGACCGATCGGGTTCAAATTTGGCACGAAGATAACTGTTATGGCGTAGGCGCGCACTAAGAAGGGATTTGTAACACGAATAAACATTGTTTATAAACTTAGTTTTGTGAAATTCGACCCCTAAGGGGGCTGAAAGGGGTGAAAAAGATGAAACTAGAAAAATTCGCCTGGCCGGAACCGCTGGAGCTTTCAGTATGAAATTTGGTCGGCAGTTTCGTTTTATATAGTGGAAGCTTCTTGAGAAAGGATTTTCCGAAATTCGACATCTACCGGGGTTAAAAGGGGTGAAAGGGTGAAACTAGAAAAAAATCACCTAGCCGGAACCGCTCGAGCTTTGAGTATGGAATTTGGTCTACTATAAATATAATAACATTCAGCACTTGACGCTTTTACCCCCTCATTATACATAAAAACTTTAAAAGCCGGTATTCAGTTAGGTAAATCGGTAAAAATAAATATTTACATGTAAAATATCGTTACTATACTAAACTCATATCGTGTGTTTGTTTAATAAACTATTAAATAATAATAGCAGTCAGCTGTTAACGGGAAAATGTCAATTATTATTATTATTTGGGCAATACACATTTTTTATACTTAAACCCGGCGAGGACGGGTAATATTCAGCTAGTCGTTTATAATGACGATCGCGCGTAACCGATCGAAACGTATTACAACTCCGCGTCGTTACGGTAAATCGGCGTTTGTAAAATTTATCGTTTATCATTTTCGTACGGTGGTAATCGATTTCAGAAGAGATGTTTGTTTTCGACGCGTATTATATGTCGGTGAAAATATCACCTTCGCCGGATTCGCCGCGAATGTATAATATTATATAATGATTGATACTTTCTTTGCATATCATTTCGATCGAAAGGGGAGCGGCGGATAATAACGTCATGAGCAGAAAAATATAATATATTTCGGCGGTTTTATTTTTTATTAAAAAGAAAAGAGAGAGAGAGAGAGAGAGAGAGAGGGACGCGTACAAATTTATTTTATTTATTTATTTTACGGTTTTTTTTTTTGTTTAATCTGTAACGACGAGAGAGAGCCGCGTGACATACGAGAGTTGAATGTCTCAATTTAAATGCAAATACACACCGCCGCCAACGCCGTCATTTTTCACCGAAGCTGTTGGCTTTTGCACACGCGCGCAACACATATTATACGGTATCAAATATGTATGCGTTCGCGAGGGATTAACTTTGCAGATAACGCCTGTTGACGTTGGCGCGAAAAATTGCCGTTAAACGAGCGGAATTTGACACGAAAAATACTCGCGACGACATTATGGTCGCGCGCGCGCGCGCGCGTCTCGGCGGGTCGTAAAACGAAAAAGAGAAAAGCATTTACATTTTGAGAGATTATATAATGCCACAGGTCGGCCGGGGATAGGGAAAATAGGCCGCCGGCGAAACATAAGGGTGGAAAAGTATATTTCTCCGGGGGAAAAGGTCGAGTTATTGGCGCTTATCGGCGAATTTGTATTTACAATCGGACTCGGGTTTTCGGATGGGGTCGAGGGTTTAAAAGACCTTCCGCTAGTTGTGCCTACATATATTACCTACGGCGAACACAGGGGATTCGGATGCATATTTCACGTGCGGCGATATAAAATAAAACAGCGCGGGCAATCTTCGGACAAACGCCGCCGCCGCACTTGCGGCTACGCGATAATGATTATTTCGGATTCGACGCGTATCTCGTTACCGTCTATTGGTATTAAAAGCGCGTGCTATGCAGTTACAAATCACGTTGAAAATTCCCGAGATTAACACGGTCCGATCGAGTCTAATTCTCTCATCGAGAAAACGGGCTTTAAAATATCAAACGTCAACTATTCTCTAAAGTAGTTTTAAAATTATTTAAATAATTAATTACAATCGGTAAACATTGGTAGTAAGAAAAAATTAACCGTTTAGAAATTTGTGTATTTCGAAAACTAGTTCGTTAACTTTTAATAATTATCATGAAACGTGTTTACTTACAATTTTTATTTTTATCTTTTCTCCAGATTAGAATACATAAACTGCCGAAAATATCATAAAAACGAAAAAATTCAGTACATTAGTGTAACACATTTCAACTATAAGTAAAACATCGTATGTTAGACGTTGAAAAAAAAAAAAAAACGAAGAAGACGAGTAAGTTTTTGTAAATGATGATCGTCGCAAATGGCGTTTTAAATTAAAAAAAAAATAAAATACTTTGTTTCTAGTTATTTAAACTACTATTATGATGTTGTTTTGCAGAGTTATCTGAAAGCGTTAACACTATGTTTATGAGGTAGGAACGTATATATTATCATCGCCGCTGTCGGAAAAATGCACTTTTCTCAGCAGGTGTTCAGTATACCTATCTAATGGCATCGCACGTGGTTTTTTTTTAATATAATTTAACGTCGAAGAGGAAAAATCAATAAGGAAAAACCGTTAAAGCTAGACTAAATGTGACGTTATTATCGGGGTGAAAACAACGTGTCGGGGAAAAGAAAAAGTTTTTCCTTTGGAAAATAGGCTCATTTGGGCGCGCGCAAAACAATTCGTTCATATTTCATGGGGCCCAGTGTTCTCCTTCATTACTATGCAAGGTTATTTTTTTTTTTAACGGAGGCGAAAAAATATATAGCGGGGACGACGACGACGACGGAAAAAAAAAGGTCTCTCGTTTCTTTTAAATATTTAATATGACCGCAGGGCTGGAGAACGGGGGTGAGACGATAACAACTGGGTTCTCGATGGCCGCTAAGCGGCTGTGAAAGATTAAAAAATTGAAGAGGGTCTGTTTGGTTTATATTCGCCCGTAGTGGCGGACTTTTTTTTTTTTTACCGATGGGCGAAAAAAAAAAGGGGAATAAAGTTACAGGTAGCCACGAGGGGGTAAAAAAAAAACATGATTACGTTTTTCAATACGTGGCTAATCAGTTAATATTTAATGTGCAAAGTGCGACGGGAAGCCGACGTGCGTGCGTATAATATTATACGTCGTGAAAGGAAGCAGAAAAAAAAAAAACAAACGTATCCTGGGAGTAGAGGACTGACATGGCGAAAAACGCAGCAAGCAGTCACTGTAGAAAATCACTACGGCAGCGCCGGAAATATTCGATTTCGAAAAAAAACACGACGTTTTCGGTAATCCGAACTCGAATTAATTTATTCTCTATTTTTAACAGAGGATACTTTGGTCCTTAGACAGTGACCGTATATCGCTCGTTTTGCCACAACAACGACGTAAAAACATGATTTTACACAAGATAAATCATGTTTATATCTTTATATTAGAAACTTATTTGAATGGAAGAAGAGTGAAACACCGTATTCAAGCTTTCAATAGTACAACGAACAAAGTGACGATTTTCGAGTCATGTCTTTGTTGTAGCAATGCTACACGTACGTTTATTCCGAAGTGCGCGTACAGTTTATCGAGCGGTGTGAAGAATTACTATAGTCGACCTATTGTCCGGCGAAAAAAATGAACAAAATCTAAAACGTACACGGAAATACATTTCCGATAATAACCGCGTGGCGATAATAAATATAGCCGAGCGTGCGGCATCTATCTGGAACGCGGCTCGAACCACCCGTCCACGACCCGACCCGAATTAATTGTCTCGCCCCGGTTTTTCTTTGTGTGCGCCAAGCAAGGTGTGTGTGTGTGTATGTATATACGCCGACACACACAACTTCTCCGCCGCTATATCGCGGGCGACCTAAACCTCGTTCCGTCCCGTTAAATATTATAACGGATCTCGGGTTATAATAATAAATTAAGGGGCCTTTGTGCGGGGGTCGAGTTTTAAAAGTTCTTTGCACACTCTGCGCGCACCGGCAAAGGAGAGAGAGAAGGCGTTTTCTTCGGCGCAGCCGAGTTTTAAAGACGGGCAGGACCCGGGAGAGTCTTGTAATTAAAAGGCACTAACCCCCCGGGGGCGGGGCGGGGCGGCGAAGAGGATACGGGCGCGGGGATCCGGCGGCGGGAACGGGGTGCGTAAAAAACCGTTCGGTCTTGGGCTAAATTTCACCGCCGCCGCCGCCGCGTTTCGGCTATAATTTTCCGCGTCCGTTGCCGGCGTATACTATAGTACACTTATACGTAGTCGTCGTCGTCGTCGGCGGCGGCCCTTTCAGCCGCAACAAGACGGAACGGTCCCGGCGGCTTATTTAACGGGGCCAAATACCGCACAAAGGCCGCCGCGGTCGCTTTAACCGCGGCCGGGGGCTTCAAAGCGTTTCGCCGAACGATAGCTAACGCCGAGTAGGTACACAAACTGCGCACAGACTGCGAAAAAATTATTCACGCCCGAGTCGGACGGACTCGTTCATTTGTACATGAAAAAACACGTTCACGCGAACAAAACCGTCGGAGGGTGTGAATTCGTCGCCACGGACGATCGTCGCTATATTCGCAGGACTCTCTCGAACAGCGAGTATTTTCAATAGTTTTTATCGGTCAATCGAATCCGCCCGTAAACGATTGGAAACGATACGGTAGAGAGAGTGTGTATCTCATACGCGCCGTATTATTTAATCTATCAACCTTTTCGGACATTTTTATAGAAGACCCGCGGAGTCCGGTTTAATCTTCGGGGAAACCTCTATTTTTTCGCGTTCCGAGGGGTCATCGCAAATGAGTCTGATCGTCTGGCAAAAGTCCCCCGAAATCGTGGCTCGGTGCCATCGGCGGCCAAACACCCTTGTAAACACGCGGCGTTTACAGCGGACGAGGGACAATGGGAGCGAACGAAATTAATTAAAGCCGTTATTAACGAACGGAAATCTCTGTCGCCACGTTGTTGTTGTTGTAGTTGCCGCCGCCGCCGTTGTTTTGTTTTTTTTTTTTTTTTTCTCTCGCCTTTTGTATTCTCGCCCACAATTCCATTATCGTAAATCATATTGGGTTTACCCTTGATTTACCATAAGCCCCGGACTTACAATAGTACAGTAATAAAACGTAAAAATCGTTACGACAATAAATATGTAAGTGTGTGTGTGTGTGTGCGTGTGGAAAAAAAATGATAACAATAATGTAATGAATGGTACGCCATGTCCTCTGATTGTTGTACGCATTAAATATGAATTATGCGTTTATATCGATAAAAGTGTACCGGGCGAAACTTTTAAGAATGTGCATAGTTTTCACATTGTAGTTTTTAATTATTACGCGAACAATCTAAAGTTCAAAAACGCGCGTTTTCGAGAAAAATAGGTTTCACAGAAAAGCACACTACGAGTGCTGTCGAAAAATCAAACTCTACGATTTTGTCTCATTTTTACCGTCATAATATCACTCGAATTCGGTTTGAAAATACAAGTCGTGAAAAAAAAAATTGGTCGAAAAACCAAAGCGTATACGCTATACGCGCCCCAAAGGAAAAACGGATTTTTCAAAGACAAATAATATTATTTAAGACTCTATAGAGGTACTCTACACTTAGCGAACGTTTTGACGGGTGCGTTTTATTCGAAGTGAATAGTTTACCGACACAAACGTTATAAGTGTTTCTTCGGTCGGTGTAATTAATTACCGCACGCTAACTATATTCCGGTTTTATTCGCGTTGCGCGCAGAGGGGGGAGAGATTCCAATGGTTTTTTTCCTCTCTCTCCCGATCGGATCGATTTATTATTCTTCTGAATTTGTTTTATTTTTTAAAGTTATACATACGTATATATACGTATATGAAAGAAAATGAAAAAAAATAAAAAAAAATACAGAAAAGTTTGTTTTAATTGCCGGCGGGGCCCCGAGTGTATTTACGGTTTAATTGCCGCGGATCCATGACCATTAGTTCTACGAGTAAATCAAAGAAAAATTCCCCGAGGGGCACGCCTCGTTTGTATACGATAATATACAGTCTTTGGGACGTCGCTTTCCCTGGTCGGCGGTGGCCACCTCGTCGCTCGTTCCACCTCCCGGCGGCGGCGGCGGCGGCAAGCGGATTTTTCGTCTCAGATGTGGTCGGCGTGTTTGGTTTAAACAGCGTTCTTAAATCGCTTTTTGACGACCGAAATTAACCGCAATCCTAAGGGCAGAAAATAAGACGCGGCAGAGAGAGAGAGCGAGTGAGGAAAAGGAGTCTCCGCGCAGAGAGAAATAGCCCCGTAGTATTTGTTTACAAAAGACAAAGTGCTCTTTTAATCGGATTAATATTGGCCTTTGATATAAACGGCTGGTCTTTTGCCGAGTTTTCGCCGAGCCAGATATACACGGAAATATTAAATTATTATTATCTACCCTTAATGACGTCGTCGGCTCGAGTCTTTTCGGCTATAGTAGTTTTTTACCCGTCGTAATTGGCGAATGAAATTACTCGACGCATATCGTATCGTCTCGTAGGCGGGGGTATATCGTTTTGTTTATTTTCAAATCAGAAAACAACACGGTCCTCGAAAGTACCGCGTTCGGCAGATAATAATATGTATAATATGACCGCTTATTATACGCGCACGTCCTTATCACGTGATTTTATGTTTGAAAATAATTAGAACGTCCGAACTAAAATATTTTATTTTCATTCGAATCGTTCACGATTAGGACTCGTATAATATTTGTGTTTTTTATATTTTTATTATTCTCAAAAATAATAGTAGAAAAGTTTCATCATTATATTACTTGACTTTTTTTTCTTTTTTATTGCTACAGCGTTCGTATTGATAAAAGTGGCTGGTACTCGGAATTACTATATAGTTTATAAAGGTAAAACAAAACTTTTAGTAGTCATTAGTGTCTCTGACAGAGTAATCCAGACCGCTCGGAGATGTTGTATATAGGGTACGTATATAAGCCCGGAAATATGTATTATAATAAATATATTTAAAAAAAAAAGAAAAAATTACCGCAAAAAGTAAAATAATAATAAACTTTGAACAAAAGTAGACTCGGCAAAACACAAGTATTTATAGTTTTTACCCGAACCGCGTTGTTGTTTAACAATATAATATTTGTAATAACTATAATATACGTTTTTTAAAAAAATATGTATTTTTCTTTCTATTATGAAATTGACTCGACGAATGTCATTCGAAGGCGATCAACCGAGGTGTCCCTCGAGTTCAGCGGGTTACTCGTCGGATTCGATGTGACCTACCTGGGTTTTGTGTACGTTTTTGTTTACGAATACCGTCGGCCGCGAGACGGTTTTATTTTCTAGTCATTTGATTTTCGTCGTCGCCGAGCAGACGCGACAGTAGATATACTCGGATTTGTACATTTTATAGATCTCAAAAAACCGGCGCGAACAGACTAATTCGACGAGCTTTGTTCGAGCGTTATTATTCGATCGATATTATTATAAATGAAAATATCGCGAAGAACGAGACTACAGAATCGTTATTGGTCGACTTTCTATTGAAACTAGGCGCGAGTCGGTGAGAAATTAATTGATTTTCTAAAATCGTTGGCCGACGTAAAAAAAAGAAAAGGTAATTCAAATATATATAATATATTGTCGTAAATAAATCGTAAAATAATTAAGATCTGCTACCTGCTATATTAACGAATACCCGACGTTTTTGAATTTCAGTTCTCTTACACGCGACCTTACTGCCCGGATCGTTTTGAAAAGAAAAAAAGGGAAAACACTCCGGACCATCAACCGCCTCGGATAATACATAGTTCGTGAGTTTAAGCAGTCCTAACGGTTATTTTTATCCCTTAGATTAATACTGTCATAACTCGGTACGGTTGTCCATTCCAGGTGTTTAAGCTTAAAACGTTATTAACCGATTATGCGGACCATCGTTGCGAGTTTTCGTCGCGGCGGCGGCGGCGACGAGAGAGATAAAAGGAGAGAAGGAAAAATCCTCGTTCTCAGAAAATGGAGTGCTCGTAATAATTATTATTAAGTTTACCTCCGGTTGCTTTTTTTTTTCTCTTTCAGCAGGGTTAAAGAGTATTTCGACGTGCGGGCACAAGAGGGTCGCGGCGGCAAACGGGCCGGAGAGGTGGCTCCAAGCCCCATATAATTACGCGCTTAAAACGCGGGGACTTGTAACCGAAGAAGCGGGCCAAAGAAGAAGAAGAAGTGTTTAAAATTCGGCAGAACGTAAAGGGTTATATACAGGAACAAGGGGTGTATAAAATTAACGCTATCTCCGGTTCCTTATTTTCAACGTTTTTTTCTCCCTTTTTTTTTTCTTTTTTTTTTTTTATTTCACGTGTATATACCCATAACAAGTTTTTAGTCGTTAAGTTCGCAAAGTACTCGTAAGAAGAGAGAGAGAAAAAAAAAACATTAGACAGGATTTGAGGGAGATAAAGTTTTAAGGGTGTTTTTGATTTCTTGTAATTTAAGGGAAGAAAAAAAAAATCGTTAGTGTAAATAATGTGTTTAATGTTTATAATATGCGTATGAATGCTCGAGTTAACCCGCCCGCAATATTTTCCCCGACCCTTACGAACCGCCGCCGAGAGCGCGAATCATCGTCGAGCGTCCTTCGCGCGTAAGATTTTCCGCGCGCGGCAGGACACGCAGGTACGCGCGTCACGTGTCCTGCGACGCGTAGTGTTCCGTCTTATCGCCGCGGCCTCGTGTCCTCGCGGTCACCGGGGAATTACCGCCATTTTCCCTCCTTAATTGACTGACTGCTCTGCAGCGAGTGTGTGTTGCCGCTTTCAAGTTGCCCACCACGTGGCTGCCGGATCCTGCGAATCCGCGTTCGGCCCCGAGATCGCATTATCATTTTATCGTGCACGCGAAACACGTACGCGCGCGCGTCAGAGTGTTGGCGAGACTCGTCGTGGGCGGCGGCGGCGGCGCACATATGGTCTCTCCCAGCGGACGGTGACGGTTTAATTCAATTGAATCGCCTAAGGTCAGGTAAATTGATTTCGACGCCGCCACCCGCGCCGCGTTCGTTTAATATCGTTTCATCCGAGGTATATAAAGTATGGTATACGGACGTTTTACCCCTTTGATGTGATGCTCTCTCCCGAGTATAAACACATTACCAGACTATCAAATACATGCGCACGTCCGCGTTTCCCGTTGTGTACGCGTCGCGTCACCGACTATAAGTAGGACGGTTCGAAATTATTCCTACGCGCGTTAAACCTATAAAATATAAACGGGCGTCCGGATTTCCTCGTCGAATCGCGTCGCGTCGCGAGATTTTAGATACTATTTTTTTATATAAAATTATTTATTTCACTTCACTGCGGTGTCACGACGCTTTCGTTTAAATCTCCGTCAACTGTTTATACGTAGTTTCGACGAAGAGTTTACCACATAAAAAATACGATCTCTCTAATATTCCGTCACGTCTATTCGTATAATATAATAATATGTAAAATATTCAATTATCAATAAATTATACGAAAAACAATTCCAAACTTTTTGAAAATCACATCGCTTTTATAAGTATTCTATATCTTTTCGAATTGATTGAAGAGTTTTTGTTGTGATTTTTCGTCGGCCGGCTGTAAATGTTGGACGACGGAGAAGTGAAATAAAAACGCACGCCGACGAACAAAACGACGGGCTCGACGATTCCGCGAGGAAAGCGTGTTAAAGTCTCGGCGAGCGTTTATATTTTATTGCGATTAAAATTGCCACCAGCGAGCTTTAAGTTTCGGCAGAGACCGACCAAGAAAATGCGGTCTGCCACAGATAAGAGGAACGGACGGGCAAAACGACGCGCGCGGCGGGCGATATTAGCGCGGCAATAAATAGAATTAATCACGGTGGGTGAACACACACATGCACGCCGCCGCCGCCGCCGCCGCCGCCGTCCCGCCTATACGTTATCAATTAACGGCGGCCTCTGTTTCTCGTTATCTCTCCGACTGCGGCGGCGAGAGAATAATATAATGGCCCACACACGCGCGTACGTATTATAGCGGTTCGTATTAGCGTTATCGCGACCGCGTGTTCGAAAAACCGTTTCACTCGTTTCGACTACGAATATTCTTCGCGAGTATATATACATTGTACGATATTATTTTAGTAATATTATTAACCGTCGTATTCGCATAAATATGTTTTATAATGTCGGGGAGGAACGGGGAGGAGAGGTGGCCGCTCAGAGCACCGCGAATTCGAGGGTCTCCCCAATTTCGGTAAAATTCTATCTTTCTCGTCTTTTGTAAATTCATTCTATGTGTTTTCAACGACCACAACGCGTTATTTCAGTATCGATAATATTCTTTATTCTTATGCTGGAAAAACGCGTTTCCGTTTAGTAGATCGTGATGGAAAAATCGGAGGAAAAAACAATGGCGTGTTGACGAAAAAAAGTGATAGTATTTTATGGCTGAGCACAACCTTTTCAACAACCGGTTCGTCGTCTGCACGTAAAACGATTGTAAAAACAGTAGTTCCATAATTTCAACTATTTCAGAAAATTTTCAAAGTAATACTGAAATCGATTCAAAACTTGTACCACAACAGGAGCAAAAAATAAAACATATAAATGAATAAATATTTAAACCGTCTCATACCGGAGACAAAAACGTTTCTTTGCTTTGTGATGCGCGAGCGACAACGGCGACGACGACGTTTTAATAACAATAATATCGTTTAAAGTACCGACGACGACGACCCGATTATTTTTAACATAAACATCGCGTCATATAACGATGTTGGTTTTACGACGTACCGCATACCACACACACACGCGTATCTGCATACAAGGTGTTTCGAGAAGATATGGTTTTTTCCCCGTGTGATTTTAACGCAAAACTGTCGAGTCAATATGAAACAGAGTGTGTCTGCCCGTGTCAGTGGTGGACCGGATAACTAAATTATTTATCGTCTCGGGAAAAATAATATTTCGAGTGGCTCGAATATTAGAACGGAGTTTATTTTATATAATTTGAAAACGCGATTGCCGTGATCGATAATTTTTACCCGTTATTCAAAACAATCGCGGCACAATGATGTACGATTATGATAATTTTGTACCAATAAAAATCCGTCTCGCGATTCTTATTCGAATCGAAAAGTTCAATCGTGAACGCAATTAGATAATATCAAACCGTGCGAATGATAAATTTTTTTCCATGTCGCGTGGTGTATTTTCAGACCACCGCGCCGATGAATGGGAGTGTAAAATAATTATTTGAACGAGAAACTTCAACTCGAAAACTATCGTTCGACAGAAACACGGCTCGGACCACCGCGGGAATATAATATTCTCTGCTCCCCGGCGACGATCCAGTCCGCCGCCGATCAACACGATTTGCAACAACTAGTTTTAAATTTAATTTCAAACGAGAATGGTCGTGTTTTTTAATTCTCCGAGTACGGATTTAATAATCAAATGTAAAACGAACCGGGCATGTCGTCATTACACAACGTACGCGTTTGATATATACCCGACAAAGCGTTATTGTTGTGATTGAATAAGCCATCGGGCATCGGAGGGTCGTATTTTTTTTTTATATCAGAACGCTGTAAATGTACAGTAAATTAAACTAATCAAATGCGAAATACGTAATGGAAAAAGTCCGACGGAGAACGAAAAAATAAGGGTCAAGTGAAGGACGATTGACATGATGATGTTTTAATCGTTAATGGACGAAAAAGAAACCTCTGCTGGGGATTATTTCCCTTTATATATATATATAAATATATATTTATATGTTTTTTTAAGGGTAGATTTTTTTTTTCTGTAAGGGATTCGAACGTCTTTTAGACGTCTAGAAGGGGGAATTGATCCTTGAGGGATGACGGAAAGAAGCGAAAAAAAAAAAGAGGGCAAAGGTGTCCTCCTTATCTGGAAATCCGTCGCCGTTAAGAGTTATGATAGTCAGAGAGAACCCTCGGCGAACGCGAGAGAAGTCCGTAATAAATAAATACGGAAGGTGAAAAAAAAAAAGTGAATTATAAATGACACAACAACAATAATAATAATACGTAGGAAGAGAAAGACGGTCAGCGTCACCGGACGAAGCGGCGGCGCATCGAAAAAAATAGAAAAAAAGATCGATCTTATGGAAAAAATGATTTCGTTGTTGCCGAAAAAAAAAAAAACAAAACACATTTTTCGATACGAATAGGGGCGGCACTCTTAGGAGCGCATATATTTATGTATGATAAGTGTAAAGTAACGATATTAGAAAAAAAGACGCCGCGCCATCGCGATCGCGTATTCCTTCCTGCGGGGCTCAATCAAAAACCAATCATCTTGGGAAAAAAACAAACCCGTCGATTCACACGCGCGCCGCCGCGTCTGGTAATGGATTTATAACGTATTTTATATGTATGCTTTCCCCCTCGGCGCGAATAACAGAAAAAAAAAAGAAGAGAAGA
The DNA here is from genome assembly GCA_948098885.1 of Drepanosiphum platanoidis. Taxonomy (NCBI): domain Eukaryota; kingdom Metazoa; phylum Arthropoda; class Insecta; order Hemiptera; family Aphididae; genus Drepanosiphum; species Drepanosiphum platanoidis. The sequence goes on from OX402532.1 coordinate 5,454,004, forward strand.
GAAAGAGTGTACACACACACACACACATAATGTAAGGGCGACGACGACGATCGCCCGTAAATATGTGAAAACGGGCGCGCGTGCGACTCTCTTCATTTGCCATGCAGCCGCTGCTGCTACTCGGCGACATCACCTATGGGGCTCTGTCGAGTGCCTACGTCGAGGGGACGACACACATAACGCGCGCGCAAAAAAAAAAAGACGTGCTCTAACTCCGGAACGCGAAGAAAATCCTAAACGACGACGGCCGTAAATAATACGCATTTTATAAAACGCGTTTTCCTCTGGAGTTTTTTTTTTTTTTTTTTTTGTCTTTTCTCTCGGAGAACTTTCGACATTTGCATGATGAGATGGGTGCCCCGGTATATTATTGTACGCGTAACGTGTGATATAAAAGGCGATTTTTTTTTGTTTCGGAGCCGCCGCACAGCGTGCAGTTTTACCATTGTGCGCGGTATCGGTTTTCGGGCGCGAAAACAACAAAAGGTGTCTCGTCTCTCGCGCGCCCGCGTATAAAGTGGACGGCGCGACCGGAACCGGAAGTGTCTCGGCGGAAAACGCCGGTCGGGTAGAGCTGGACGTTCGTCCGGTCGACGTGGGGCAGGACAGGGCCTGGGTTCCGGCCACACGGCCGAGAGGACGAAGGACTGACGGTGTCCGTCGCGAACATATTGTTGTTGTGTTGAACAATAATATATATTATTATTATGCGAGGGCTGCTGCTGCTGCTGCTGCTGCGCCGGAGCCAAAACGACGACGTAAACAACTCGCTTGCTACGCGTATTGTGATGTACGAGAATAAATACTACGGTGTTATAATTTATTTTTTTTTTGTCTCGATTCATTCACTGAATCGTGGCGAGGCGGAATCGCACACGACTTATAAATATTTTGCGATCTTTTGTTTTTTTTCAACGAGTTATAAAAAATATGTGTATAATTAGAGGTGTTGATAGAAATCTGATACAAAACGGCTAAACACGTCGAAAACGAGTACTACTTTCTAATCAACAACAACAACAACAACGATTTGGACATTTTGTTAAAATATCGGAACGATAAAACTTAAAACAATATTCTCGAAATTCGAAAAGTATTCATCTCAGTCGATCTGTAATCGTACCTCGATAATTTTTCCATATATTATAGATAATCATATTTTTTTATTTTTATTTATTATAGACAAAGCGATATGAAATGTTGAAAATATTAATCGAAATAAAATTAAAGTTCCAGAAAAAAAAGAAATACAAACAATTGCCTTTTCTTTCTACGATAATATTACTCAACTTTTCAAAAATTCAACCATAACAAGGGCAGTCGCTCTCCCAGTTTACGCCTGTCGCCGCAAGGTTATAATTAAAATCCCAAATTCTGGCGAGAAAAAAAAACCGAAAACTAAAAGGTTTATTACCTTATTTAATTATTAAATATTATATAATAGAAAAGATAAAAATTTTAAATTCATAAATCGATCTTAATGCTTTTTATTATTATGTTCTTAAATGTTATGGGTTTTATGATAAATGTGTGCAATCAGCTTCATTCTCTCCTTCATAACAAAAAAACGTTAAACCGATGTTTAATTTTTGGTAAGTACCCAAATTAAACTATACGAGTATAATGTATCTATTTTATATTAGCATAAAGAACGGTAAAATATATTATAACAATTTTTTTTTTCAGTTCGAAAGTCTCACGACGGTTAAGCGATTGTGTAATTTGTGAGTGTAAGTACTTGTAACACTTGTTTCTTATTTAATAAAATTTTAAGTTATGAAAAAAAAATAACGATCTGTCCTTAAATGGAGTAAAAATCTTCCGATAATCATCCGCCTTCGATAGCTCAGTTGGTAGAGCGGTGGACTGTAGTGGCTATAAAATCACAGATATCCATAGGTCGCTGGTTCAAATCCGGCTCGAAGGAAACAATTTTTTGCATTTTTTTCTCCTCGCGTCAACTTTTACCAAATACTCAATCGTATAATATTTTTTATTCCAACGCGCGTCGTATTAAAAGACTAGTCTTTATTAATTGATTAGATATTTTGTAAACATTAGGAAAAAAAAACGTAATTTTTTTTTGTCAAACCGAGTTTGTAATATATTTTTCGTCCCAATGCGCATGCACACGCTTAACATATTAGGTATATGAACGCGTAATATATTATGTACAATTTGTAACGGTCAAACTTTCAACTACCGTCAGAGTTATATTTAAATGGAAAACATTAAACGCCGCTTAGCGTAATTCATTTTTCAACGAGGTTAGAATATAAACGACCTTCGACGGTCTTTTTTGCATTTTACCGGTAAATTTCGAAATCATTACAGGTAGATTTTGCAAAGTCTAGTCGCCCGTAGTTTATCAATCGTAACGTAATTTAGGTTTTTTTTTTTTTCAAACGATATTACAAGAAATTTAAGAATTTAGTCCATACACTGTAAACATAAGTGAGTAGTGCGCCGAGTTTTAGTGAACACGTCATCTAAACAGGTCTAGTTGACAAAATCTCTTTGTAAAAAACGATTCCGAACGTCGTCGTCTGCAGGCGTCGAACACTTTTTTCAAAAATTTTTCAATTCAACGGTTTTACACGGTTTTTTTTTCACGCCTAAATATACAATACGCGTGCTCGCGAGCCATTTTCCAGGTCGGTTGTACGAGGAAGAAGAGGAGGAGGAGGAGACTCGGGACCGATTCGACTATAGAAGTGTTTGACGCGACTATATCTATACTATGAAATCGCGACGCGTCGAAAAACGCGTTTGAATAAAAAAAAATGGAGACGTTTTCCGCCGCGTCCCCTCTACGAACGAACACAAACGTAATGAAACGGTTTTTGGGACATTTCCGCGTCGGAATCTGATCCGGCAAAACGATGGCGATGAACAGCCACGAATATACGTCTCGGGAGACAAAAGGATTCGGCCCGTCGTCGGAGATTGCAATAGCCGCGCAGCGCGCGTGGGGTTCGGCAAGAGGAGGGTCGTCGGTAGGCGCGCGGACGTTTTGGACACAATTCGTTAAAACTGCACGCCCAGGACTTTTATATATATAAAATAATAATACGGAACGGGTCGTCATAAGATTACACGCCAGTTATATCCTTATACATATAAGTACGATTGGACGGGGCGACGCGCGCACTCGACTGCTGCAGAAGTCCACTTGCTCACTATACGACGTCGCGAGTCGATAAAACTTATAATTGGCACCCCATTGATTTCACATCGAGGGCATTTTTTCTTACCGCTGTTTTAATCTACAGCGCGCGCGCGGAGACCCTCCGAGGACACACACACACACACCGGTGATGACTCGTTGTTGGGGGGAGGACGGCCGTGTTGTGTTATTATTGCGCGTTCTTCTTTCCCGTGTGCAATTTATTTTTCACGTTTGTCTTCCGAAGACAATACGCGAGCTCGAGATTTATATACATTTATTATATTGTATTTTTATTTTTTTTTGTCCCCGAGGGTGATAAATCAACCGAAATGAGCATGTGTAAGTGCTGTGACATTAAAAATGACAGCGGTAAAAGGCTACTACTCCCCATCATCGTCGCACACGAAAAGACGACGCGTTTAAAAAAAAAAAAAACGTACCTCAACGCGGGGCGGCGGCGGCGGCGGCTTTTTTTCACACTTTTCATACGCCGCCGCGTAGGTAGACACACACGCGTATTTTATTATGACGTTTTTATTTTTTGTGCGGTTATACGAGTGGGGAGGGGGGGAAAAAAAACGATGAACACACGACTGTCAGATATTTTCCTCGGAAAAAAAAAAACACGCGTATAATATAAATAAAAAACGTGACTCGTGTGAATAAAACCGGAAACGACGCGTTGTGCAGCAACAGGTAGGCGGCAAGTGTGGTTTTTTTCGAATTAACAGCGGCATAACAAACCACACACACACATACACCCTCCGTATGTGGGGAAAAAAAATAAACGCGGAGATTAGCTGTCGCTAATAGTTTGTCGGAGGGGATTCCGTACGTAGACGACACGATATCGCCCCGGTATGTGCCAAGTTTACCGAACCGCCGCTTTTGGTCCATGTGAAGTCTCCAAGACATATTTGCGGCGTGTTCATCAGCGTATCCTCCCCTCCCCCCCCCCGTCACCCGTCCGAGAGACCTCCAGGATATTCGTCGGTCCGGGTCAAAGGATAGCCCTTTCTTCCGATGTTATGAAATGCGATTCTCCGGCAAAGTGTTTGGATTCCGGACATTATTCGCGAGGAGAGTGGTACGCGCGCGGCGCGTCCGCGGGCACCGGTGTATGATACGGCGCGCGTGGGTGCATACGATACACTCGAACGCGTGTTTATGCGTGAAAGTAAAGCGAAAATAAGCGCAAAAGTCGCGGACAGAGAAGACCGACGGGCCTCGAGGCGGTAGGGTCCTATTATATTTTGGACGGCCTACGTATATCGTCGGCTCTGTCGATGTAGAACAGCGTGTGAAATGTACGCGCGATTTGCAATAACCGTCGGTCGGGGAAAAAGTTTTGAAATCAATTATTTACAGAAACGAAATAGGAATTTATTTCGTGTAATCCGTTGTCTTAAACATTCGTCGGTTAAACATTTTTTTGATTTTAATCAGTTTATCGAAAAACCAAGATCATCGACAGCAGTTGTAGAGGAACAGTATTATTATCTAATTATTTTTACCTTTATTACATTGGATTTGTTACAATTCTCAAATGTTCCATCGATCGTTTCTTTTAGGTAAAAGACAAACAAAAATTAATAATCCCGAATCGCTCACTCTCTGTTTTCGCACGAGGATATTTCCTGAATCAACGATCCTCGAGTCGAGACTCGTTTTATTATCACTCGTCCCCACGCGTCGAACCGCCGCGCCGCGCTGCACACCTGGCTCGTCGTTCGTATTCATAATATTATACGTCGTATACACACGCCGCTCGTTTGATGCATGCAAAATTATTCTCGCCAAACTGCAAACATCGGGCAAAAACCCAAGGCGCGCACACGCCGCGAACGGCCGTGCTACGGGGCTCATATTGCAGGATTTCGGACGGCGGCGGTGGAAATGTTTTCGAATATACATACATTAAAATTCCCGCGGAAAGGGTGCGCGCGACACGGGCGGGGGAGGGTAAAGATTTTAAATGCGTATTTTAAGATGTCAACTCGGCGGCGGGACGCGTATGTGCGCGAGAATTAGCATCAGCTCGTACGCATTCGATGTATATAATATGTATAATACGCGGCGGCGCCGGGTGATCCGTCGTCGAGTGGAGCGCATATGAATGTTTTAGCGCGCACATCCAGATTAGAGAGTACGTCAAACCCCTTTTTTCAACCCTCGGGGACGCGGCGTTGTTTGTTTTTTTTTCGTTCGTTCGTTCGTTCGTTTTAATCGGATCCCGCCGAATGCAAATGACCGAGATGGAGAAAAACGGGGGCGGAATGAAAAAAAAAAAAACCTCAAACTCGCGTCGAATTCTCCGTCGCCCGGAGGATACCTGCAGCGCGCGGAATACGCGTACCCCCGTACGTATATCGTTGTAGTCGTTATTGCGGTGAGAAATATCGCGCGCGAAAAACCAACACTTGGACGACGACGTTTTTATTTTTTTCCCCGAAACCGTGGCGGCGGCGGCGGCGGCTCGTCTTTTATACGTTTAATACGTTTTACGTGTGTATTATAATAACGCGCGGAGGGAGAGAAAAAATGAAAGGAAAAAACTAAGAAAGTAAAATACCGGCGGTAATTTTTTTTTAATCATTTTTTTTCCCACCGCCTCCTTCCGCCTCGCTTTCGCGTCGCGCACACGGTAGTAAAATATTCATAAGAACCGCTGCGGAATTAATCACCCTCTCTCTGGTTTTCCGCGTTAGCATATCTCTCTCGGGACGCCGGTTGTTCCTCTTGTGACACCATCGCACGGCGAACGCCTCGTTCGGCCGTACGACGAAAATCCCCAATGTAATTTCTGATTAACTAAAAAAAAAAGAAAAAGCGACCGGCACTTTCCCTTAATGTTTTTTCTCTCTCTCTCTCTCCTAGAATTTTTAAATTGGACTTATTTGGGCGGCGTTCACTCGACACGGCGAAGCGGTCTCCGTTTCCTTCGGCTTGTGCCGCGAACACTAATAGCCTTGTAAACGACGCGGTTTCCACAGACGGAGTGGTAGTGACAATAAACTATACGCGTTTGCTCGATCGAGCGTCGAGTGATTTTAAGGGTTTGGAAAAAGTAAGGACCGAAAGCGAAAGTCTCGTCGATCGTGAAACCGAAACTTTCCGCGTTTACGTTCTTACGCTGCAAGATCGATCTGTTTGTGCAGTTGAAATGTTTTCAATATGAATTTTAAGATTTTTACATTTTTTTTTAACTATTCTCTCGAGACGGCACGTAGTTTTGTGAGGTTAAAAGTATGTTTTTTTTTTTTTTTTGGTCGACGTAGTAGTAATAATTGTTGTTATTGTTTAAAAACCAAAAACAATAATAATAATAATAATAATAATAATAATAATAATAAGAATAATAATAAAAGGGGAAAATGAAGAATAATAATTGCTTTTATAAAACGTTAAAAAAAAAAAAATAGATGGTGAAAATAACGAGGAAATAAATTCGAAATTGCTTGTTAGAGACCGCCTGGTGTTGCATGGAAAGTTCGTGCTTTTTCACCTGATGTTTGAAATTATATTTATTTTATTTATTTTTTTTTCTTCCAGTCGGTAATAATAATGACGGGCCGAGGTGCTGTTATTAAAAAGTTGTGCCGGGGAAGTTCGTGGGGGCAGAGAAAGCATACTCTCAAATTCATTCAACCGTTTTTCGAATCGTAATGAGATTACGCGCGCGCGCGCGCGGAGAGAGAAGCGTGAAAAATATTTTAGAAAATAAACACGTCGTCGTGGAAAACGCAAAATACACTCGACGAGTACAAAACACTCACCTTCTGGACCAGCAGTGTCGGTGGCGAGTTTGTGCTGGAACGCCTTGAACGGGAAATTGGTTTGTAACCACGGCGAAGGTTCCAAGTATTTCTGTGAAAAAAAAAAAAAAAAAACACGTGAAAATTAGAGAACGTGAGAAAAAACAGCCGTTAAACTACACGCCGCAATGAGGATAATTATTATTATCGTTTCGCGTTATCCGTCGCGCACGGAGGTCCCCGTTTCGCGCGTGAAATAATAATATATTCCGGTCGTGTATACCCTTTTATCGTATGTTTTGTCAGGCAGATGTCTTCTGGTGTACGTGAACGGAGTTTTTTTTTTCTTTTTCCCCCCCGGTCGTCCGGAAAAAGGCGAAAGTCATATATTCCCGGCCAATTGAATAAAACGGCCTTCGGACCTCCGAAAAGAAAGAAAGGACGAAGGAATATAAATGCGCGTCCGGCCAGTGTCCGCGCTGCCTGCGCAGATGTTGTATCGGGGCCGGTGATATATGTGCGCGCGCCACCCCCGCCGCGCCGCCGTCTTACGTATTTTCGTATTGTACGTGTGTTTAAGCATTCCGGACACACGCCCGACGACATACACTTGTCCCGGGGCCCGGATGATTTGCTATGTTTTTAGAACGCAACTGTTATTAAAAAAAACATAAAAACCCGGTCCCCGAGTCCGTGTTATACGCGCGTGTCGTCGCAGTATAATAATATACAACGGGGGTCGCCCCCCCGACCTTGGTCGGACGTAATATTTCCCGATAAAAAAGGAAAACGAAAAGTATCCTTCCTCGTATCGCGCGTACCATCTTTTATCGTCCTCGACGAATCCAAAACGCGCGTGCGCGTCATCGTATACGATAACACATTCGGAGCGGCTCGGAAATTATTCATATTGTTGTTGTTCACATGAATTACAGATTTTAGTCAGTCGCGTATTATATTCCGGCGAAGATGGACGTGGCAGAAGCTTATGGACTTTATATAATTCATCCTATTTTGATAAACAGACTTATTAGTACAAGCTCGTACAACACGCCGTATCCAAGTCTGAGAAATTAAAAACCCAAATTTTAACACGCGTTTTGTTCGTTTTCCGACGCGATCGTAACGAGCCGATAGCAAACCAATACCGCCGCGTAAGTCTGTTTGTACAGACGCGAAATTTCCCGCTTCCCAGCGTCATGCAGATGTAGTACGCGGAGAGAATTAGGGTTCCGCGGAGGGCATCGTCGTGTCGAGGGAGCTAATGAAATCACACGATCGAGTGCGAAACGACACCCGAAATTCATGAGCCGCGTGATTTCCGTTATTTTATCGAACAGTAAACCGCGTGTAACGTTTCGAGCCGCCTTTATCGGGTTAAACGCGGTCGCGTCGGCCGAAAATAATGCAATATGTCGGCGCTCTCGTCATCAGCTGATATCCGAATAAAATTTAACCGGCCAAAGTTTCGGAATATTATGTTTTAAATGGATTCCGCGTGTGCGGAGGCTGCGGCGGCGCGGCGCAGAGAAGTTTGTCTTCGCGAAATGGTTTTCCAGTGTCTTTTGGCTTAACGGAAGTATTGTATAGAGAATAAAACACACGCACACACGGCGAGGGAAAAGGATGGGAAATCGACTTCCGCTTTTGTGCGGTATTACCCCTTTTTTCTTCCCACCCTTTCTACATAGCAAATCTTTCTCGGCGTGTGCGCGCGCACACACACACACACACACACCCCAATCGCATTCCCTTGGCTGTTTTAAATAGTTTTTGCCGCCGCCGCCGCCGACGACGACTGCTTTCTCCGAAATTAACACACCAGCCCCGTTTTCTGTCTTTTTCGCTCGCGCAGAGTGGCGGCAACGTCGGCGGCGGCGGCGTTCTTTTATGTGCGGGCGTGTGTATATATCGTTCATTAAAGGCCAGACCGAAAATGAGAAAAAGCGTCGAACTTAAACGATTTCGCATTCAAACAAAAGCGACCGTTTTCCCCCCGACGCGAATCTCACTAATGGAAAATATTGTCTTTCTGCTGGTCCGGGCCGAGAGAATTTCTCCGACGACGACGTTCGCAACGACGACGGCTGCTGCAGTGCGGAGAGGAAGAAAATGTATTTCCGATTAAGAAAATTGACAATCGTATAAAAACCGCGTTCGACGGGCGAATTTCGTTTCTATACTTTATGTATGTTTCGGCAATAATCACGACGACGATTTGGTGAAAATAATTCACAATAATTCGTCGAAACAACGACGACGACGACGCGTACTCGTCGAACGCTTGCGCGTTTTCTTGCGCTCGTCCGCCCGATTCGACGGTGCAGAACAAAGGCGCCTTTCCCCCGGGTCTTGGCTTCTCGAAGAGGCATCATTGGTGATTTTTTCATGCCGACTGTCAATAGTACAAGCTCATGTTTTAAATTATTTAAATCTTATCCGTCATTAGCATCCCGGACAATGTCGGTAAATAAAGCGAGTGAAAAAAAAAAAAACAAAAACAAAAAAAACGACGAAGCTCTTCGATCTCTGGTCGTCCCTTCATTAATAATTCATTAATTGCGGTTATCAAGATCGCGGAGGACGGTATTTTTCCTTCCCCCCCGATGATGATTTTGACACTGCGGCGGGGCAAAAAGTCGACGAAAAAAAAAAAACCTCGACAATTAAATGCACAAAAATCTGCTATCTAAACTGTTTTAATGTCGGTAATTGAACGGCCGTGGCCGGGTCATTGTTATTCACCGTAAAAATGCCCTTCCGACACGGAACGACCTGACAATTGCCGAGCCGAGGGGTGAACGAGAGAGAGAGAGAGAGAAAAAAAACCGTTTGCGTAACATTAACTGTATCCACTGATTGAAAAAAAAAAAAAAAAAAAAGTCGAGCCGTAAGTTATGCGGTCAAAGATTTAGCGCCGCCGCCGCGCCGTATTATTTTACATCTCGCGGAGGAAATCATAAATAATAAACATTGAATTCTACACCGCGAGCGTTATTTATTCGAAGTGAAATAGTATTTTATTTAATATGCGATCGGGGACGGCGAACTCTTTTGGGACGATTTAAAAACTAGCGATTATTCATATCGTAAATAAATAGTTAAAATAATAACTCCGCCGACCGAATAGTAACACCTTTTAAGGTACGATTTCCCGCGATCGACTTATTGTTTTGATAATAATAATAATAATAATTATTATTATACACCATGCAATGTTATCATTTATGTTTGAACACTCGTTGACATCGGTTATTCAAACATGAGTTCTGCAACGGTCAAGTTTACTAAAAATTTAAAAAAATAATTATTTAAAAAAAAATAATTTTCAACATTTCTTTATCGACTTTCATTATAATAATTTTTAAAACCAATAGCACTCCACCGTGAACTTCGCACTTCAAAATATCGAATTATACGACTGACGGACGACTGTTAAAATATAAATTATTGATCTTTCGGTCGCAACGAAGAATCGTATAGAGCAAACCAACATGACGCGGACGCGATCTTAATTCGCAGTTCGCGTAGCGAGACCGCGTTCGCCGTTCGCGTTCGCGATCGCGCAAGGAAAATCGTACCTTTAATGATATAACAAGTGTCTCTATCGCGTATGAGATGACGAGGCTGAAGTTCATAGTGAAAACGAGTAAAGCCATCACAAAAGTTCGCACGAAGACGTCCGAAAAAGAAATAATATTATATAGTTGTTTACTAACGCCGCGGCGGCGGCGAAAAGCGCCGTCGTCTTTGATTTTATTGCGACGAAGACGACACGCCGCGGACGGATTATTATAATACGCGACGTCAATCGTTCCCGGAGCACTTTGAAATTGCTCCGCCGTCGCTCAACCCTTTTGATATATACGCGTTGTACTCGAGGCGTTTTTTCGACAACGGCGGCCGCAACGAGCGACGTCGGCGGCGACGTGTATACTTATATTTTTGGCCCGGGAGGGACGAGCGAGGCACGGGCGCGCGTATATTATTACTGTGTATTATACTGTGCGAGCAGCGAGCGAGCGCGACGGCTAATATAATTACGAGCCATCAACTCGAGCTTGCGGTGACGACGAGAGTCGTCGGCGGTATACGAAGAAAGTTTAAGACGAACCGAGGCCCCCGAGGCGGATTTTTAGCCGCGGTCTCGACACACCCGCCGCCGCCGCCGACGCCTACACCGCCGTTTCGATATTAAAACGGCGGATATCGCGGTCCCGCATTTACGTTATTATTACACGTATACGTATATACGGCGCGCACATCCGGTTCTATTTTAATTTCCAACGACGACGGCGGCGGTACGCGAGAGTCGAAACTTAAACTAATTATCTCTCACTCTCTCTCGGTTGGGGCGAATATAACTCCGGCGGTTTCGCCCGACGACGACGTTCTCGCGACGACGCCGTATTATAGGTACTTGGGCCGCCGCCGCCCCGAAGTCGTTTATCACATAATATTATATCGTAAATCGCGCGTGTACGTTTCGATGTGAGATAGCCGAGTGCGCGTGTTGGGGTCCCCGGAGCACCGAGTACACGAGAGAGCAAGTGGAGAGGGACTTTGCCGAGGGCGCGCGCGCGCGCGTGGATTTGTTTTTTCCGTCCATCGCGTTCACGACGTTTTAAATTACACACCAAATATTCAAAATGACCCGTAAACACGTGTACTAGCAATACAACTTGTGCGAAAAAAGTCTCGAATTACGAAAAGTGACTAATCATCGTCGTCGTCGTCGCCGCCGAGAAGGATTTAATAAAACGTATCGCGGCGGCAGCGTTTAACGGAGGGTCCCGCGAAAGAACGTCGTCCCGTGCACGGTTCAACTCACTTGCGTGCGGCCGAGTACATAAAGACCCGTCGACGACTGTCGCCCCGGATTACAATGATGGCCGACGAAAGGGTTAGGTACGAAACAATGCCGACCGGCGGCGCACATAATATACGACGTATAATATCTGGCATTCCGAGGAGACGCGCTTCCTTTGACTCGAAAAGGACACAAGACGGGAGCGTTCCCGTCGTATACAACATCCGGTGACCCCGCGGACGACATAACATCCGGACGTCCTTTCGAAGAGGCGACTTTCGTCACGCATTCCGCATAATATGATCGTAGATCGATCTACCCACGAACGGCGGCGATTGCGTCGAGTATACGCGCGTGAGTCACGCGTTTTTTTTCCCCCGTCACGCTTCGAAAACAACACGACCGATTTTCGTGACATCGAACGACCCGAATACGTTACAGTCCCGCGCGAAAACTCGACGGACGGGACCAAATGTCACAAAATATTGCACTCGCGATTATCCATCTATGACGACGGTAGCCACACCCCCCCACCATGCGTATTGCACAACATTCGTCGACGATAGCAACAATAATTATTACGGGCAATTAAAACCGTCGTCATTCGACATCCGGCGGCGGCCGTGCGTTTCGACGACAATATCGCGTACGTGATATTTAATTAGCGTTTTACCGGGGCCGCGTGCCGGACAACGTCGCCGTGTAATTACCGGCCGGACGGAACAAACACGACGAGCCGGCGGACACGTGCCCGTACGTTTTTCGACAAAGTAATATCTTACGCTCCTCGTGCGAAACGACGACAATATTACTTGTATATTCTCCGCGCGGGTCCGAGGAAACGTGTAATTAAAAATAAAAAATAAAAAACGTTCGTGACGCAGACGTGCAGGAGCGCGTCGACCGTGTGCCCGACGGAACCTGGTACCCACGGCGGCGTCACGTCGTCACGCGTTTGTTTGTATATTACCTCGTCACGATCGCGAACGCTATCTTTTCGATCTCTACCCTCTTCCGGACCCGTCCGGGTTTTCTTTGATTGATTTCACGCTCACACTAACGGATACACGCAGATAGAGCGCCGTCGAGTGGTCGATCGGTTTTTATAATCGCCCGAAAGCAATTGAAACACGTCACGTGTTTGCCCCGTTTGTGTAGTATCTCGCACCACGGCGAAACATCGAACAAACACCGTTGTACTACGTAGTAATATAATTGTCATTTCGTACGAACGACGCAAAGTTTCCGACGACGGTCATATTTTCACAACGACGAGTGGGCATCGCGAAAAGTTATTTTCATCCCCGAGTTTCCCCAAACTGCGTGTCTACAAAAAAATACGAAAACGAAAACGTTTCGAACGAATCCAAACGAATACCACTGGACGAGATTTGAATGCCGAGTCGTATTGTTACGGGTCAAATAACGAAATTTTACTCTCTTTTTGTAGACTATTTACTAAGAAAAACTAATGAGAAAAAACCTTTGGAATTTGAAAACGACACGAATATTTTCTCGTACGGAAACCGGGACCAATTTCGAGTCGAAATTTCATTTTTTCCCCCCCCTAGCTTTGGCCTATCGCGTTTTTTCCTCTGCCGAACGTCGCGCGCGCGAATACGTGATGCTGCGTAATACGAGAATATAAAACGATACGTCGCCGAATGAATATATTATACTGCGCGCGTGCGAGCGACTTTTATACTTTCGTCTCAAAGTCTGCGTGGAAAAATGAAAAAATAAAATCGGACGTTCTATTTTGTTTTTTCGTCGCCAACCCTCGCCGCGACTATATACGTGTGAAAATAAATTGTACGAACAGAGAGTGGTAGTACAAAGTATAAAACGGTCATAAACCGTCTACGCTAATACGTCATTATTGTTCGGCACCGTACATGTGTAGTATACGTGTCGTGTTATTATCGCTCGCTCGCTCGCGCGCGCGTAAAACATAAACGAAAAACAGTTAAATAATAAAACGCGCGAAATCGTTCCGCCATTTATGACCGGAGAGCTATTAAATTTGATTTTAGCATTTTTTCACCCCCCCCCCCCCCCATCCCATCTCCGGTCTTTCCGGCTAGCCAACGGGTCATAAAACCTAACCCCGCCGTCGCCGAGTACGCGTATAGCAGAGCGTTCGGTTTGAGGAGCACATTCACGTCGTCGGATTCTGCTGAAAATCGTGGTGTTTTTTTTTTTTTTTTTTTGCTTTTCTTTTCTTTTTTATACATCGTCGGGAGTAGAAGAAATCGGAAGTAAAATGTTTTCCGAGAGAACCCCAAACGCCGCGCCGCGAATAATTCGATTTGTACGACGACGTACAAATTCCCCTATTCCGATAGAGATATAATAATATAAATAAAAACCAACGAGTGAGGCGTATTTTATTTTTTATTTTTTTCCCGTATTATTTCTTCGCGTGCGAGTTAAGATGTTCCGAGATATTATTATGTAAATAACGCGGCCGTCCGTTTCCGATATACCGGCGCACATCCGGTCATCCGGAGGTCCGTTTTGCATGCATAAACATGGAATTTATCGGTTTTATAATACACGTATATCTATAATATCCGTCGCCGGGGTGTATATTTCGTTGTACACATTATTATACGGGATTTGCCCGCCCTCTTCTCGCCGTCGCGACCGTTTCACGTCATCGCGGTCCGAGGGGGGAAGAATAAAAAAAAACAAGAAATAATTTTTCCAAAAAGAACGGTCAAACATGTGTACAAATTATTCAATTACCGACAATAATGCGCCAATACATATATATACGTATACTGTATACCGTACGCGAGAAGAGAGAAAGGGTGGAAATTCCGGGGGAGTTATTGGATTTTCGTCGGATAAATGCGACACGGAACCATCCGAGCGCAATAAATAGCGAAAGTCTCCCCGACATTTTTATGTGCCGGATTTCATTCAATAATAATTTCGAGACCATTACCTTTAATATGTTTCCGGTTACGGGTTTAGACGGCGGCGGCTCCGTCGATTTTTTTTTTCTTCTTCTTCTGTTTCGTTGCGATTCTAACCGAGTTGTTTTCAAACACGAGAAACAATTTCCAAAATGAGCAGCTCTATATTATAATAATACCGTTCATCCGCACGGAAAACCCATTCCCGAGGAAGCACATATCGTTTCTGTTAGACTGGCGCGCGGAAAAAAAAAACCGAAATCTGAACAATTCTAGCTCGTACGTTCAGACAGCGTTGCTCAGACGTTGCGTGTTCGCTCGGTGAACGGGATTCGATTGAAGTCAAACGCCGAGGGGCCCCCGACAAAGCACGCTAATCGAACAGCGACGACACAAGTTATACAGACCTAACTTCAAGAGTAAGGTTATAGCCTCGCAGGACGTTCATTTTTCCAGTCACACGTCCAAGGACAACGTCAGTGTTTATCGAAACCGACGATGGTCCGTGGCATATAATTACGGGGCGTTTTGGACGTGAGCCTTCTTCGGCCGAGTTTATGCGAAAAACAATACGAGTGCGCCCTCGTCGAGGAATATCGAAGACGGTCGATTTGCGAGGATATTTTATTGGTAAATGTGCGCTTATTTTGACTATTCCGTTTGTGACGATGACGGAGAGCGCGCGAGGCCGACGATTTTTTAATCGTGAAAATCCCGGTTACGCCCGTGTCCGTAATGACATTCGGCCCGTCGGAGACATTCCCGAAGCGCAAGACAAAGAGTCACGACGGCTGTCTGCCGATGAGAGAGAGTGGTTTTAAGCACTCTGTTGCTCTAGTCGGCCGCGGATAATAACGAGGCGTCGTCGTCGTGTATAATACTACGTATATACGCGTGGTAAATAATTCAAAAGCGACGATTGCCCGAATCCGACGACCCCATTCGCATCCAGAGGGGATAATTGGTCGAAACGGGGGATGAGAGGGAGAGCGGTTAGACCACACGTCCCCGCGAGTAATCCCTCTGGCGGCGGCGGTCCTTGGTCCTGGAAACCTCTTTAAGACAAAGCGCGGGCGCGCGCGCGCTCGCCGGGCGGGGTAGTCGGTCTCCCCGGAGGATTGCGGAGTCGCCGCGATCTCTTATCGATTCGTCCCTTATTTGTTTCGGCTCCCGCGTGTCCCCGCGCTTGCCCGCGCCCCGTGCCGCGCGGCACGTCCGCCGCCGGCGCGGGATATGATTGTTTGGGGAACGATAATGGCTCCGGGACCCGATTGATTGAGAGCAGAGACTTATTCGGACACGTCTGCGAGTGACCACAAGGACAGGTGCTCCACGGCGCGGCCGGCGATAATGAGGCGGCGGGTCGGTCTCTCGTCCCGCGGCGCAGTTTGTCACGTCGTCGTCGCCGTCGAGTGGCGGCGGTCATCTTTTCACGGCTTTTTCGTCGCCCCCACTTCAATTAAATTCCTACCAGATCGACCTTGTGCGGCGCGCGAAATACGCGTAGTCGGCACATTTCAATATATAATATTATACGACGCGACACACGACCGACTCGGAACGCGCACGTTTATTTTCGACCATTTCGACGCGACGAGAGTATGCGATTTCGGATTTTTTTTATAAAGCTTCGAAAATTCCAATTTTATAATATATTTTCATGTAAGTTTATCGAATTTATATATTTTTATCGCGTCGTCGTTAGAACACGAGCTTATAGGAACCGCCGAAAACAATCGCGCGATCTACAACGCGTCGTGCGGACCATTTCAAAATACAATCGAATTTAACTCGAACGCCCGTCGTATATTCCTTTTGTTTGTTATTATTGCGCAATATCTTAATATATATACTCGGTCGTCTGTGTGTAGAAATCGATATTTCCCCATAGCTCCCATAGAGTGTTTACATTCTACTAGTCTTTTACAAGTACTCGCGTAAAGCTTACAATTTCTGTTTTCAATTTTAAAAACTTTTTTCATAGTTTATTTTGATTCGATCACAATTACTCTGTTTATAGGCAATAATACTACGAGAAAAATAAACATACATTTACGAGAAATTCTACCGAGTCTCGCGGCGTGTTTGGCCGGGGATCGGTTAACGCCGCCGCAGCACTATGCGTTTATATCAGTGAAATGTGGACCGAAGCTTTCGGTAATTGTGTGTGCGCGCGCGCGTGTATGTGAAAACCCCAGAGAGTAATAGCGGCATACGGATATGGGGAGATAAAACGGCAGGAGCGACGCAGGACTATGGTAGGAAACCGATCTCAAGCCGGCCGTGTGATTCGATAGTTTGTGTTCAACGATTAAACGAGCTAATTGCAATCTTATGCCTGAAATGATACTCCAAGTTTTGCTCTGACGCCTCTGTACACAATGCCGATTAATTAGCGATTTCCGACGTAAGAGAGGGGGAAACATCGCTCGGCTAGGTCCCGCGCGAAACTGTTGATACGGCAACAAATCGGAATAGGACAAACGAAAACAAAAAAAATAATACGCCCCCGAGTATACGTATACGTTCTCCGTGAGGATTACGATATCGCCGTTATATTAACGTCGGATCCGTTGCCGCGGACGTGTGAGCGATGTTTCTATTGTAACATTCGTTACATCCTTTAACTAAATTATACATACAGACACACGCTGTACATCCGGACCATACTCAAATTACACACACTTTGCAACCACTACACAAAATATAGGACGATATTAAAATGACACACACCACAATTAGTTAGTTCGACACCTACCATCATAAAGAGTGGACTCGATCAACTACACTCATTTACAGCCATCTCAAACTTATTAACGTATTATAATTATTATTTAATAATCTATATAATATATATAAAAATTTCGTGTCACGATGTATGTTCACGATAAACTCCGAAACTACTGAACGGATTTTGATCAAATTTGGTAACCAATGATAATATGGTCCAACTTAAAATATAGAATAGTTTTTTTTTCAATATTTATATGTGGCGAGCGCCGAGAATATTCTGGAACGGTTATATACAGTGTGATCACGATTTATGGTAACACTGAATATCTCTGGAGGATGACTTTGTATTGAAGTGAATTTTTTAGAGGGTCTAGGCCCTAGGGAGTACCCACCGTGCAAGAAACTGTTACAAACATTCCATGAATATACATTTTAAGTTCCAATATTAACATAAGAATGATACATTCCCTGAACGTTTCTGCAATGTTCCACAAAAACATGAGTTATATAGATTTTAAGTTCCAATGTAAACGTTACAATGAAACGTTCTCTACAGACCTACATTTATGTTTCTATAAAAACATTACTTTGTAAATGTGGTGTATTGTTCCCAACACGTTACGGGAATATTTCAGAAAAACACGATAGCTCCAGCCGATCCGATAATAATAATTAATCCTCCTAGCGGTCGCGCCTGTGATAAGACGGTGTTAGTAGTTGACTTCGCCGCAGAACGCGACGTCTAAAAGTCGCGCTTCTCGTGATAGAACGTATATTTAGATTGGGGGTTTCACACGTGACTGCAATCGCGCGACTATTTTTGCAGCCCGTTGGTAGCGCGTCAGTAGCACGATTGATAAACGATTTCAATTATTATCATTTTAATTTCAGTCTTTATTTGTCAGCCTAAGGGCCCTTTCACACGCAGCGCCACTGACGCGCTTCTAAAAGATATTCAGCGCTACTGACGCGCTGCTAAGAAACGCTGTAGAGTGGCTGCGTGTGAAAAGGCCCTTAATATTTTAATAATTTGCGTTTAACTGTGGCGAGTGTTTACTGGAAACTGAATAATACTGGATAATACTGAAAATGACGACGTCGCGCGTCGATTTGTTTTTTATAAAGTGTTTTTAATCGTCATTTGTTATTTCAAATTTTCAATTTTCAAACACTGGCGAATATGAATAAAAAGGTAAGATCTACTTCATACTTCATTATTATTATAACTTAATTAGTTATAAGTTTATAACTAAGTATTTGTATGGTTGGCAGGTACGCCACTGGTGAATAACACCTTAAGGCTAACGTCAACGTTACGTGAGTTTTTTGATTTACATTATTTACATTATTAAGTTCGTACGCTAGGTATGTTAAGGCTCAGTCAAACAGAACGCGGGCTGCCCACGCTGCTGCTCGCCGCGGTCTATGATGTCAAACAACGCGCTGGCAATTTTGCGCGGTCTATCAGTACTGAGCTTTTAATGGAAACACGGCACAACACCACGTGTTTCCATTTGTGTTACACCGTTTTTTTTCATTCTAATATAATCTAATATATATAATTCTAATATAAATTTTTTTATTTTATTAATTGATAGCAATGATGTAACAAGTCCATATGATATTGTTTTAAGTAATGTAGTATTTAAATGTTTTTTCTCTCAGCTTATTAATAACAAAGCTATTGTAATTTCATTAAGTCATAATATTTAATATACCTATATATGTATTATAGTCATATGTTGTATATATTTTATACTTAATTATAGTATTTAATACTCATTTAATAAATGTAAAATATGTTTATGTTTACATAATTATAAATATTCAAAATATGTATTACCTATACTTATAAAAAATAACTTTAATTTGAAGTTGAATAAATTAATAACATTTTGTAATAACTATTTGTGTTTTTAATATGGAAAAATAAAGTTATAATTAATTATTATTAATTGAGGCAATAACTATAAATAGCAATATTAAAACATTTTTGTTGATGATGTATATTTCAATTTTATAGATGGAGTTTTATGATATTATAACCTGGCTAATAATTATATAAAATAATAATTAGAACTGGAATGTAAAAATAAAGTATTACTGGAATATAAATAAAATACATTACTGGAATAGCATTTAAAATTGTAAACAATTATCTGTGGAATAGTTTTTTGGAATGTTATCAGAATGTTTCAACAAAATATTTAGGGAACATTCCTATTTTATAGTTCAATAATGTATAACATCTAGTTACAAAAAACACGGCATAAGACGTTTCTGGTATGTTTTTGGAACTCCTAGGTAAGTTCCATAGAAACGTTTCAATGTTTCTATGGAACGTTTTTTTTATATTACAGGAACAATATTTTGCACGGTGGGTACTTAAATACACATTTTTTTTATGATTTTCAAATTTTTTAACACTTAAGGCCTTTTATTTTTTTTTTTTTTTTTTTTTTTCACTTATGAATCGGTGGTCGGGCAGATACAGCCGTGAAGCAATACTTCTGCAATACTCTTACAATTTACATTTTTTTAAATGGGAACACCCTTTTTTTTCTACATATTCGGATAATTATTTTTTTTAAAACATTTTTTGTATGAACAGTTTTTTTCTATCTACAAAACTGACCAGGTTAGAGTAAGTCGAAATTTAAATTTTTGCATAATTTTTTTTTAGTGAAATTTTCGCTTATAACCACTGTAAATAATAAAATAAGTGTCAAATCAATGTTTAATTTACTTTATATGTTTACAAATAATAATTTAACAATATTGTATGTCACCAGAATGTTCGTTAATTAGGCATGTTGCCCGCACACAAATTGGATTTTCGTATGGTTTTATCCAAAAATTAAAAAAAAAAACACAAAATTTTCGTTTCAATCGTAGACGCCGCCGTCGTCGCCACGCACTTACAATAAGTCAGTTATTTTTTATACTGAAAAATTCACTGGAAATATATGGCAAAACAACGTTTGCCGGGTCAGCTATGTATATATATAATTATACATTAGACATATAAATCAAATTGAAATTATTATTGATTATAAATCCTCTCACATGTGCTAGACCCACAGCAACGGAATTTATATCCATAGGGATCAGAAAACATTCCCTGGATAAACTAATATTGTAATAAGGTTGCCCGACCACGTTACACTATTTTTTTTTGTTTAAAACGCGTCCGCGCGCAGACCGGGGGGGGAGCAAAACGACGCGACGAAAACGATCGTTCCGAAGAATTATTTCACCGGGGACGAATAATTCGTATTAAATCTCGCCGCAGTAAAAATCCTTCTCTTCCCGCCCCGGGGCAATGTGTGTGTGTGTTTATATTGTACGTCATAAAACCGTTTCGTTCGGAGTTTTATGCGCGTCGTTCCGCGCACTCGAGCGCATTTGAATATCGCGCGCGACGTTTCTAATTTTCATTTTTCCCAAACGCATCCGAGCAAAAGTTTTGTCATTTTAATTACGTCGATATAGTGAAAAAAAAAAAAAACCACTCTAATCATCGAGCGCTTTGGAGAGAGAGAAACTTCACGTGTCGTCTTATCGGGCCGCCGCCGCCGCCGACTCGATTGCAAAACGAGTCGAACGGGAAAAAAACAAAAACAACCAACTTTCCTTCCTCCAATTAATTAACGTTCCGTTCAGGCCTCTCGAAACGAAGTAAAAAAAAAAAAAAAAAAAAAACAATCCGTTGTCCATTTCTTCCCCTCCGTTCTGCTGATGTTATTAACTCGAAAACCTACCGGAGGATGAAAATTTTACGCACGAACGTTTTTGAAATAATTACCAGCCTAATGTCTGAGGGCGAGCATACTTTTATATCGTAATAATTATATAATTTTGTTTTCGTTTCTTCGAATCACTCGACGACGATATAATGTGTGTGTGTGTGTGTGTGTGAAAAAATAAAATAAAAATCTTAGAGACTGACGGACAGGTCGCGCGGACACGGACGAAATCGATCGGAACTGACGTTCGTTAATAACACGTTTTTCCTAGAGGAAATGTGTTTTTTATCTTTCACATTTTCGGCCACCCTCCTCGAGTGATAGAAATCTTTATATAACCTTCTTGATAAAAAGTCAAAGGGAAGAAAGGAAAGGAAAGGAAAAAAAAAACAGTTGATTGTTAAGCGAATTGGCATTGTTGACGTATTTGTACCCCCCGGGGTCGAAAAACGAGGGAGTGCGATGTAAGGCGATCCGAGGCGTTTATCCGCTCCAGGACGTGTGTACAGACGTGTTCCCCAGGCGACACTTGACATCCTCACTACCTCGTGTCTAAGTATATACGCTCGTTTACAGCGACCCAGAAAAAGGCGGATAGAACGACGGCAGTAGGCGCGAGCCGACGTTTTTCCTGTTTTCGTAAATAAATAAACCGCGACGGTATAGATCGTGTTGTTATTTTCTGTACCTGTGCACGAACGTACGAGTTTATTCTGAAGCTAACGACTGAAGTCAACAGCATTCTAAAGTGAAAAAGTCGGGAAATTATTATTGTCGAACGAGTGCCATAGTATAAAAAGCCACTCGTCATAGTTATTATTTGCGAATTATCAAATCGAACGATAGAAACACACAAACAGACGGCGGCGGCGTCTACGATTAAACGAATAACATCGACCTAGGCTCCCGCGACGGCATCGTCTGTAAATCTATGCAGTAGGTTTTGTCGACGACAGTAGTTATTACTGACGATACTCCGAGAGAGGAAAAACAAGTCGATCGTATACGACCGGACCGCGGTAACGCCTGACAAAATAACACACGCGATCGGTACGAAACGAAACACGCGGTATTATTACCATGCCCGGAATAGTAATGCATTACGTTAGAATAATAGCGTTGTTGTTGTTGTAGACAATGCGAGAGATAAGGACGACGGACGCCGCACAGACGGAACCGACAGAGCGGCGTTCACACGCGTATGATATTTATATACGCGTCGGTTGCGGAGGCGAAGGTGCCGCGGCGGCGGCGGCGGCGAATAATGACTTTATAATGTAATTATGCCCGGGCGCCGAGGGCTTTACAGTCGTTAACATGGATCAACAGCCAGAGGTTAAACCTCTTGAACACTCTGGTGGATATCATCAAAACGGCCACTTAATTCGCGTCGTATTGTGTTTCCCTCCGGGGCCGCGCGCGTGTGTTTCGGCCAGATTGCGAACGGCTGCGCGGTCCGAAACCGCGTCGTTTCTCCGCCAAACAATATTACACGGGACCGAACGCGGCGCCGGGTGCCCCCTCCGATCCTGCAAAAACGACACCCCCTCCGCCGCGCGGTCGGAATGTCAACACCGAGGATTTCCCCCGCGGGCAAACATTCGTATATGCGATATATTATATCCGCGGCGGCGGCGACGACGACGACGACGACGACGACGACGACGGTGATGTTTGCTCTCTCGGCGGCTACGACAAACAGCGCATATTATTATTATATATTATATACAAGCCCGCGCGAGAGTGGAAATTTAATTTACGAGCGGAGAGAGTGAAAAAAAAACGTCGAGGGAGACCCGGCCGGCGATGGGAGGAGGGTCGAGCGCGGACGCGTAAATCGTACGAGTTCGAAATAGTAGTCGCTGTGAAAAATTATTAGTTTCAAGCTTTTCGTTTTTCGCAGCTACATCTGTATTTGAAATCACCAATCGATAAAATACTTTTCCTTCCGAACGATTAAATCGTGAACAATTATTTATTCGGTTTATCTAACGATATAGACTAGAATGTAATAACGATAGAAAATATACTATAATATGTCTTATTATTACGTTCGTTGATAATAATAATATCGCACGTGTATGTTTTAAAAACGAACATAGGTTTCGCCGCGAACTCGTTAGTAATATCTTCTAAATGCCGTCGAATTGTTTCCAACATAAATATAATTAAATGGTAAAACAAAAACCGTATTGGTTTGTTTTTAACTAGGACACGATTCGAGGCCCCGATGGTCACGATGCATTCGTCGACAGTGGCGAGGCGAGAGATTTCATTTACGTTTATTTCAGTGCGTTTCAATATTCACTAAAACGGGGTCGAAACTTGTGTCGTTTTCAAATCGGTCGAGACTCGGGTGAGAGTTTTTAGCCGATTTCAAGATTTCAAGCGTCTGATCAGAATTTATATGCGACTGTTTCGCCGTCAGGGTGTCTGAATCCCCTCTTTACGAAAAAAATAAAATGAAATAAAATAAATACCCATAAAAATACGCTCTCGGGTGGCTAATGGAAATCGGCGCGCAGGAACGATGAAAAATCGCCGCGGCAATCGCTATTTCGGCGCGCACACCCTTACGGCGGCGCGAGTATAATCGCGCGCGCGCGTACGGTCTCCTCCGCGACTCGTATAATAATATATATTATATAATAGCTCGCGAGAGGTTTAACATACGTTTGGCTGCCGCACGTACGTCGTCGTCGTCGTCAAGACGGGGGCGTGCAAATTTGACTTTTGTATTCCGCCGCAAAGTACCTACACGCGCCGCCCGCCCACCCGGTCCGCCGCCGGGGCCCCGCGGGATCCGGCTCTCTCGCCGCGCGCGCGATAATAACGCGCCGGCGGAGGACGAGGGGCGGCTAAGTGCTTAACAAGATGTAGCAAATTGTACCTCATTCAAAGGCCGCGGCTTGCTAAATGGCACATTGTACGCGGTGCATCAATCAACGGGTCGCCCCTTTGGCGGGCGACGGCGAATAAAAACGCGCGCGTATATACTTACCTATCTCCTGCCGAGGAAAAAGGGAGAAGAAACAACGACCGCGCAAACGTCACGATAACCTCGTCATCAGACTGCGTATCCTGCGTATCTGTCGGCCCCCCGACTCGCTATAGAAGCCGCCGTTTTCCGAGCACGTCGGGGCCGACGCGTACATTTATTTACAACGTACCAAACGAACGTGC
The DNA here is from genome assembly GCA_948098885.1 of Drepanosiphum platanoidis. Classification (NCBI taxonomy): domain Eukaryota; kingdom Metazoa; phylum Arthropoda; class Insecta; order Hemiptera; family Aphididae; genus Drepanosiphum; species Drepanosiphum platanoidis. Next base: position 5,478,321 of record OX402532.1, read on the forward strand.
GTTTTAAATGCGACGACCTAGACTGATTATTATTATTACGGTGAAATATTATTGTCGTGTGATATTCGTATACATATTATATAATAAACGTAACGCGCTTTCCGAATTCGTGTTTTTTACATAATTAAAAACAACACACGAAAGAGTCGGCCGACGAATAAAAACAGTGTTTGAAAAAATAAACAGCCAAGCGCTGCCATACGAATTCATAATAATTATTATACTTTTTTACGTAACAAAACTCCGTATTATATTGGTATAAGACTTTATTGCGCGATTCCGAGTCCCGTCGCTCGGTTTTCGAACGATCGAAGGTATTCGAATAAAACCCGTCTCGTCGTTGTATAATAGTCGTGTTAAAACGTGGGCCGCATGGTAATAAGAGAAACAAAAAAAAACCCACTGTGGGTCAGCTGACCTCCCAAACCTCCTCTCGGGTCCCGCCCCTACGAGTGTTCGGACGGTATCGTTTCGAGGGCGGAGCTGACTAAATAGCAGTAAAACGAGACGGAAAAAAAAAACGCTATTCAAATACGAAACATACATCTCGAGCGTCCGTTGAAAAAAAAAATAAAGAAAAAGTCGCGTACGTCCGGTACAGTTGGCGCCAAATCACGTTTAAAATCACATTTTAATATCTCGTCCCAGACACAATAATCAAACGCGCCGACAGATTTTCAAAACTGTCGCCCGCGCCAAAACGTGCGATGACGGTTTTAATCGCGTCCGATTCTGTTCCGCGACGCAGACGAGCGAAAGAAAACGGTTTCGCAATAATGAAATCGCCTAGTCGTTCGCGGAGGAGACTGAAGTTTTCGACGTCCTGCTCGCGCGGAGGATTTTCGAAAAAACGTTTCGTTTCGATCGTTTTCGAAATTCATTTTTTTTTTTTTTTCAAAATTGCGCGCGCGGCCGTGTTGTTATAAACCCAAACGTTATTACGCGGCGGAGGTATAACGATGAAATATTATAGCGGCAAAACTTTTCGTCCCGCGTTCGGCCGCGGCCGTGAGATATCGCGCGCGCGTATTTACCTTATCAATACAGCGCCGCGAGTACAACAAACTTTTTCTATATGCGCACGCTGATAGCGCGAGCGACGGCGGCGGCGGCGGCGGGATGTAAATTTTTTAGATAGAAAAAAAAAATACGAAACGAAAGAAAAGCAATTACTTTTTTTTTTCTCTGATGAAAGCGAATGATTTATTAATGTAAAAATAACGCGAAAACATATTGGGTCGCTGGAAAAAACGGTGTTCCTCCGTTGTTTTATGTGGAAAATATGAATTATGGCGGAAGCCCATTAAACGTACAACATGTGCGTCGTCGTCCTTTTTGCCCGCGTTGAATAACGAAAGAAGGAGAGAAAAAACAAGCATTTAAACATGTAGCTGGAAATATGAAGAAGACGAAATATTTTATTCTCGTAGAGGGGATCCAAAAGCTCCGTAATATTTTCTCCAGTAACGAGTGTGATTTATCGTTCGCGGCCTTCATTAAGCTCACGTTAAAACACCCTTTTTTGCGCGCGATATTATTTCTGGGCTTTCTTATACGACCGCCGCTCCTCCCTCGAATTTTTTTGTTTTTCCTCCTTCTAACTTTAATAATTTTATACGCGCCGAGCTGCTCCCCGCCGGTATATGTCCCGCGGACCGCGTTCTTTTCTCCTCCGCGCGGCCGCGCGCACACACAACTCAATTGCGAAAATATTAAAAAAAAAAAAGTCGCCCACGATAAATTTAATAAAAATCACGCGATCGCGACCGTTGATTACGTTCGCCAAACGCGCGCGCCTACCTACCGTGCCGCGAGGATAATCGTTTTATGCGAAACGGAACAATTATTCGTTTTGCGCGTTACGATGCGCAAGTCACATTTGCGCGTTCGGAGCGGTTTTTAAGTATTTCACGACTAAAGTAAACGTAGAAATAATAAGCAGGTTAGCAGCGCCTTTTCGCGGCAACTCGACTCATTAAACAACTTTCAACATGACTAAATTATGCGCGCAGTCGATTTCGGGTAAAACGCGCGATATTATCGCAGTCGAGTTTTAATTTTTACTACATCATTACGTCGTCGTAACACACGGTACGAAACAACGCAATTTCCGTTTATAAAATATCGCGGCACCTATAAAATAGTATAAACGCGTGTGAATTAGTGTTTTTTTTTTTATTTACAAGATGTCGGAACTCCGCGGAGGAGATCTATCGATCGGTCGAAAACGTTTTAACAGTAAAAATATTTTACTCTTGCACACTTGGATTAAATGCACTCGTATCTACGCGTACATCAATGCAACGCTCGGAAAAGCAAATCGCCTGCGTTCACAAGACCGATATTTTACACAACAGGCCGACGACGGTATAGAATCACATACGTTCGATAGACGATAATATATTTAGATGAAATGTTTGAATTAATATGTCGTTGGTCGCAGTATCATCTCAGAGACGGGCGACGCGCAATACGATCGGTTTGGAATTATCCAGAAATATGTGAATACCTTTTACATAATAATAACAATATAATGGTGCAGACATCCGGCAGAGCTGGTTTTTTTTTCCTTCCCCGCCGTCGTCGCGGCGAATCGCACGCGACAATCGAAATCAATTTTTATTGTCGTTCATGGATCATGAACTCCGTGCGAACCCTCCGTCGACCACCACTCTCTCGTGTCCCCGGGGCGCGTAACAACTCGGCGTCGTCGTGCGAGGGCGACTGTCGCCTAATGTTTTATTCACGTCGTTTATGAGCCACGTGGGCTCGGCCACCATAAACGCGCGGAAAACCCACAATTTTTTCACCATATTTTACGATACCGTGTTATTTATTTTATGGTAAGTATAACGGGGGACCGGATCGATTTGTATAATACGGAAAACCGTATTTTCGTCCCCTGCCGCCGACGCCGCCGCGGGGACGAAATCCAGACTAAATATTACGTCTGCCGCGTTGCGTTTTGACCGTACGAAACGCGCGTTTTTTTTTTTTATGTCTCGAAAACATGTTGGAAATTAAAAAAAAGAAAAAAAGCGAGCCCGTATTGTCGTTTCGCGTCACATATGTCCCACCGTCCGACTACGGGGCGGACGCGCACGCGAGCGGAAACACGTCGTAAGCCGGACGTCCGTTATAATACCATCAAAGCGCGCGTCGCGGTCCGGCGGGTCGCATTATGTCCAAGACGGGACTCGTAGTCAAAAGGGGTAGCGCGCGTAAGCACGTTTTCTATAAATGTAAATTACGACGCGCTCGTTTCGATATTATTATATTTCGTCGAGAACGCGCGTAAGCCGTAAGTAATAATAATCATATAACGTCGCCGCGTCTTGTCGACTTTGCGCGTCTTATGTATCGAACATGCCGACGACGACCCGTGTACGCTCCGAAAGATATTTACGCGCGCGCGCGATCGCATTTATTCAAAACCCGCGTGTTATTATCGTGCTCGCGGAGTCTTCAAAGCGAAATCGTTTCAATTATGTAATGGCGGCGGGGCCCCGACCGCCGAAAAACTTTCCGTGCGAATGCGATATGCGTATACCTCCGCCGCCGTCGTACACCTCGCGAGTCGCATATTAGATGCGGCATGCGAAAAGTTATACGTCGCATTTTTTTTTTTTCCTTTCTACATCGACGGCTAAAGAAAAACGAGAGTCCTGCCGCGCGTTCGGAATAAGGAGAAAATATCTCGTTTGTTTCCCGAACGAATGTGAAACGTTGCTCGTATATGCACGTTGTATATGCGCGGCAAATTACACGGCTCATCGAATCGCCGCAGTGAGCCGCCTCACAAAGATAATAAACAATAATATTTAAATATATATATTTATTTTTTTATTATCATATACCGCCGAAAGGGGATAAAAATTAAAGGAAGAAATTGATTATCGACGCAAGAGAGAAATACGAACGAAAAAAAAAAAAAAATAAGGAAGCGAGAGAGAGAGGAAAACGGGTTTTTTTTTTCACCCGGTTCTTACACCGTCGACGGGAAAGACTCCTTCGTTTTCCGAGCCAGTTAACACGGCCGGCGGTATATTAAAAAACAATTATTCAACTTTAATGGGCATTATTTTGATATTCATTTGGCTATAAAACCAAAGATATATTTCCCCGACCCAAGACGGATATAATATTATTATTGCGGCGTGCGCGCGCGTAAGAATCGGCCCTCTTTTCTCGAGACGACATATATATATATATATGTATATATTTTTTTTATTTTTTTTTCTTCTCCTTCTCTCTCTCTCTCATTTCAATACGCGCATATAATATTTTTGCACTCGGTGCGCGCGAGGAGGACGTCAAAACTTTGTATACAACGGGAAATTTAGACGGAAACATTTCTTACTACCCTGGGGCGGAAAAAAAATTACATACCGGCTTGTTTGTGGCCTACGGGGAATACGTTTGCCGCATTTGGAACCCATTCACCGGCGGCGGCGGTGGCTGCGGACAGTGTTTTTTCTCTCTCTCTCGTGTATTACGCGTGTTTAGAGTCGTCGAAAATGTCGGACGGTGTTTCGCTAGCAAAACGAATTTCATACTGTCGAAATCATCGCCTGCCGTTGAAGCCGTAGTGAAAATACTCGCGAAAACAACACTGCAATAGATTATCGTTGTTCTCGTCGAACGATATTGTTTAGAAAAAATGGTACGATTCACGTGTGCTGAACAAACGACTTGATACATTGAGAATTGACTTAGTTATTACTTACTATTGTTATGTTTATTTTATAATATTTATATTATCGAAATGACGAGGAGACGGTCGATTATACTACTTGTCACTGAACTCGGCAAAACGCGTGGAATTTACTATATATTTTCTATGAATTTTCTGTAACGGTTTCAAATTCGGTTTTCTAGATTCGAACAAAGCATGCTAATATTATTTTTCCGCTTAATTTACAATGAAATGCGATTTTTCAACACCTCCGGCGGCGGCGCTTCGAAATCGATACTCGGGCGCGGTACTCTCGGAACTCCATGTGAAAAACCAAAAGACTCTTGGAGCTCCACCATAATTTCTGGTGGTCGCATTTCCGGCGAAAAACCTCGACTACCCGTGTACACGATTATTACAGTTGCCGGGCCGGCGTTAACGCCGCCGCGCAGATTTAAAATATATATATAGAACCGTCGAAAATCGTATTATCCGAGAGAGAGAAAGAGAGAACCGACCTAACGAATGACGAACGTGAGCATTTCCTCGCACGGCACATGAACTCACACACACGTATATATATACAACGGGCGGAGGGGCCAGTGGCTCGCGCGTGTGTGTAGGACACGCGGGGCGCGCAGGAAACTTTGTCGTTACCCGAAAAGTTTTTATTTTCGGCACAGGACGAGCGGCGGGAAAATCGAGAGCAGGGGGGCAGGAGAAAAAAGAAAGTTGCCAGCGACGGTCTCGCCGTGGCGGCGTGTGCGTGCCGCATTCGGATGCGGCGACGGCGGAACGGATTTTTATAATTTCTCCGTCGGTATATATAATACTTATTATTATAGGAGGTGGTGTTTTCATAAAAAAAAAAAAAGAAAAGGAGAAAAAAATGAAACTTTTTTTTTCTTTCTCTTTCGTCTCACAAAATCGCGTAACTTTTCGTCTGTTAAATATTTCATGACAGGTCGCCGGTCAAAGACTCGTGTTTTAAAGAACTGCCGCGGTCCCCCCCGCGCGGACGACGACGACGACGGAGACGGCGGCCTGCGACTTTGCGCGACGCGACAGAAATCCGCCGACAACACTACGTGCTCCGAATATCCTGCGGGGCGCAGCAAGCAGGACGCGGTAACCTGGCCGCGGTGATTTTTCCGCCCCCTCCCCCCGCCGCCGCGCATAATTGAATCCTAGGAAAATATCGTCGCAGGTTATTATTGTGTGTGTGCAACGGCGGCGGTTGTATTATATACCTACTCGATGACATGCCCTCCCCCGTTCGGTCACGATTACCGCGGCGCGGTGGTTATTAATTATTTATGCCTTTTGAAAATTATTAAATCGACTGTACGCACGAGACCGGCAAACCGTTTTTAATCGCGAACGCTCGAAACGTATTATTAGTATTTCTATTCCCGTCGACGAAAACCACTACTAGGGAGACGCGCATCTGAACGCGACGACGACGGTGTGCGTTTCCTTTCGATTCGAACGTCTCACATCATTACGTCTGTCATTACATTTTTTACCAAGACACTAGGTTCTATCATCGACTTGTCTGCCATACGAATGAGAAAATAAATCTGCTGATATTTGACGTCATAGTAATTTAACGTTTTTAAAATATTCCCAACGGTTGAAGAAGAAACGGCAAAATGTGCGGAACGCCACCGGTTAAAACACATATTTTTTTATCGTAATTAAATGAAAAACACTCGAATTCTTCCTGAATATACTTATTTTACTATTCTTTAGACGCGGTATACGATTTACGAAAAAAATTTAGACTTTTTACGCCGTTTATAAACGTTTAAGAATTTTGGGTTTCCAAAGCGTTTGATGAATTTTAAATTCTGATAAAATCACTAAAATATTATGAAAACGTCGTGCGGTTAAAAATGCATAAAACTTTTAATTTTAATATTTCTAGCTTGAAAACGTACTGCGAGGAGATTCGTCGCGAGTTTTCTAGTCGATGATTGAACCAACTATCAGGTATTTCGATTAAACGATTTAGAAAAAGAATCCGAGATTCGCCCGTTCAACCTGTTCTCGGTTAGACTTCAAAGTCGGCATCGTGTTTTTCTCTCTCTAAAGCCATCGGTTTCACAAATTCACAAGAACCAATATCAATCGGCCGCGTATCTCATCTGGGCTCGCTTTTTTTCTTTCTTTTGCGAATCACTCGATTCTGACATATACCCCCTTCGCGCAAGCAAAGTTCGTTTATTGTCAAACGGCAAAACACACAAATAATAAAAGAAAAAACTACCACCGTGCCGTTTGAAGCGGGCAGGTACGTCGTCGAGTTCTGATTGCCGTAGGCAGACGATTTCCGTCGCACATTTCTTATGATTACGTTTGATTAGCGTAAACTAAACACGAATATTTCGCGTAATGAATACTAATGCGGTGTACGCGGAACGTTATTCTGCTCGGCAGCGTATAACTTCCACTTAATACTATACACGACCGTATACCGTGCACACGCCGCGGCGTTTCTATAAGAATTCCAAGCAATTAATAATCCTTAAAACGCACATATTATATTTCTGAAATCAAGCGGCCGAGTTGCCTTGGAAATTCCGAAAATATCGAGTCTACTGCACGCGACGAGAACACGTAATCGTTAAGAACGCGGTGGTTTTTAAGAACAAACGTTGCGGGATGTATATTCTTCTCTGTTTCTCGTCACAGAAATAATAATATCGCGCGCGCGTCGCACGGGATATCGAAAAAGACGAACGCCGCCGCGGTTTTCGAGATTAACGACGTCGTCATAAGGACGCAGTAATACAACACACGCTGCAGGTATATAAAGACACACTATATTATACAACCTGCCCGGTTTTTACGATTACACGCGCGCGGGTAAAAAGTATTTCCGAAAGTCCCTCAAACGCGCCGGAGAATAATATATTATAATCAACGGGGACTCGGAAAACCTTTTAACGCCCTCTTGCCGTGCGACATTTGTCCTTTTGCAGGACGACGACTACGACGACGACGACGACGAATGCGTTCTTCGCTCGCGCAAAGGATAATCCCAGAAGTGGGCGCACACGATATGCAACATTAATGGCGCCCAAGTGACCGGCACTTACATTTATATTTCAACGTCAACCGGTCGCGTTTCCCACGGTGCGCGTCACATGTGCCTGTCACGAAAACGATATAATCGCGCACGATTCCGCCGCACAATATATCATTACGTATATATAATAGTATAGTGCACACGACCGATCGGAAACCAATTAACGGTATAAACTTTTACCGGACGTTTGGGCCGAACCCTCCGCCGCCGACCGAAATCGGCCGGTCGTCTCTCGTGCGCGGAAAATGAAAAAAAAAACGAGCCGGTGGAAAACGCGAAAAAAAAGAAAGGGGTAGGGGAAAAAAAAACATAGCGAAACGAATTAAAATCACGTAAGGTGTTGAAGAACTCGGTGTCTCGTGACTCGGCGGCGGCGGCCGAGAAGCCGGTGCCACCCGCAGGGTATTACGGTAACAATTATTATCGTTGTTGTTGCGAAAAGCCCTCCGGAAGAGGCCCCGAGAGTCTCCTGGATAATAATTATGCCTCGTGCGTGTGTGCATTTTGCGCGCGCGGTGTGTTGTGCGCTCACGATTTATCGCGGACGTCAAAACGCGAGCGGTGTAGAGTTGTGAAATGAAAATAGAACGATCGCGACCGGAAACCTAGTCGACGCGGCCCATCCAAAGTTTGTCGCCAGATACGATCTTTTACGTCCGACGCGCGACATTTCCCGTGAAAATTATCGAATTTCATCGGACGCGCGCGCTACCGTTCAGACAATTTACCCGGCGTCGTACGCGTCCGCCGTAAATTCAAACCAAGGCCGCAGCATAGGTGAGCGCGTGCGACGTCGAATCGATAAAGCTACCGGAAAAAAAGTAGTACCTATAACCGAGATATGTACGCGATTAATACGTGGCGGCCGCAAAGTGAAACGGTTTTCTAAAAAAAATATATTTCCACTTCGAAGTAAACGGCGTGCGACGAATTTCCGATGACAATTTAAGGGAAATTCGGGGGAGACCCGGGGGGGAGTTCAGGGCTGTGGAGGCCCATAACTGACCGAGGCTCTCGTGACTTAAGACTATTTTATTTTTTTTTAAACGTAATTCGAATAATTTAACGAGTAGAAACAAAATAAATCCGTTTTCATTTTAACACGTAATACAGCGACAATAGGAAAACGGAACCACAAACGATTCGTTAGTAATCGAAATATATGATCGGTGTCTATTCATTTAAACGGGACTCGACGCACTGATATTAAAATATTATTAGAGGAAGTAATCATACACGATTTTGTCTCATTTCCGACGAAAAACTAATACAGTAGACGCCGCTTATAAGACTCACGGATCAGTCGCTTATTAGACTCAAAATATTCTGGAACGGTCCGGACGAATCCAAATACATTTAAAAAAAATCGGTTATAAGACTCAAATTTCGTAAAATAAATAGTAGAAAATAAACTTTTTTGGTTATAATTTAGAAATAAATTGGTATTGAAAAATTAAATAATATTCGTGTTGATTATTTCTAGTTTCTGTTGGTAATACCTTATAACGTATAATAATTTTAAAATAAAAAAACAAACTAAAATTACAAATTTTTTTCAAAAATAATTTTTAAATGTAATATTTACCTATTATAATTTTAGTTTTTTTTATCGGGATTATTAAATTTATTCAATAATAAAGTATGTAATATGTAATATGTGTTAATGTATTAAAATCAAAGCAAAATATGTAGTAAAATAAAAAATTATAAATACGTAATTAATTTTTTTTTCCACTTCGCCTATAAGATTCATTCGGCTATAAGACTCACTTTGTGCTGGTCCCAAAGTGAGTCTTATAAGCGGCGTCTACTGTATAATGAAGAAAAAAAACTATAGCTACGAACGACGAATAAGTGTATACGCGCGGCGGCAGGAAATGAAATGTTTCCCGACGAAAATTTAACGCGTCCTGCTCAGGTCGGGTTATATAGATAAAACGGGGTTCTCGGTCCTCGGTAATTAGAATCGAAGTGATTAGCCGTTATAGGTAAAAGGAAACGGCGGGGCGCGTCGTGCACGGTGTTTTTTTGTCGCCGTCGTTGTTGTTCTTTAGACGTCAAAGGAATTATCGTGTTTTACCGATCGGCCGGACAGAACAAAACAGCAGCCCGCCGCGGCGCCCATTCGATTCCCTTAAGTTTATCACGGCCCCGGGGGTTTTCCGGCAAAATATCTTCAAAACATATATACGTTGATCGCCGTATCTTTGGCATTCGGAGGGTGTGTAATTTCCGTTAGGACGCTTTTAGCCGCGGCGATTTATGGCTGAGAAAAGTTCAAAACGCCCTCCGATTATCCGCGCACACACGTGACATTATATTTTGTAACGCGTCGTTCCGAAACTCGTGTGCTAATTCGAATTAAAGAAATCGTCGTCGTCGTCGTTGTTGTTGTTGTTGTCGCGCGCGCGCGTGTGTGTTTTTTTACGCGTGTATTTTCCCTCTCGAGACGCGCGAGCGAGGGATAATGAGAAGAAAAAAAATCCGACGCACTCTGACTGAATAACAAGGGGATATTCCATTACAGTTACGCGCTCAATGGTTCGAAATGATATACCGAAATGAGGAGCGTTTTTATTTATTTATTTTTTTTTTTTGACGCCGCCGACGTAAAGCTAGGGGACGAATATCACTTGAACGTTTGGTTCGGAAATCGCAGTCATTAAAATGTGGACAGCGTACTCGAAAAGAATATGTCCTTTTGCGCGCGGGGTTTACCGATCGCTTCCGATTTTGACCTTTATGATTTTTTTTCATTTTTGTGTGCGTGTGTGCACTGCTGAATGCAATGCGGACGACGACGTCGAGGGTCGCGGTTTGAGGGAGGAAAAATAATTTTCTATAGCGCTCGACGAACGTGAATAAGCGAAAAACCTATTTGTAAGTATAGGAAAAATACTATTGAATAGGTGTACGAAACCCGTAATCGTTAGTGCTCGCGATACGACATTATTAAACAGGCGAACAGTCGAAGCACAAAAAAAAAAAAAAAAGAAAGAATAATTCTAAAAATTCGAATTGTCATTTCGACGCGGCCGAAATATAGATGTTCCAAACTAAACGACGCGCGTTAAAGCGGTTTCGACAGAGAAATCGCGCAATAAATTATGTGCCTGTTATAACGGCCGTCGAAAAATACGAAAAATATCGATTCGTTGATTCGACAACAGAACGCGGAACGTTTGAGAAGATTTTTTTCGATTTGCTCGTACGATTACTGTAAACCAAGAAGTGCCGGGCGCGTTTGGGTTCGACTAAAAACAATAGATTTTCTAACGCGTCATAGACGATAAAGGAATGTCAAAACGCGCCCCGACACGTTTTCGACCGAAAACAACGTTATTGGGGTAGTTTCCCTCTAACCAGACACATATACGGCGGCGGCGCGAGTATGGGGAAAAAAACCTTTTTTCCTCTCGGTCGGAGATTTTAGGGTACACCTCGAGATATCGTTTACAAGAGCACAACCCCTTTATTACATATACACGGGCGCGCGTGGGGGGTAAGGATTAATGAAATAATTACGGCGCTCGCGTCTCACATACTGACACTCATATACACCGCCACGCACGAGAGGATTAGCGAGAGAAAAAAAAAAAGCAACGCCGCCGCCACCGCCGGCCCGAATATACGTGCCGGTAAAAGCCGTTTTTGCTGCGCGTCTTTTATACCCTTCGCGGTCGCCGTATGAATAATGATTACCGGTGTCCGGCGTCGAGCAAAAAATATCGTGTTCTCTACAATAGAACACGCGGACGCGCAAAACGAACAAAAACCAACGCGATCACTATTAATTATCATACGATATTATTCGCAGAAGAGGGCGTATTAATAAAAACTGGCCGAATGAAAACTAATTTGCGAAATAAATTCCGGACGGGGACGCGGATTTACAACGATAATCAACGACGTTTAAAGCTCGGACGACAGTTTGGATGTGTTTTTTTCTATGCGATGAAAAATTAAAACTAACATACGCGTCGTTCCGACACAAAACCGCGCGCCGATCGGTTTTTACGAATTCGTGCGAAAACGTCCGAAACTTTCGTTTCGACATGCGTTTGAATACCGCGCGAATCAATAACGAAATCGCCGCCGCGGACGGCATAATAATATCACGGGTGTAAATTACGGTAAAACATAAAAGGGTTTTTATCGTCGTAAAGCGAACCACCGGACACGAAAACGGTGTTGTTTTGCAAAGACGCGGATAAAATAACGTTCGGTTTTAATATTTCTGAAAGGCGTTGTGGTAAAAAATTGAATTAAAAATATTCGACAAAATTCTACGTGAAAAACAAACTAAAAAAACCAAAGAAAAAAATTCCGTTTCGACGTGCACGCGCGAAAACACAAAACTCGTTCGACAAAAAAAACGTTCGTAAAACAACATACGCGATTCACGCGGGCGTATCCAAAGGACTCCGGGAGAACGGCCGCGGATATCCGGAGCTGAAAAAAATAAATAGCCGCAGGAAAAACTACCGGAGCCCGTTCGGAACCGTCGTCGTCCGGTCACGCGTTCCGGGTGGCGGCGAGGCGGCGGCTTCGGCACATCGGCGCGTTGAAGTTTCCGACGAAACGGCGGCGGCGTGGCGAGAACGAACTACTGCCGTCGACGGCTCGTGAAAACGGCGGCGACGCGATTTCGGCGAGGGGAAAACTAGACGCGACGGCCGACGACGGGGGCATTTGGCGGCGGCGGCGACGACGATTGTTGTGCGAACCGACGGCGGCGTTTCGTTGGAAAATTGTTGTAATCTATCCGCGGACGACGAGTGTTTGTATAATATTTATATTCGTAACCGGCGACGGACCGACACTGAGGACGACGGCGCGTGCCCCGAGACAACACAATCCGAGTCGGAAAAACTCGGCGGCGGCGGCCGCCCTCGATATTACATAAAGTTAAAATACTCTTAAACTTGTGCGGCGCGTAAAGTTTTTCTCGCCGTGCACTTTTTAAAGTCCCAAAAACTCGATAGAACAACAAACAACAACTAAGTTTGCCGCACCTAGTCACTTTTATTACAGTTTGGAAACAAAGTTCACCGGCCCCCGCCGCGCGCTCGTGCCCCCCCGACTGTCGCGCGTCCGGACCGCGCGCGCCCGGCAGTCGGCAATCGAAGACTACGCGACGACGACGACGACATCATGACGGCCGAAGACATCGGCGACGAAACGCGGTGTCGGTAACGCGACGGAATCGTTGGCGAGAACGAGAAAAAAAATATATACGAGTACAAGAGAAAAAAACGTCGACGGTTTTTCATCACGCGAGATTAATTTTGATTTTTTTTTCGTTTTTGTTTTTCTATATTATCGTTATGACAAAACTATTAAAAAACAGTGTGTGTGTACATACCTGCTGCACCGGGACTCGGCGACGTCGGTCGGACTCCGGGAAACGCGGAGCTGCGCGAGTAGTACGACGACGTCGTATGCGGGGAGGAAAAAAAGTAACCCGACCGAAATGTTGAGAAAACTTTTCCCGCGCTCTCTACCGCCTGCGTGTATAGCTGCTAACGCACACCCCCACAGGCCCCGCGACGAACGATCGCGGCCGACCAGTGCCGACACCGAACCGAACCGTTGGAGACGCGGTGGCCAAATGAACGCGCGGACCTACCACCACCGCGCTTTGCTACCCTCCGCAGCGCGCACACACGCACACACACCCCCTCACACACACACACACACACAAGCACACCCTTAGCCGCCGAAAACGGTGGGGGTGCAAGTCATTGTTGTGCAGCGCGCGGAACTTGCCACGGCTCGCGTTCAAAATGGATTTTCATTTCGCCCGCGCGTCTTTGCTCCGAGACGTGTTTTGTGTGTCGAATTTTTTCTTCTACTTCTTCTGCTTCCTTCGAACCCCGTACGTGCGATGTGATATACGTATACGTGCGTCACGCGGAGGGGTCCGATAGCCGGACGCCGCCGCCCCGAGAACAGGACCCCCCTCCCCATCCCGTTTCGACGGTTATCCACATATCGACACGCGTGTGTAAATTAATTTTATCGATATTTTATTCTCGCGGTTTCCGGAAGAGAAATAATTGATATTATATCAGGTGTTGTCGAGTGTGCCGCGCGACGCGGAAGAAATGCGTTTTCACATCGTGCCTAGTCCGTTACCGTTTCGGTGATTTTCAATCGCCATCGACGGACCCACTCGTGTATTATTTTGTCTTTCTATTCGATCGGTTCGGAATTGAGAAAGTGAAATTAAAGTCGACTGCAAACGCTGCGAGTTTTTCTTCTTTGGGTAACGATCCGTTCTCCCGTCGTATGACCGTGACGAAATCGTAGTCGTGGCCCTGCCCCCCGTTTACGTGAGAACGCCCGAGGCTTTGGACGACTGGCCTCGACGTTACTTTCAACGAAGAGCCCTTATTTTTAGTGATTTTTTTTCCACGCAATTTCAACGAAAGAACCAAATAATATGTTTAAAACGTGTTAGGTAAATATGTGTATACTTTGAGTGATTTTCATATTCAATCTAATAGTTTGACGGAATAATAATCGCACGAGTCGGAACAAATATTATCGTACGACGAACACGTGTGTTTATACGGTGAAACTATTGTTCTATATTATTATAAAATGTAAGAGTATGCAAAAACGGTGTTCCAAGTTTTTCCTCGCGAATCGCACCTCCGCGCTGGTGGTATTTTTACCGTTGGCGAAAATTATTAAACTCTGTTTGCTCTTGTTCGCTCCGCAAGGTTATTACAAAACAATACTCGACTGATTAATAAAAACGAGACCGGGCGGGGAGCCGAGGACGGGGCGTAGTAGGAGTGTAACCTGCCTCCGCCGTATAAATCGCGCGCGCTCTCAGACTTTTTTTGTAATATTAAAAAATAAACTTTTCAAGTCATAGAATTTTCGTACGAACATACCTCCGAAACGTTTCACGTGCCCCGAGACCGATCCTACTAACATTTAGTATAAACAATTTTTTTTTAACTGTACTCGGGACGTCTATTATACAAGTGTCTTTCGGACGGTCGCGGCAAATTCTTTCGATCAAAATACATATTCTCCTCTACTAAGTTTTTTTTTTTTTTATCAGTGCCCGCGGGAGGTTTTGCGACGATCTACAAACTCACACACGCGTCGTACAATAACGATATCGTATATTATACGATTATTGTCGTCGTCGTCGTCGATTTTGGCAACGACGGTCATCATGGCGACACGCGGCGGCGCCGGTTGCATTCGAAGCGGTCGCGCGAGCTGCAAAAGGGTCGAGATAATGAATTATGGCACAGCGAATTCTATTAGTATAAATATGCCGCCTTCGTGCCTTTTAAGAGGATTAATTTGGCCGAAGCCAAACGTATTTACCTTTTTCGACCCTTCTTGGCGCTGTCCCCCGCGCCGTCATCGCGGCCCTTCTATATATATACGCGTGTACCTACATATTATACGCTATATTATCTCTCCGAGTCCTTTTAAACGTCTGTCAGTTTATTGCCGGTAAATCTGCTGACGTGCTTGTCGTTTCGCGCTTATATGGAAATTATTGCGACCGTCGCCGCGCACCACTGTCCGCGGGCCGAGCGTAATCCGCCGGCTCTGCCCGCGGCAGCAATGGTCGTCGTCGTAGTCGTCGTCGTCGTCGCCGCCGCCGCCGCGGCCGCGTCCGACCTACGTCAAAAATACGAGACCACGTCGGCTAAAACGCCCGCGAACGCGCGTAATCCGATTACGGCGGTCCGGCTCCGTCGTGCGCCGTCATAATAGAATATAATATAATAGTAACGACGATAATACGGTTATAATGACCACCGGCGGTGTCGCGCCTAACATTTTCCAGACTCTCTTCGATTTCATCGCTCGCCATAGGATTTTAATTTTTACTCGGGATTTTTTCACTTTGTTTCCGTTTTACAGTGCCCATCTGCATGCATAATACCCTTTCCCCGAGAAATCGCCTCAAAAAACTCTATGCGTCGATGGCACGACGACAGTGCAGATTTTGCCGTTTTAGGTAGACGTTTGTTGTTTTCCTACTCGCCCGCGTGAATAATTCGTTGGAATGGCTGAAGAAACGCCAGCAATTGTGTGTTCTACGACACGCGTGGTGGAAAGAGTGTAGTAAGTATAATAATCAATCAGCTTTTATATCGTTACTCGTTGTTCGAATGAATGTTGTTCCCGATCAAAAACGGAGTACAAAAGAAATAAGAAAAGACATAATACAAATCGAAACGATTACAATGAGTCCACGTCCACCGCCAAACTAAAGGCCTCCCTAAATACGTCGCGAGTTCAAAAATTAAGATCAAATCCGAAAACAAAAAAAAAATGTGCTCCTTCGGGCCGGATTTGAACCAGCGACCTATGGATGTCTGACGGAACGCCGCGTGACCGCTACAGTCCACCGCTCTACCAACTGAGCTACCGAAGGCGTTGCTCTAAAAGCTTGTTTTTCGACTATATAAAGGTAAAAGTAATAGCCGCGACGACGTGTTGCGAATATTCCGCCGCCGCCGGCGCCAACACACAACAGACTTTCACTCGACGCGAAAAACAGCCGCGCGGGAATACGCCGCTCGCCGTAAACCGGAACGCGGCGACGACGACGCGCGCAATACGACCGGCAGCTAAAGTGAACGGCACATGTTCGGCCGAGGGAATAACAGGTCGAAACCACTCTGCCGAGTCCGAAGTTATCGAGACCAAAAACGTCTTAAACACCGAATTCTACTGGACGACCGTTTCAAAATCGTCCGATTACGGGCGTTTAAATCGACTGTCACTCTCGGTCAAGTTAACCTAGCCGAAACGTACTACGGGCGGATCGAGTAGTTTCGGTTTTTTTTTTCGTCCTGAACGTAAAAGGCTCGCGAAAAGTACCGGTTTTCATTCGATCGTTTCCACGGATATTCAATACTCCGAAATCGGTCTTATTTGACGGACGAAAATAAAACGTTTCGCAGCACAACAATAATGATTCGATTAAAAGAGAAAAAAAAAACATTGAAGAATAACGCGATCGCACTACGATCCCGAACGTTCTCGTCGATTGGAACGATTTAAAACGGTTTCGCGTGCGAAATATCATACTTTTTGCGCGCGCGACGAATCTCTAGGTGATACCGGAAAAAATTTAGCTCGTTTTATGATCAATATCCGCGATTCGGCAAAGTTTCAAATTGAGGTCGTTGACTTTTGAAATTATAATTTGAGAACAACTTTTAAAACTAAACGTTTATATAGCGTAGGTATAAACTTTTTAATACTTTACATGTTGTTTAAACGTCGTAAATACGTCCGTTTGGAATCGTCTACGACGAAATTAAAATAATACGCGCGCGGTTTTCTTTTCTTCTACTCTGGCACAATCGTTTTTATATAGATTTTTCGCCGACCACGCTACGATCTTGGCGTTGTCGTTAAACGGCGGTATCTTCGCAAACCAATTTCCCGACGACGACGGTGCCCGATTGACATTGAATCCGGAACCGAGTGTGCAAAACTAAATTCGTAGTTGTCGGATTTCCGCGCGAATTCGGGATAGACCACTTCTTTGTCGCGCGACGTTCGAGAACTGCGCGGCTACGACCGGGAACTAGGTGGCACGTATCGGCAGAATATCCGGAAAAGTGGCCGCCGGGCCCTATATATTATATAGGGCGTACGCGTGCTACCGCGGTTACGGCAGTTGGATTGATATTTAGTTGCTCGGTCACACAAAAGCCGACGACGACGGTCAAATTTTAATTACCATGCAAATCGAACTTGTCAGAAACGAATCCGTCCTACTCGTATTTTAAATCCAAAACGATTTCTTCGAACGTTTCGGCGACTTTTCTCGCGTTTTAATTGTAATATTGAACTTACAATATTATATAATGTTCACGAAATGTTCAAAAAAACCACAACGTTGTTTTCGCGAGTTTTCCGGATTAGTTAGTGTACGTTATTTGATTACGACTCTATAAAAAAAATCCAACGCGTTTCGATTATAATATTACATGTGACTCTCTTCACTAGGGTTTTTAAATACCGCCGCGGCCGGCGCGATATCGACGGATTCGTGCCAAAAGTATTTTCCGAGACGAAAGCGAAAATTGTTTTTTGTTCGCTCACATCGATTCGACGAATGTACGATAATGACGCATGCGGCGACGCGCCCGAGGAGAGACCACCTAAAATGACGCAGCCCGAAAACAAACTATTTTAATAACTTATTACAGTTTACGTTACATCGTCTGTGATGGTGGTAAAAGCGAAAGAAAAATTATCGTTAGGTAAATCTGAGGTAGATCCAGAAATTAATCACCGCGATATATGTTATTGTTGATCTCTACTGTTATCTTCGTTTTTGACTATTGCAAGTCGAAAATGTAAAAATAAAATAAAACTTTTTTGCACTTTTAATTACAATACTCGAGGCGAGACCTTTATTTTTATTTTATTATTGTTTAAATATATTTAATAATATTTTGTCATTATTTCTGACCGTTGAATATTAATATAATTTTACTCTGTATATATTTATTTTCTATTTTTCATGTAAATTTAATAATAAAATAATATAAGCTCGAGGCTGATGGGGGGGGAGTGGGGGCATTTTCTCCATTATCGCCCTCGGATCTGCCCCTGAAGTAAATCGGTGGTATCCTTCGGGGACCCCCTCCGAGAGGAAATCCCGGAACGCGGAGGAAGTAAGGGGCACGGGAAGGACGAAAACGCGTGGCGTTTCGAATTTTTCCGTCAGTTTTTCTCCCGTCGCGTCGTTTCGAATTTTTCCCCCGTCGTCGTTTCGGTTCGTCGTCGTGCGCGCGCTCGCTCTCCAGACACGGCCGCGGCGCCCGGCTGACGTGTCGGCACTGCCGCGCCGTCACGCCGCGTACGGACCACCTCTGGACGGCAGTGCGCACGGTCGAAAAGTTTTGCACGCCTCCCGACCCACACACACCGCGAACTTTAGCCGGTGGTAGTGGCGCAAAAGTTTTGCCACCCACCGCCCGCCCGGCCGGCCCGGTCGACGGCGCGCGCGCTTTACACACGCCGGGCGGCGACGGCGGCGGTGGTGCCGGCGGCGGGGGCAAAGTTTCGAAACGGTTTTTCATCGAGCAAACCTCCTCCTCCTCCTCCTCCTCGTCGTCGTCGTCGTCCTGCACCTTCTCCTGCTTCTCCTCGTCCTTTTCCTACCCCCTCCCCCCGCGCGAAGTAACCCACACACGCTCTCGCGCTCGCGCGCGCCCGCACGAACGCGCGCGCGCGCGCCTCAAACTGTGCCGCCGAGACCCCACGGCCACGGTTTCCCGGGACTCACGACAGTTTTTCTCTCCGCCGCCACTACTCCGCCCTTCGTGTAGGTACACACACTATTTTCTTATTCGTCGCCGCCCGAAAGACCTATATGTATAACGTCTCCTCGTATACCACACGCACCTGACCCCGACTGCAGCGATCCGGTAATTTTTTTATTTTTTTCCCCTCCCTCCCCCTCCCCAAAATACGGACGCGTATTTTCGGATACGAATATTACTCGGCGGTGATCAGGCGCGCGACGGCCGTTCGGCGTCATTCGAAGGACACGCCGCGAAGAGGCCGCCGAAAATCGCTCCTTTTTTTTGTTTTTTCCCCGCTAGTTTTCCACCGGATCCGTTACGTCAAGTGCCGGCGGGCGAATCGTACGAATATACCTAAGTCGGTATACCTAATATCGACCACGAACGTTAGTCCAATTATATGATTATGTAACTATAACGAGGACGAAAACCGCTACCGCTCTTTTAGTCACTACCCGTTCGCCAAGGCGCCCGAATACACCACAATAACACCTGCGCATTAATCGACGAGCGAGAGGGGAATGAGTTTCTATTCGTACGTCCGTGCGAGTACCCGCCAGATAAACTCCCGTTCACCCTTTCGTTAGATACGAATCAGTCGTCGCAGGACGTCATAAAATCGCGACCGGACATGTCGAACGCGGAAGGATACTACAGACCGCGTCGTCGTCGATTTGAAAATTATGTGCGTTTTAATTTCTCCCGACAAACGGTCAACAGCTCGTCGTCGCGTGTTGAGAGGATATCGTTATTCATACTGGTATTTTTTCGAGTCCGCGTACACACACATCTCATAATCACAAAACGTGTGGTAAAAAACGAAAATACTCTGAAAGAAATTAGTAGAAAAAAAAAACCAAACAAATTAAATGAAAAACTCCCATATACTAAATATTTTACCGTTCTCTAGTCGTTTCAAAAAAAAAAAAAAAAGTTCTGGCGTCGGATCCGATCCGGCCTCTCCCCTAACCGGGACTGGATTTCGCCTCGACGACTTCTCCCCGCTAACGCACGCACGGGGACCGAACAAAGTTTTGTTTAACATTTCTGCGTGTTTACACGATAACGTGGAAGGAGGAAGTTATCCGCGGCGAGTTCGAGAATACTTTCGTTCGGTTCGGAAAATGTTTAAGAGAACGTTTGATTGATAGAGATAATGTGCGCGCAATACAAATGTAATAACCGCGCGACGCGTAGATGTTAATATAACACCGACAAAATCCACGTGCATTTCATACGGCCCGTTTTTAAAAACTCGTACAATTTAATTCGAATATAGATTATACGTATGAATATATAAAAAGAAAAAAATAATAACATCGTAAAATCAATATCGCGGCTATCTAACACATCGATGAGTCATAAACGATGACTCATAATTGAGATCATTAACGTTAAGACGGTAAATAACGTTTACACGAAAATAATTCAAAATAATATAAACTACATCGCGACGACGAAACCGAATAATAGAAACTATTTAAAAAATTGTAATAAACCAAGAGTACGATAGTATATATTTCTCGAACGGTGAAAAATGGCGTTTTATCTCGTTTTCGTCGGATTCGCGAAAATGATAATCCGCGATATTTTCAACAAGCGTTACCTACCGGTTAAGACGTAATATTTTGCGATATTCTTACGCGCGTTCGTAAAATTCCGATCGGAAACGAATACTCTGTGTGTGTGTGTGTGGGGATGATCCACCCTTTTGCGATCGAAAAATATAGCTCAGCGGGTGCTCTTTTTTCTTTTGACAAATCAAACGCGCGCGCCGCGGCTGATCGCGTGTGAAGACTGCGATATCGATAAACTGCAATGCGAAAGTAAACCGTTTTTATAATAATATATGCTAATATCGTTTATAAATAAGTACCGTCATTATATTATTATTATTATTATTATAATGCGTTTACGTTTATAATTCGCGTGGGAAAACGATATTGCCAATAACAAACGTGTGTGGCGGGTGATTCAAAACACGGAACGATACTCTATATGGTCAATAGTTACTGCGATATTACATTCTACGACGAAATAATGTCGAAACAATACGCGTGTTTCGGAGACGGAGGAGGCGAAAACAATATAACTATACGCGACGAATATTTCGGGCGCCACCGTTACTACCCGTTGCCGCCGTAAACCCGTCGATATTCAATGGGGAAAACAACATAATATAATATTCTATAGGTACATACACACACACAGCGCGTGTAAGTTTATATAAATGTCACGGATAGCAGATAGTCGAATCAGGCGTTTCGTATCTATTAAATGTCTGGAAAAAAATAGTTTAAATAGTCGAAGAATTATAAATTTACTTATTTGTCGATTATCGGACGAATTTTAACTTTGAAACCGAATCAATTCATAACCACAAGTCTAGTAAACGACGCGTTTAAAACGTTAACGATTTTGTGTCGATAAAGCAACTTTATATTTTTATATTAGGCAGTTTATTTCTAAATTATCGACTGTTATTTGATATTATTTTTTGTCGTAGCGTAAAAGTCGTTTCATGAAATCCACGCGATTAGAAATAAATTCGTAAAAATAAGACAAACATTAAAATTAGTAAGAGTTGTTAACTTTTGGAACATTTCACTTTCATAATACATATATTATGTTTATGTCGCTTTTGAGATGGACTTTTTTATACCCCGGTAATGTATACCACGTTGCAGCTGCAGCAGACTAACTACGAATGACAGCAACTATTATCGGCCAATTAGGTTATCTAATTAATACTAGTTCATTAAAGCAGCCACTAAAGTAGCTACCAAAATACGCTTCCACAAACTAACACGAGCTATAATAATAATTGTGAAACCGATTATTAGACTTTCGATTGAGATACTTTTTTTAATATTTAAAATAATTTTACGGCAGTAAAAAATGTCAAAAGTAATTTTCTCGAGCCCATTCAAAGACAGAGGGAGATACAAGCGCGTTTAATTTGATTTCCCATTATGAAATCGTACTTGAGAAACAAAATTAAATAAAAACAAAAGAACGTTTTTATCCACGAAGATATTTTTATCGGTCAACCCGTTATGTATAAATTATATATTACATATTATAAATGTTAATAGTAACTGTTTTAAAATTCTTTGCTCACTTTCGTATTGGGTAAAACACATATTATCTAATTTATGAACAAAGAAAACGACAATTTTAAGAACGCCGCGTACTGGACTGTCGAACAATATTAAGTTTTGAATTTGTTTGAAAAACTAATGTTTCGATTTCGAATAAATGATTATTGTTTAACTTTTTAATGCCTTCCAATGACGAAGTATGGAAATCAAATGTAGTATTAATACGCACAATATGAGAGAAAAAAAAAAGAAAGAAAGTCGTGAGATTATAATTAGCGTTTTACGTCGTTTTGTTTTGCGAATTTGCTCGACTCGCGCGCATACACGACGATCGGTACGAACGGAAATTCGCTCACCCGGCGAAAAATATTATAACGTATCGAGAAGTGGAAAAAAAAAAAATAAATACCATACACGACGACGACGCGCGTCAGACGTCAGTGGATATAATACGCGCGCCCCGGGGAAAAAGCTCGCGGAAAACTTTGCGCGAAACCCTCGCGTGCATAATAATAATATTGTTTTATCAGTCGCGGGGCGGGCGGACCGGACGTTTTCTTCCGGCACACCTGTAGCCCGCGGTCGCGAGCGACCGACCGAGCGGGCCGGGCAGGGTCCGAAACACGCGCGCCGCGCCATACGGTCCGAGGGAAACGCGCGCATTATATAGGTACGCGTCAAACGTCGTTAAAAAGCCGTCAGTGCCCCTCGCGCCAAAGGACAAACGTCGCGGCGACACTCGAAACGGCGCGCGGCGGCGGCGGCGGCGGCGGTATTATTAGTTTGTGATTTACGAGGAGGGACATCTGCGCGGCGGGTCCGCTCGTGACTGAAACTTTGCTGCCCCGCGCGCGCGAGATACGTGCGCCGAAAACGTTTTAATCGCACGTATCGCGTGGTGGTTTTTTTTTTCTCGCCCTCCGGATATTTTTACCGGCCGCGATTTCGGAGAGAGCTCGAGACGGACCGCGCGGTGTGATTACTATTACGCGCGATGTTTGCCGCCACGGCGGAAGGGTCTTCCGGCGCGAACGAGATAAAGCACGCGCTGACTAATTGACCCGAAGCCGCCGCGACCGGACGATAAATGACCGTCTTTCGCCGACACCCTTTTGTGTTTAGAAAGGGTTTACGGACGTTATGACGCGTGGGTACACAACACGCACGCTCGTCGCGTGTGCCCGCGCATAAAAGTCGATCAAACGCGCGCGATCGTTATCGTCGTCACCGTGCGAGCGCACGAGCGACTAGAACGAGTCGTCGGAAAAGTTATTCGATACGATTTCGAACCGATACCGAATCAAGCCTATATTTCAATTTAAAAACCACACCGACCTCGCGATTCGATCGGACACGTAAAATTCACTCGAAAACATAATAAAACCGCGTTCGCAACGAACGAGCGTTTTAACGAGCAGTCCTTTAATGAGCTCCTTCGATATTTTACTCGAATTTTACACAGTCATTACGCGTTTAAAGCAATACACGCGCGTATTCTTATTCGTTTCACTATATTATATTATTTACGACGTCGCATCAAAATCGGATGCTATATAATATGTTCCAATGTCATAATCTTGTCTTTCAACCCCTTTGCGTCATTAACAAAGTTTTATAGTTGGGTGGATATATCAGCTCATTGTGTGTTCTACCCATGACACTCCATTATATACAACTATATGTATATATACGATTCGGGACAATGAATAATTCCGACAATAACCCGACGTGCAATGTAACTGCATAGTCATGTTAACACACTTATGATATTATACATGTATAAGATGTTATGATTAATCCATCAATTAAACCAGTGAAGGGATTGGAATTGGAAAAAAAAAAAAAAAATTCGCCTTACTATATTATGTGCATGTGCGGCGTATACGAATTCGGCTCGTCGGAACGTCCGGAAAGTTTATATACTCGTGTGGTGTACATAATAGACGCGCGGCGCGTGCACGATTGCGGGAAAAGAACTTGGTAAAATATTTCTACTCCAACGGTCGGTTTTCGAACTCAGACTTTACTCGGAAACACGACGACGACGAAACGACGAGTTTCGCATTTGATTTTATTTTTTCCCTCGGACGGAACGACATTGTTCGGCCGAACCGAGGCAAAATAATACATTCGTTCCGCCTTGACTTCTCGCGAACCCCCGCGAACGTTTGAAAATCTGAGGGGACTAGTAGCGTAAACCCTTTCAGACGACAGTCACGCGGATGTTGCGCGCAGACACGAGACAACACCCCTCGAGTAAAAAGCCCCGAACCCGTGTACTGCAACTATCGACAAACTTTACAAAATTCCGATTTCATCTCCCACCACCCCCTCCCCCCATTCCGTTCTTGTGATATGCGCGCTCGTGTTAAAAATCCGAATCGTCTTGTCGCACAGATACTCTAAGAGTAGAAATACCACGACGGTTGTGGGAATTTATAATCGAAATGGAGAAAATCAACTGCGTTCGCCGTCTTTAACCAACTGTTTTTCTTTCAGTTTCACACTCGACGTTATTATATAGGTATTGCTTTAAACGGTTTTCGAATAGCAATTAATTATGACTACGAATAGCGCTTTGTAGGTAATTTCTGAAAGCAGCCGTCCGTGGTGCGTTGGCGTCAGAGTAATTTAATTTGAAAAGTATCAATACGTACTACATACATATAATACCAATTTTAGAGCGAAAAAGTCAAGCGCGATTCGTAATTCGAAAAAATAATTTTTAATATTTTCCGTCGCGTTGTCGATATCGATTGAAAACGTTTAACAATCGTACTCGATAGTTTATTTTCTATTTATTCTATTGATCGATAACAACTCGACGACGACGACGGTCTGAAATCGGCGGGAAATCGTGTATGCGATTTAAATAAATATAAATTGTTACGAGTTTTTAATATTGAAAAAAAAAAAGGATATTTTCTAAATTATACTTTGTCCGTAATTTACTATTGTTTACGAGATAAATCGCGCGAGAATCCGGCTCCGGTGATTTCAATCGACACGCGCGTTGCCCCCACCGGGACTAGGAAAACGATCAAACACAAAGGAAAACACACTAAAACCAACGCGCGCGCGCGTGTTAACCTCGTTAAGACCGGCCATCCCCCTCCCCCCGGGGATGATAAAGGCCCGTAAACATATCGCGCGCGTATTAAATAATTAACGTTGTTTTAAGTCTCCCGCGCGCGCGCGCGTCTTATATTCCATCAATGTCAGCCTCTTAGCGATGATTACATTTGCCACTCTTGCGCGCGGCCCTATCACGAGCACCACTCAAACATATTGCCCCGACGGCGCATTAAACCTCTGGCCGAACCGTAGATTTCGCAGCGCGGTTCGCGACGACCGACGTGCAGCAGGCTGTTGTTATTTTAATTCTCAAAATTTAAATAAAACCCGCGGTTTCACGAGAGCTTTTCGGCCGGAATGTCCAGAGATGGTTTTAAAGCCCGATGACGTTTTTCCGAAAATGTTCGGTTCGACGATAACTTTCGTCCGCGGAGCCGTATACCTGTCGCGGCAGATACTGCTGCCGATACGATTCGATTACGTTGTTTGTTTGGAAAAATCGATCGAAACTGCGAACGCGACGAGAGCGAAAATTATTTAGTTAATCGCCAGGATGTGACCGCGGACACGAGAAGCAAACTGCTACTACGCACATCACTGAAGAATGTAATATTCGACGCATACAAGGAGGAACGAAAGAACTACACGGAGCAACAACAGACGCGGTGCAACGGCCGAGTTCCCGCGGGATATACGAATTCAATAGAAGACCTACACACACTCTGCAGTACTAGTCAACCTATATAATTTGTTATCATTTATTTATCTATTTTACTATTTGTACCTATTTCGTCTTATGTTACTTATAACATGTAACCGTGAATATCTAAACCATAGAAAATAATAATAACAATATACATTTTGTTGGAATTGACGAGAGTCGCGCGGGAATATTTTTCGTAAATCGAATAAAGAGAACGCTCCGTCCAGACTACTTGATACCGGGAGCGAGTGCCTACTTCGGAAAGTCTATAGCGGCGTCATTGTTGCGCTCGTCATTATTTCCCCCCCCCCCCTACTCCCCGAACGTCGGACCATATTATAGAAGACGATTAATTTTTTTTCACATTTCAACTCGAGCGTGCGGAGGAGGTAAAGTGCGCGCGATATCGTAATATGATAATTAAACCGCGCGCGCTATCCATAATAACGTCGTGAATACACACGGTGTACGTACGTATAAACAATACTTGACATTGGCGGATCGGATTTGTTTTTAATTGAATTTCGGACAATAAGCCAATCTTCGGCGAGGGGGAACGCGCGCGCATGCACAAGTGCATCTTAAAGCCTCGGCTGCATCGGCTGCAGGCGCACGAAAGGCGGCCGCGGGCAGGAGGCGGAAAACTTTCCAGACGCGCGGGCAATAAAAAACTAACCGCTGCTCGAGATCCGCCGTCTACACTGCCACTGCGGGACGGCGGCGGTATGGACTCTCTCATAATTATTGTACCGAAAGGACGACGCGGGGGGGTATAGTACGTATAAACGGGCCGACTGCGACTGTGCATAAGACGGGATTTAATCGGATTTCGTCGTCGGCACACACACACAGGTCGTGTGCGCAAAAAGGCGGCTGACCGCTCGTGTAGAGAGACAGAGCATATTGAACTTAATTAAAAACCGTGCAAGGGTCGGTCGTGACGTGATGTGTGTCGCGCGGGAGACAGAGAAAAGGCTAATCTAATTTCCGCGCTTTTTAGTCCCTCTCCTTTTGATTAGTCTTAAGGCCGGCCGGCAAAAGTTTACTTTCAACGACAAAGCCGCCGCGGAAAAGAAGCGTTTGTGTCCACTTAATTTCGCGCGCGCCCTCCGCCGATCGGTATATAATTGGCCGCTGAGTGCAATCCTTTTATCCGGACCGTTTTGTCGCAAACACGCTCTCTATTTCGAAAAGGGGTAACGATATCATTTCGACGCGCCATTTTACCCGCGGCTATTTTTCTCCGATCGTGCGCGCTTTTCGGTTATCTATATTTCGGTAATTTTAATGGAAAGAAAACAACAACCGTCTACATCATCGGAATTATTATCTTACGTTTTCATATAATCTGTTAATTTTTCATTAAAAACGATATACGGTATTATAAATAACGAGTGAACGCGTTTCGATACAATTGATATTCGAATGAAATGAAATAAAAGATGAAAAAATCAAATTACACGCGTATTATCATACGTAGTATGTTTTGCGGGCGTTGTACAGAGACGACTCGGGATTTTCAAAAGTTATCTTATCCGAGTGAACTAATCGAATTGCGATTCGCGTACACCTATAATTAGCTTCGCAACCACACTAACACACGCCCGAGTATACGTTTGACTAATATTATAAAACCATTGTCGTCGGCCACGGCAATTGGATTACGCGAGAGCATATCGCGCGAAATGAAATTATAAATTCGGAGAGAAAAAAATAATAAAAAAAAAAAAATGGGGGCGTCAACAAATTATACCAGATATTACAAAACAAGTCTGAAAGAGAACTGAAAAAAAATATACGTTGGCAAATATCGTTGTGTATTTCTGTAATATATAACATTATTATACCTGTCGTTGAAAAAAAAAAAGGCCAAGGGGGGATCTATCCCCCATATCCCCCCCGTAAATACGTCATTGATATCGAGAACTATTTATAAAACATACGTATATCGAATGAAAACTCACCGCGAGTCCGATCGGCCAGTCGCCGTGTAGTCGCGAGAGAAATTTCTCTCGTACAATTTCGAAATCATAACCGTAACTCTTACGTACCTGAAACAAATGAAAAATTAATTATTTTAACGTAAACGATAATTATATACATTTCCGACTAAGCGCGCACCGAAACGTCCGCGATTCGACGCGAGCCGACGGGGTACACATCGTTATTTTATTTATTTTTTCCTACTCGAGTGCTGCGACGATTAATCGTCACACTGCATTATTCTCATACGACTGTGGGTGAGACTAAAATAGTAAACTCCGAAAACAGTTCGATAAAATGTACGCGTTATTTTGCGTTTGAAAACACGACCGCGAAAACAAAACGTGTTGTCTTGCGCGGTTTTCGCGTGACGAACGATCGGTATCTCGCGATCTCCTATACGCTCGCCGACGAGTTAGAGACTTGAGATTTCGAGTGGCGGCCACACACTCGATGACAACGCGTCTTATCGATATTTCGCGACGCCGAAACAACTTCTTTCACTTCGTTACGAAAGACCATTTCACCCCGTTAAAATATACGTATACGTTGAGCGACGACGATAGTTTCGGATTTGGTTTTAAGTTTTTTTTTTTAGAGTAGTTTATCTGTTATATAGAACGAGCTATTGCGTTGTATATTTCGTGAAAAGGTACGTCATGGTAATGTGGTATTTTTTTTGTTTTCAAATTACAGTTCAATGATTATTTAAAAGATTCTTTTTTTTTTTTACGACTGATTTTTTTTTGTTTTGTCAAAAGAGAGAGATGCAGATGACCCAAGACATGTTTATATATATATGTATATGCATATTTTCACCCCACAATAATTGTTCCCAAAAAACTGACAAGTCCTTCGCCCCCGTAGGTTTCCTCAATTATCGCCATTGTCTTTTGCTCGCAGTCCTTTTGTCCCTTCTTAAACCCGAGCCCTCCAGAGTCTTACAAACATTTGCATAAAAACAAGGAACCAAAAATCTTATACTTAATTCAACCGAGTTTATGACAGTGCGCGCGGCGGCCGAGGGGTTATTATTTTTCCTTCTCTTTTTTTCTTCTTTTTTTCCCTTTACATACCATTCAATTTCGACCGCGGAACGCCTAATTTCCTTTTCCCTTTTTTTTTTTTCTCTTCTCTTTCGTACCCTATTCTCTTCTCGTCATTTGTTCCGCGCGAAGCTCGGACAATAATCGTTACGACACCATCGAATAATAAGTAATAAAAACTTTCGACTTGTTGAATTTTTTATTTTTACACTCGGGCCATTGTTTTCACATTAAAGTACACGCGCCGAACGGCAATACTCTAATATTAAAAACAACCCGCGGATTTCCGACGTTTCCTCGGCGCGTTTCCCGCCGCAACGATAATAATATCGCAACGGCGGCGGCGGTGTCTCGGACCGTTTTCGGCATCTCAGAACACAATCTTACAAAGTAAATGAGAACAACTCATTAAACCGGAAAGTTTAATTAATTAAGCATAACTTATCTATGCGGTGCAAGTTCCGCAGCAGTAGTAGCCTTTTGATATTAATATTATTATCCAAGTTTTGTTATCCTTAAACCATTTATTTCCTCTCAATAGCCACGATTAAAAGATACGATTGTGACGGCATGAATACTCGATTAAACGATATCCTAGGAACGGCAGTTGGAAAGCGCGCGCGGTCGTATATTACGAACGTGTCCGACGTGTCGAAAAAAAAAAAAAAACGTTCGCGGCAAGTTTATACCTATTGAGAATTCAATAGAAAATAATTAAACAATATAGTCTTGCCTAAATGGGTTACGATATTTCCATATGGGTTAAAAATATTTGATAAAAACACGTCCAAATAATATCTTTGGAAAATAATAGATAGTCTATCGACTTTTGAAAGAGAAATTCCTAAAACAATTGATTTAAATAAAAATAAATCAACTGCACAAAAACGTATAGACGAGAAAAAGTAATAAACTAGGATGAAAAAAAAATGATTTACTTATTGTTTGAGTTTAAGATAATTTGACGCGTCTGTCAAACGCCGAGCCGTTGGTGTTTGTACAAATAGCATTTATAATTTTTTGTCGCGGTCATTAGGTTATTTCTTTTAGGCTCGTGCTCTACGGACGTACGTTTTTCTCGTTTACTTATTATTTAATACATAAATTTGTGTACGGTAAAATCTAGTCGATTTCGGTCGTCGTCCGAACTCTCGAGTAAAATAATAATTATTATTATTTGAACTTTAAATTACTGTTTACGATTAATTTAAATACCGCCGGTAATAATACAAGTGACTTTGTAAAGAACTTCCATTGTTACGCGTAAAGTGTAGTCGAACTGAATTGAATTTGTTTCAAAAAAACCGACCGGTCGCCTTGTACATTATTTTGTCTAACGAAAACAACGAAATTGTTAAAATTGCAATATTTCATGCACAAAGGTAGATCACAAGAAGCGATTATACTAAACCGCACGTTGACGTTATTTTGATTATTGATTTAAATCATTACCCAAAAATTTAATACCAGGTATACTGCAGAGTTTGTTGAAACAGATACGCGGTATTAGGTCGTACTATAGTGGTGTTTTTAACGCGCGGAGCGTAGGTACACGAGAGCCGCCGCAAAACCTCAATGTAAATATTATTGTCGGAGCTCGGATTCGATAGCGCTAAAAATGTGTCGAAACGCTCATCGTCGGCTCTCAAAATAAAAACTACGGAGGAATTACGGGTGTTTTCAATTTGAAATTTATCGTAAAAAATTGCAAGCGTGATAATAAACGGGTATTTTTGTTAAACTCGAAGAATACGTATATGAGAAAAAACCTAGGCGACTAAGATTTATTTGTTTTCACGTCGATCGAACGAAAATCCCATACGAAACGCGAGTCTCGATCGAGACGATAACGAAATCATCGCGGTAACCTCACGGCGGCGGCGGAAAAAAATAAATACGAAAATCGCGTCGTTACGCGACAGTCTTTATAATAATAATAATATTATTATCTCGTCAACTCGCCCCCTCGCGGAAAAACCGAGCCAGCCCCGGGTGTTCGACGTCGCGGCGGGGTCGTCGTCGTCGTCGGGCCCCCGGGCTACGCGACACGGGCCGGGGATCTTGCACACGCTTTTTCCCTAATTAGCCGTCTGAGACTACAAGATAATGTACTTCGCGAGCATAAATCTTTTCCGTTCTTCGTTGTTACACCCCTTCGTGCCGCCGCCGAATCACCAGCCCCCACGGGCCGCCGCGAGGCACACACACACACGCGCCCTCCGCCCACCCGTCGCAAGTGCAGCCGAGGCGGCGGCGGCGGGAGTCACGTTAATTGGCACCAGATTTTCCCCGGAAAAACGTAACGGATATGAACGGATAACGCATTTTGATAACGGCGTCGTCCTTTTTCTTTTTTTTTTTAAAGACCCTCTTCCTGGCGCATACGATTCGCTTCGTCGATGCTCGGTCCTATCATATATAACATAACGAGGGTATACGCTTAAAATATGTACGCGTATAAATAACCGTATGCTCCCGATAACGATATTATGTAAACTGCAACCCTTTGAGAGCGCGTCTTCTGCTGCGAGTTCCTGTTGCAGCGAGCGCCCTCCGCCGACGTCGAACAAACTCTCGCGATTAGTTACGATGAAAAATCTGTGACGGCCGATTAGCGATATCGCGTCGATTTCGAAAAACGTTTTCCGAGGGTTGGTCGATAGCGGTATTTTTATTTTCTATGCGCACTCGATGACTAAAACATGACTTTTATGTCGTTTGAATTCGTTAGAGTACCACCCCTATATCATCGACATTTAGTTTTGTAAGCGACTTTGTTTGTAAAAGAAAGACTCGTGTCGAATCTACTGAATATTAAAGTTTAATATGTTACACGTTATTTTAGAAAACGTTTGAAGATTTTGTTAAAATTTGAAAATCAAAACGCTTTTCAAGATTTTCGAACTTTTTTTCATCGACATTTTACTGGGAGAAAAAATCAAGAAAACTAAAAAAAATTCAACTATCTATAAACGGCACGAAAAAAATCATAAGTATTCTATGATACACGATTATTATTTCGGTTTCCTTCGACGAAAAAACAATTCCATGTTGTTGGAAGCTCGCATGCTTTTAAATTTTGCCCTTTTTTCTCTAACTTTTCGCAACCATTTGGAAAACTATTGGGAGACCAACTAAACAAAAATGTGCCGACCACTCCTAAAGTCGACGATTGGACCAAGTCGTTCGAAATCGTGTAGACAGACATGGAAAAAATCAACTAATAGCATTGATTATATATATATATATTATTAGTATCGATAATCAATGCTAATACAGCGTGTAATAATCACTCGGAATGTAGAACGACGCAAACGACGATCGGAGTGATGCGACGACGACGGTGCTTTTGAAATTAAGCCGGCCGCGCGAGGTCTCGTCGCGACGCGGACGGGCCCAAAACGTTTTCTCAATTAGAAAGGTTTACATTCGGCGTAAACGGCTAGCGAGGGACGAACGCGGCGCGCACAAAGGACATTGATTATCTCTAGTCGTGTAGTAATCTAAATTCCGCGGCTTCTCGCGTCGTACGTCCTCCGGAGACCCCTCCCCGGACGTCGGGCCATTGCCTGCGTTTAAAGACCTAGCAGTGCGCCGGGGGTTGTTTAACCTCCTAGCGCATTGTCCCGTTATATAATCTATTCGTAGCGAAACGCGCGCGCGTTAAATAAGTCTCGCGGTTATTATTTTCCTTTTTTTCCGTTTTCATTAATATAATACACACGCGCGGTCTTCTCTCCGACCCCACGGCCGCAAGCCGCGCAATACTAAACGCGTTACGGCCGACTCGTTATTGTTAATAATTATACACGCGATAAGGTATAGTACCTCTGATTATTATTATCCAATTAGAGGTTTCCGCACAGACACTGTTCGACTTGATACGAATTGTTTTAAAAATAAAGCTATTATAAACTCGAAGATTATTATTGTTTTTTTTTATTTCTTCGCGCGTTTCAACACTACAAATGAGGCTATGAGAGCAAAAGTGGCCTAACCCACCAAATTTTGATAATATCGACTCATATATATGATTCTAATGGTGTTTAGAAATAATTGCAGTTGGTTATTGCAGTTGCAACTGTTAATCACACTTCTAAACAATAACACAATTTTATGAGAAAAAAATCATTGAAAACAAACGTAATAATAAAACGCATATAACTCAATTACGCACGCTAGAGGGTTAAGCCACTTTTGCTCTCATAGCCTCAAATTTGCATTGACTATAGGTTCTACAATAGTGCGTTGGTTCGGTTATTATGAAAGATCGTGTTTTTGGGCGGAACGACGACGACGAGCGCGTTTCGAAAGTTTACGAAAACCTAAATAAATCAATTCAAAACGTCACAACGGATTCTGGGCGCTCAACAACAACGGTAGTAATTTTTGACACATTTTCGGCGGGCGTTATTCGGAGAGAAAGCGAGAATTCAGATTTGTATTGCCGAATTTCTCGGTCGAGCAGATTTATTGTTTTGAAATTCAATCGATCCCGCCTACGCCGCCGCGCTTTAAAATCTGCATGCGCGCGGTTTCGTTTCACATAACAATATATACGCTGGCATAGTGTTTTATGATGATAATATGATCGTCAAAACAAGTGGATAAAGAGTCCGCCTGTATTTTAGTAAAAAAAAATGTATCAATCGATACGTATTTTCTAATAATTTTCGTATATTTCATAGCGCGTGCCGTGACGCGTAAAGATATTTCGTTATCGGCGGGGATTAAAACGTTACGAGAAAGCTGTCTGCCGACCGACCGACCAGACCGACGAAACTATTGGGCTACCGGCAGCGAACGATGGGATTACGAGGTCCCAAATGGATTTTATTCGGTCACGTCAGATTGTTAATTTTCAATATGCGCCACGTGGTTAATTCGCGAACGCGCTTCAAAAGTACGACCATTACCGGCACTTTTAGATTTCTGTGAAGGAGATTAATGAAGAATGCGGCGGCGGTAACAGGTATTTACAATTAGCGTGTAAACCTTTGCAGATTACACGCGGTAATGCTCTTTACAGATTACAACATCAGCATTTGTTAAAAGCTATTTCATCTTGGGTTCGATCCGACAAGTATTAGAATGTAGACCGTGCCTCGCCCGGTCACGATTCCGGCCCCGGCCGGTTTGTTCTACTGCCGGTCGAGATGGATATTTTTAAATATCGTAAAAAAAAACGGTCGAAACGATCGTTTCCGACGAGATAACAAGATTTGGGCGGCCGCGGGAACGAGCGTCGCCGATGGGGTGCACAAGCGATGCGAGATAGTATTGTTCTTGGCTTTCGAAAAATTATTTCGGTCCAAGTTTAGTTTCGAGTTCGGACAAAACACGTTGTCGTAAACGAAATTGTCAACTGAAAAGTTTTGAAAAATTCATTTCGCATTCGGTCGAATTGATCTCGTTTAAAAACGCCCCGGCGACTAATTTCATCGAAAAACATAAATCGTCGTTAAACCAGACGCGTTTTTCACAGTGATTCGGATTTAAAGCGTTCACGAAAAAAAAAAAAAAATTATTATTCAATTCTTAAATAAACTCGTCAGACTTAATTTGTAGCACCTAATAGTTTGTCGTGAAAACCATAAAACGTATTGTCAATGAATAGCAATATTTCATTCGAGTTCAGAGCAATTCTAGTCGAACTAGATGATCGTTTATTTAATAATAATTGGTAAATTCGCCGTACAGATCATTTGCCCGCATTACCTTCGACATTAGAGGTTTGTAATAATTATAATTTTCGAAATTGAAAAGAATAACGCGAACGCGCGAGCTCGTACGACGACGCGCGACGGTTCGAATCCGTTATTTTCAAGGTTTCCGCGCGCGAAAAACAAAATTGTTAATTACTATATAAACTTATTGTTGAAACTTTTTGTAAATTTGCGATACGATTGTTGTTTAAAGTTTCGTTTTATAATATACAGTTTGCGTTAAAGAAGTAACATAATATTTTATTAGTCGAAAGTAATGTACAAGTGGTGTATACGAGCAGAATCAACAAGTAAATGATAAATTATTTAATTTGACACGATAACGGTTGCGTTCGAATAGAATAACAATTAAAACGCACCGCGGCGGCGGTTATTCGATTTATTACCTATCGCGTTACCGAAACGGGTCGCACGCGAGTTAAATACGTTGAAAATCGCCGTGTTTTCGTATCGAACGCGGTTTTTATACGCTTGAAATACGCGACGATTTAATACAGTAGACGCCGCTTATAAGACTCACGGATATAAGGTTCAGTCGCTTATTAGACACAAAATCTTCTGGAACGGTCCGGACGAATCCGAATACATTAAAAAAAAATCGGTTATAAGACTCAAATTTCGTAAAATAAATAGTAGAAAATAAACTTTTTTGGTTATAATTTAGAAATAAATTGGTATTGAAAAATTAAATAATATTCGTGTTGATTATTTCTAGTTTCTGTTGGTAATACCTTATAACGTATAATAATTTTAAAATAAAAAAACAAACTAAAATTACAAATTTTCTTCAAAAATAATTTTTATATGTAATATTTACCAATTATAATTTTAGTTTTTTTTATCGGGATTATTAAATTTATTCAATAATAAAGTATGTAATATGTAATATGTGTTAATGTATTAAAATCAAAGCAAAATATGTAGTAAAATAAAATTTATAAATACGTGATTAATTTTTTTTTTCCACTTCGCCTATAAGATTCATTCGGTTATAAGACTCACTTTGTGCTGGTCCCAAAGTGAGTCTTATAAGCGGCGTCTACTGTATACTATAAGTATTTATCGCACGCGTACATCATTTTTACCCGCATCGTATTAAAATACGGCTCGTCCGCGGTGCGTTTTTTAAAATCTATACCCGGTACATATTATAATAATAATAAAGTTATTGTCGTGCTTCCGGAAAAGTAATAAAGAATAAACTAGGCTGTGCACACACACGCCTCTTCGCTCTCTCCCCTACTCTCGTCGAGTCGATAGCCCTCGTAAAACATTGCCATTTATGAGTTTCCGTCCGTAATAAGAGAGCGCATTATTCCGGGATTAAATTCGGCCCGTTTCGCCAAAAACTCGACCCGCCGAAGAAATAATAATAATAATTCTCGAACCGAGTGCCTAAGTATACACCATGTAGACGGATACTTTATCGGCTCAATGGCGAACCGTTTCGAATTTTTTTCGTCGTTTGAAATCCATACCGAGCGAACACGGTCGAGTATAGGAAGGTCGTTTCGGTAACTTCAGTTCTTGTTTTTAGGACATTTTAATAAGGTGTTTTTTTTTTAAACGAAACAGGACGCGAAGGATTTCAACGCGATCTCTTTAAGGACGATGTATTTTTTCGGAGGAGCAGTTACTTCGGCGCGGCGTCAAATCCCGGGTTTTCGTAAATATCGTATGGTACGATCGCGTTATGGTCAACGGAAGCGTTTGCGAACGGATGGAAAATAATAGACACGTCGCGTCACCCACCGCCAACCATCGGTAGAATAAACATTGTTCTCCGGCAAAAATACAACACCAAGTTTCGAGGTAAACGGAAATAATATACATCCTCCGTCGGCGTGCGCGGCGCGACCACGTCACTCGGTTCTAGACCGACCGTGTAATATCGTTTCAAAGTTGACACCGCAAATAACACGCGGCGTCGTCGTCGTCGTCGTCGTCGGGCAGGGGCAAGTTTCTGTTTCCAAACTCGTGTTTCGTGTGCGCCGCACACAAGACCGTCTGCGTAAACGAATTACCCGCAGAGCAATATCTTTGCGCGCAGACGACCATCGTCGTCGTCGTCAATAATTCGCCACTCGAAAACTTATCGTTCTCTCTCTCTCTGCATCTTTAGCCACTACACTGTAGTAAATCCAATAACGCGCGCGTGTTGTTGTTTTTTCATTTATGCGCCAGACTCTCGTCATCGGCGGCGACGGCAGCGGGGGGCAAGGACTCGTCACATAATTGGCCGTATAATAATACACGTTTCCCGCCGGAACAGATACTACTGTCGGAACGGACCCGGAAAAAAAAAAAAAGAAAAGAAAAAACCAATCAATTCTCCGTAACGGCGCAATAAAGATTTCCAGGGGAAAAACAAAAGTAATATGATCGGGGATAATGACCGTGGAATGTACACCCAGGTCCGGCGCGCGAGAGAGAGAACGAGTGGACCATTAGTTTAAGAGGATATTTTCGTTGGCCGTTATTGGGTTTACGTGATACGACGTTTACGAGAACAAAACACAACAATAATAATATCATATCGGTTCACAAATGTCGGCGTGCGCGTAGTGCAGATAGTGTATCGCAATCGTTTTATTGGGAATTTTACGGGAATTACGTTGGGGGGAGGGAGGGGGCGAATGGCTTTGCGAGAGAAATTTGTAAAGGGAAAAAAAAAAGGAAAAAAATTAATCGGAGGGTCGTGTGTGTGTGTGTGTGTGTAGTACAATGTGTCTCCTCCGCTCATAACGAGTGACGACGACGACGACGGTCCTGCAAATGGAGGGTGATATTGGATATTATGTCCGGGGGACGGGGGCAGTAATTTATCAAATAACTTGTAGATCCGTTTTCGGAGGTAATGATTCGTTAACGAGTGTTTTCGTTGCGACATTCCTCCGCGTTACAAATGATGTCCTGCGCGGGGACGGGGCCGGCCCGGGACGAATCGCGAGCGATATTTTCGCGCGATAAATCTTATTCCGCGTGGCGCGACATACGTTGTTGAAATAAACGTATATTAAACGCGCGCAGAAGAAGGAAAAAAACCCCCGAACCTACGTACGTACTATTATATTATATAAAGTGTATTTATAACGGACGTATTATACTTTATAGCGCCGAGAGCTCCGCGGGGGCCGTCTCGAGTCGACTACCTGATCTCGCGTCGCAGTCGTATTAATCGTACGGTTAACGCAGCAGATCCCTCGAGGGCCCGTTGATTACGAGAATATGTATATCAGATATAGTAATAATCGCCGGTCGAATGGACCCGGACGTGTGAGAACAATAAAATGTTAATTTCGCACTAGTAGAAACAATAGGACGGGGTTTTCGTTTGCTATTTAAACGCGCGCCAAATACTTTCATACATTCGACGATACGTGGTTTTTTTTATTACGAGCCGGAAGACGCGAATATTATATTCGATTATTCTCGTGACGATCGGACGAGTAAAGTTTGACTTTGTAAGTGGAAAAAAAAAACGACAAACATACGCGATATTCAGTCGACAGCGCGCGCGAAACCTTGGCATTATTTCGAAAACAATTCAAACGGTACATCGAGAGCGCCCCCCCTCCCCGTCTGCGAGTCGTTTAAATTATTTGGATTCTCAAAACGTTTCGAATAGTGTTCGAGATTTCCGGAAACATTTCGTCGAGTTTTTCATACGTACCTAAAACACTCGGTTTGCTCGCGTGAGTACGGTTTAATTCGATCGATCGACTTGGGCGGCCGCAACGCAGTTACTCGAGAGACGATAACGCGCGTCTTACCAGTCGGATTAAATGTAACGATTGTGTTTTAATTTTCACACAAGTTTTTTTACCGAATAAAAATACGTGAAATCGAAAGATTTCTGAATTTTGAATGGAATTTAAAATATGACCGACACGCGAGTACCTATAATAAAAAAGAAAAAACCGCGTTATATGACTCGGAAGAGCTATGAAATTAAAATTCCAAGTGTAATATAATATAATAGTTTCGGTGAAAAATACATTTCGAGATTTCTATTAACGATACGGCCGTTTGAAAAAGGCCGCGGTGAATAGAGCGAACGCTCGAGAGAGAGAGAGAGAGAGAGAGAGAGAGAGAGAGAGAGAGAGAGAGAGAGAGAGGTTCGAACGCGCTGCGAAAGGGTTCCCGAAGAGGCATACGGGTATGTTTTTGGGTTATCTCGAATTGGCCCGGCGATAAGTATCTATCGCGAGTGGGGGCGGGGGCGTCATAAATTCGTGAGGTTATTTCCGCGCGCGCGCCGCAAAGTTGGAGAATAAAGGGTTTTCGCGGCGTAGTTTTCGCGTCCGCGGAGGAACGCGCGAACCGACAAAACAACGGCACGCGGATGTCTCGCAATCGGTTGCAGGGACGTCTATATATGTATATGTACGTCGTTAAAACGCGACGTGGGGGATAATAATTCCGGACGGACGCGGAAAAAACGCCGGCGAGACAGAGTTTTCGTGCGACCGCGCAGTCGCGATCGTAACTACTGTTCAGATCGGCACAATTGTTCGAGTGAACGGATCGGAGTAATACGAAACGCAAACCGTATTGGAAACGATTAAAAATATGATTACAGTCGACGGGCTACGCGATTTTTCAAGCTATTTATCGTCTTTACGTCTTTAAAGAAAACTAGTGAAAAAGTGTGTTTCGATGATAAGGATAACACAGCAGAGTTCTTCGTACAAAATGACTAAACGAAATGTAAAAAAACCGCTCGCGCGATGACTGCCGTAAGTTTGATCTAATTTTTACGATATATAAACCTCGCGATTAAGAAAACGACCAGTTCGATTCGATAATGAATTCGTTAGTGTCACACGCGGCCCGATATTAAAATCCAACTTTCGACGCACATTATTGCCGTCGGTTAAAAAAATCCCGCGCGCGGCGATCCTATACGAGTCGCGCGTTCTCCGATTTCCAGGACATCTAAAGGACGCCGGAGACGGCTCTCGACAATATGCGACGGGATCACGAGGTATTACAATATAATATTATTGTCGTATACAGTCACGCGGAAAAGCGGCGGCGGCGGCGGCAAGCTTATAACACACGACCTTTTGCATCAAACGCGCGAAGCCCGTTCAAACGCGTATTCTCGTCCCGTTTTATTACCTTCCCGCGGAGACATTGTAATTCAGCACACATATATCTACACGCGTACAAGCACGCACGCACACACACACACACACCTGAGCTGCGCGAAAAGGCTCTTTTGAACGGCGGCGCAATAATAATAATAATAACGTATGCGAACCGTGTGCGCCCCGTATCGAAATGGGCCGAATCACGCGATCCCATAATTGAAACCGTTTAAACTGCGACGATTCGTCTTGTGTCGCGACGTCTTTATGGCACCCGCGTCCTGCTCCTGGCCACGTCGGGCCTATCAGTCATCTTAACGGGCGGCCAACGCTCGCCTTTTGTTCGTCGGCCGATAAACTGCGTTTCCGCGGCACGTAAATTACATAAACGGCCCGATAGAGGCTCATCATATTATTATCTCTTCGTCCCTCTTTCTGTTCGTCTATTATTTGCCGTCGCCGCCGCCGCCGCCGCCGCCGCCCGGGGATCTCGACGAGGATCGTACGGCACGCGACGAAAAAAACTCGAATTCATCACGCAATGATAATAACCCAATCGGTAAGAAAAAACAAGGACATCGGCTAAAATTTAACAATTTTTTCACGAGCGATGCAATTATGTGGGTGGTTATATATAAAAATAACGTCGTATTCTTTTTTTTCCCCTTTGTCCGTTGTAATTATTTGTCGTTAAAATGGTCGCGTTTATATTTTTTAAATTTTTTCTCGGCCTCCATTAACACACAACCGGTCGCTGCGGATTTTTAATAACGACGGCGGCGGCGCTATAAATAACGGTTTTTCATTACGACGTTACACGCGGGGCCCGCGTTTGTTTTCGTAATTTCTATTTTCCGAGCAACAGCAGAAAGAGCTAAGAAAAAGGGGTTGAGAAACCTGAAAAAGTTACTAGAGAAGGGTCGACGACACCGCCGCCGCGCCGTCGTCGTCGCCGTGGCGTATATAGCCTAACAACACTGATTAAAACAACAGCTACCCCTCTGCCGCGCAACCCGCGGCCGCCCCCCCCTCCCCCGGTCCACCTGTGCAGAAAGACTTTAATAATGTTTCTCGCGGTTTTTGTTTATATTTTTGTTTGTTGTTTGCCGGCGATAAAAACAAGAGAGAGGGTCTGCAGTTATGACGTGCGCTCAGCACACGCCGCCGCCTCCACAAATATAATATATATATATATACACACCGCCGCCGCCGCCGCGCAGCTTGTCACCGTGCAGTCGAGATCGCGAGGTTCCTTGCCGGAAATCGAATAATAATAATTAACACCGTGTCTCGGCAGCTGCCGGCGAAAAATTTCCATAACTAACTACTTGATTAACGCGAGACGACGGGAAAATATTATCCGCAAACAACGAAATATGCGATGTTACGCGCGCGCCTTTGTAACGCGAAAAACCCGAAAAGGAGAGTCGGGCGGATTTCGCTCTCGGAGAGAACAAACAGTGTGGTATCGTTTTTCGCTCCAATCCGGATCTACCGAACGACGTTCGTTCGAATAGATTATCCGCGAGATTTGTGTACGGTAAAATGGATTTTTTCATCCCATCACGTCATTTATGATATCTACGCCGCAAATAAACGACCGATATCGACAAAATTAGAAAACAATTATTGTTATTATTCGCGACGTACGAGTGACTTGAGAATATTTTTTAATGCGTAAACGCCGCGACCGAACTTCACGAAACCGATGCTTGAAACGCGTCTCGACTAGAAAGACGAAGAATCCTTCGACGCGAACCCGTTTCGAGAAGTTTGAACAAAAATAATATTATAATAATATAATACGTCCTCGCGAAAACAATAACAATAACGCGCTTTTGGTAGCTCTGATTATAATGAAATTGAATTTACTTTTCGTTCATTTTGAAATGTTACGTTACCGAAAAACCGATCAATATTAATCGAGATGTTTTAGTCTCAAACGGTGTAATTCGTTTATCTAACGTCTTGCACGAGAGGGTGTGATTTTTATTCACTTTCCGAGGGCGAGAGTAAGTCTTGAGGGAACGCTGTTATAAGCTTCCTATTTTTCGTTTAGTTCTATTATACCAGTCGCTAATGTCTGGTCCCTTTCGGCTACAGTCGGTCCGAGTGGAAGTTTTCGAATTGCTTTTTCTCCATCCGCTCGGTTATATTCGTTGCGAGTATCGTTTTACCGTTTCTCAAAATTCCATTCAAAAACCAAAGTGGTTTTTTTTTTTTTTTTACTTGCGAAAGAACCGTGTAAACACTCGCGGCGGGTTTTCGTTATTATTTTTCGCGCGTAATAACACGTTATGCGGACGCCGGCAACACGATCCTCGAAAACGCGACGACTTCGGTGTTATAATAACACGCGGTAACGAGAGAATAATAATTGCGCGACTACTTGCGAGTATAGCGCGTAAGCATATTATTTTGTTTTCGGTCGACTCGTTTGAAACTCGATTTAGGCGCCGCTGTGTAAAATCATTACGGAAAAAAAGGGGTTCAGACGAGAAAGGAAATCGGTTTGACGCGATGAAATTCGTCATTTTCGTCTCAAAGCGATACAATAACACCTATACGATATTCCTACTTTTTACATGCGATCGTTTTTCAAAAATAACAATATAAACGGACAAATTAGTAGACATCAGACATAAAATTAGGATCTAGTCCATTAGAAAAAGGAAAGAAAAAAAGGAAACACGTGTGCGCGATCCACTGTGGCGCGCGGTTAGTTGGCCCCCGTTTCACAAGGACATTGGCGAGCTTTTCGTTAGAAACGTGTGATTTGAAGGTATCAAAAGACGCGAAATCGTCGCGTCTTGCGCACGTGCGGCAGTCGTCGAGCAGCTATCGTATAACACGATATTATTATAGATGACAAGCGCGCGTCCGTTCGAAAAGAACACGGCGACACCCGGATATATAATAATGTAATTTCATTAGGCCCTGCCCCCCGAGCACGCGCGCCGCGTACACGATAAGTATATGTTATATGTAACGAGATAACGAGATTCGGTTTTGTTCTGGATTTCCTCTTTCGCTCGCCCGTACACCCGCGCGCGCGCGCGTCGGTTCATTCATACGATTCGCGGCTCGGTTATTCGCGCGTCGGGCCCGAGAAAAACACACTATATGCGCTCGCGGTAATACCACCGCGAACAACGAGCATACACACACGCGCGCGCGCGACTGACAATTATGATTACGCGGTGGCGCCGAGAAAAGCGCAAAAGGGGAAGTATTATATAGCGGGTGGGCGAGTTGGGTGTGTGTGTGTGTGTGTAGGGAGAGGGCGAGAAAGACTTCCTTTAATCTTCACACGTGTCTTGTCCTCGAACGTTAAAACGCCGGTGCGTAGTACATACACTCTAGAACACTGCGCGCTCACACGTGTAGTACATTCCGCACGTTTTAACGCCTCTCGCTTCCGCCTCGACACGCACGAGCATTATTATTGCCCTCGTTTCGTTATATTTTGCGCGCAGGAGTTAATTACTTTCCGAGTCGGCGAGTCCGTCCACCGCGCCGTGCAGCAGTCTTGAAACGACGACGAAAGTCGCTTCCGAGAAATCGTCGTCGCGCACACACAATATAACGGATACGCGCGTACAGCCAAACAGATAACGGAAACGCGCGCGGCTAACCGGAACTAACGGGCAGATCGTCGTCGTCGTCGCGAACGTCGCCTCATAAGATTATGAGCGGCGGAGTAGCCGAAAAGT
The DNA here is from genome assembly GCA_948098885.1 of Drepanosiphum platanoidis. Lineage (NCBI taxonomy): Eukaryota > Metazoa > Arthropoda > Insecta > Hemiptera > Aphididae > Drepanosiphum > Drepanosiphum platanoidis. The sequence goes on from OX402532.1 coordinate 5,521,842, forward strand.
TGTTTCGAGAGTGTTGAAGAACGGTCCCCCCCCCCCGACTGTTTTTATGCGAAAAACGCGTGCGTATTTCATGTACGCAATTCCATAAACCGTGTACGGTTCGATTTCGATGTCATCAAGACGTGTTCCGTTTTAAACGGATATTACGCGTGTCGTTACGATCGTCCGAAAACTACACGCCTAGCTGAGCGAGAATCGTCGGCGTGTCCAAGTGTCGCGTCGACGGCAATCGTGTTCGAGTGCGTTTGAAAAAACTGAGAGAAAATGAGACTTACGCAATACGAGCGAAACACAATGTGTAAACAGAACGCGTATTTGAGTGGTTAAAACTAGAGCGAGTTCTTAGGATTGACAAGGCTCCCTCCGCAGTGCGGACGTTTGCGAGATCTTATTAATATAATGCACTCCGTTCGTATAAATAACTAACTAGAAACCTAGGTTATAGTGCACCCGATCTGTACGATAAAAATTGAACGAAATGATTTCCATCGAGTGTAATAATGAATTTTTAATTTTTTAATTCGTTTATAGTTCTTTGTTTGTTCTTTTTTTTTCGAACACGAGGCCCAAATTTAATTAAAAATCACGAGGTTCGGGGTCTGAGCCTTGCGCGCTCCTCTACAGACGGCCCTGGTTTAAAGGACCTCTGAAAATATGATTAGGAATTGTACTTATTTAATGTAATATTGTTTCTCTTTCTTTTTTTTCTAAAAGACAGTTCAATTTATAAATCCTTTCTGAAAACCTGGTGGGTGTGTGTGTTGCGAAATGATACGAGACGGAAATCGTTAGAATAGAATCTAGTCGAATTCGATTAAAATTTAACAAGTTAGTCAAAAGACGAATTCGCACGAACACTATTGTGATTAGTACGGAAATACTGTGTTTTTTCTTTTTCTTTCTTTCTTTTTTTTTTGGAACTCAGTAAAACTATATCCAGACGTACGCCGAGAGTATAATAATATATTCAAGCCAAAGTTCTCAAACACTCGGAACGGTTTTATTTAATTAGATGTATGAATTCTCGCGCTTTGTTTCCGGTCGATCAGATACGCGTCGAGAAAGGTACAATAAGATACCAGATCAATCATCCAAAGGCCATTCGGGAAAAACGCTTTTCATCAAAAAACAATTCTCGAAGAAATAAACAGATTTCGTTGTGTCATTCTAGTTTCAATTATATTTATATAAAACGAAATACACGAATCACAAAGTTTAAACTCATTTCAGATTTTTTCTTCCTTTCTTTCTCTCTTTTTTTTTTTTTTAATCGATTCTATAGAATGATTCAACACTTTTAAAAGGAATTCGCTTGTTTAATAAAAGTTTATAATATATTATTTGTTTACGAAGAATTTCAGACGAAACAACGCCGTAATAATCATAAAGTGTCTGATGAATTAGTTCGAATCTTTTCGCACAGATCAATAACCGATATTGTTTTCTGGACGTAAATACGTATATATATATATAAAACGTGCAACGTTTCGTTTATTATTTTTTCCCGACCAATAATTTATTCATAACGAATTTAGTAAATACAAAAAACAGTAGTCGCGTAAAGCCGAAAAAGAAAAACTCGCATATTATTCGTTGTATTTTTTTTTTTTAATTTTCCTTTTCTGGAATGTGTACTCTTATACTATATAATACAAGGGGTCGCGCGGAAATCGAATCAAGCAATTACTTACGGGCACATCCAATTTTATGCTAATTACCCCCTCCACGCGTTCGTCCTCCGGCCAAATTGATTCGGGATACGTCGGGGTGCCAAGATCCCCGCGTCAGCGTCGCGGCGGCGGCGGCGCGGCGTCGCCTATACTTAATCGAGTTTTAAAATTCTTTAGTTTTCCAATTAAAACAAGCGACCGTCGGAATCACTATTTTTCGCGCCGCACGCCGACGCGCGCGCGCCCCGATCGAAATTCCGTCGCCGCGACGCGATCGAATATAAAACACACACACACACACACACACCAGGTGCTCGTACGAATAAAAATATTACCGCGGGCAACCGGGGTAGGTACTCGATCTGCGGCGATGGACCGTGAAAAAGTTTCGTCCCGGGAAAACATTACTTTACTTGACCGACCCTCTCGAATTCATACACGTCCCGAACGTATTTAGCGATTTTTTTTTACGGTTATACATAATATTATTATATGAGTGAGTTAAGGCCATAGCGGTGTAAGTCATGACTTGATTAGAGAAACAAAACGGTTTATTAAAAACTTAAAAATAAATTCACGGACGAAACCGTGACCTTTCCTAACCTGGAGGTAATCAAATCAAATGGTAGAAGTTTGAGTTATGACTTACTTTGCCTTTCAAAGATATGCCCACAATATATAATGTTTCGTACGGAATTTGAAGAGACAGAAAGAGATAGCACAACACACTGTCGGACAGTGTGGACTCGACGCGCAATGTATCAACGATATGATGCCGGAATGGCTCCGACTATCCCACCATGGAGACACACCGCACGTGGAGCCGGGGTAGGTTTCCGAGTCGCGTAAGTCAGCCAGGGTAGGTCTTACTATGACTACGAAAAGGTAGTGAATGGTGCCTTTGGTTGTGTTTGATGGGCTTATATATCCATCGCGCGTCGAGCCGCCGTGCGATAAAAATGCCGAAAATACAATATAACGGTATAGACCGAATGATGGCGGCGATGTTACAATTAAAAACTAACGGAACATACATATTATTATGATGTCGGTGTGATACAAGACAGTCTAACGGTAAATACAGATATGATAGCGCGCGTGATACAATCGATCGCGCGATATTAAGTAACAATTGGGAAATATTACAGTTTTGGTTATTATAGGTCGGAAAGTACTTTTTAGGCGCAAACAAATAACTTATTTTTACCATAAAATATGACTTACACCACTATGGCTTTAACCCACTCATTTATAGTTCGCGATACAAATTGTGATTACGACTTACAATATTGTTAGTCTTAACGAATGCAATCATCACGAGACACGAGGAATCCTGCGCGCGATGGAGAGGTAATCGATCCCCTTCGTGAATCGACAAAGTTCAAAATAAATACTTTATGTGAGCTACCGACGCGACGTTACCACGATCCGTCGTGGTTACCGCGATTAGTTACCACGATTAAACGGCGAATTCGTTTATCGTAAAAGTGAAAAATATTATTATATAAAATCTGTTGTTCGGAAAAAATTCGACGGCGGCGAAGAGTCCGCCGCCTTCGGTCATTCACGCGTTTCTGGACGAATTTCTTTTATTTCGAATCGCTCGATGTGTCGCTCGATCGCTTTGGGCCTAGTCGATAGAACTCGTGTGACGTTCGATGACGACGATAACGACCAACCGCGCCTCATCGACGCGATCCGTTTGGTTCGAGAATGTCCGTTTGCCGGCTCGTTTGTCGCAACGTTTCCGTCGACGTGCGCGTCCTGCGTCTCGGGCGGATTTTTCTTAAAATTCATTCGCGTTAAAAAAAAACGTAACTTCTACTGACGCTCCGCGTTAAGTACATTTATGATGTCGTATTATATCGTATGCATACTTAACGCGTGTTTTTGTATCTAAATCTGTTCGGTAGAACGGCGTTCGTATCGTAAAAGTTCCTACTCCCGTCGTGTTTGCGCACGCTTTTGTATTATAACCACGTTTATGACGTCGAATCATATTATCCCGGGCAAAACAAACAAGACATTTATCTCACTCCGACGTGTAGTAGTATACGCGCTTGATAACAAATGTTCAGCGAACGGATGTACGTCATATTCTACGCCCTCGGGTCGGTTATCACGATCAAAGGATGTTTTTTCTATGCTTGTGAAAATAGGGGTGTATTTACACAGCAAGGGGTTGTCGGATGTATGCTACTAGGTCAGTAGGCGTGCGAACGCGATTTCATTTCACAACCATTTTCATTCACTCTCCTCGTCACGTCACGCGGTATATATTATGGTTTCGTTTGAATACTGAATAATGTAGATCTTACGTATAGTCCCGTCATCACGACGAAGACGGGACTAGTAGTATATTATCGCGTTGTTTCGTTAATCTGATTGTGTGTTTAAAATTCTCCGTCGGAAAATCCGCGTTAGAAAGTATAGTTTACCGTATTTTTGAAATAACACTCGGCCGTTAGTGTCTTCGTCTCGCGGTTCGGACACGAATTAAAAGCACGCGATGTGATATAAAAAAGAAACGACTAAACGATAACAAGTCGAATATTAAAAACTCGACGAAAAAAGTATAAAACCAAAGTCAAAAGTTTGAAATAAAAATATACGTACTCGTGTATATATTTTTCAAAATAAATCGAGTTAAAAAAAAAAAAACATTCGAATCATTTGTTTTGTTTTTTTTTTCCAAAACCATCGACGGATGATTCGACAGAGAAGAAACAGATCCATCAAGTCTATAACGGTCTCGACGATAGCTCGATAATTTTTACGTCTTATTTTTTTTTGTAATAGAAGGAAAACTTTTCCTTGGTTTATCTCGTCGGCGAGTATACTACGTTCGGAGCGAGCGGTTTCGCTCGGTATAATAATAAATTCGAAAATCGTCCATTAACAATATTCAAATCGAACAAAAGGCGGAAGGAGAAGAGAAATAAAAAAAAAAAAAACAAACAAACAAAACGAACCCGATGTTCGCGTCAAACGTTATATGGCGGGGAGCGCCGAAAACTTTGCGTCGTCGTCCGTGCGCAGACGATTTGTTATTGAAATTGGAAATCGCCATTAATCGTCGTCGCGTGCGCGCGCGCGGGAAGAAACTTTGGGCACCGAACGGTCCGCGAAAAGACAGTAAATTTTAAATCTCTAGGCTTTGGGGCGGAGTAATGGCGTGGCGAGCACCGCGCGGCGGGGACGCAGTGTGAAATCAGTTAAGTAGCTCGATTTAATTTGTATCGGACCGAATGGGCGTGTGCGCGCGTATGTGTAATCGGATAGAGAGAGCGTAAAACCGTTCTAATGTGACGACGCGATAACCCATAAATCCGAGACTAAGTGTTAAAAACGACCGGGGAACGCAGGCGCCCCTGCTGTTGTCTTGTCGATCTCTGATTTACGTGAGTTCCTTTCTATCGCCGCCGCCGCCGCCGCCGCCGCCGCCGCCGCCACCCCCGTCGGCTTCCGGTCGGTCACTAAACGTTGCGGTGCAAACAGCATAGTTATTGTTGTTTTACTTTGCTGCTTCTTCTTCTTCTTCTACTACTTCTTTTTCCCCCCTCCCGATCACCACACGTCGACTCTTGTGCCGGCGCCGTGGTGGCTGAGCACAGCAAACACAGCAGAGCAAGGTAAAGATTTTCCCGTGTCGATTGAGGGGACAATTTAAGGCCAGTATTAAAATAGAGAAAATAGTAGTATACGAATAAAAACGAATAAATTCGACAATTCAAATTTTTCCGAAAGTTTATCGAATATATTTGAGTTTTGTTTCTATACTCAACATGAAAATTAAAAACTATAGAAGATGACCTATGTCAGCGGTTCTCAAAACTGTGCTCCGCGGAGCCCTAGGGCTAGTCTAGGGGCTCCGTGGCTCCCCGGGCATATTTGTATTAATTAAATTCAAATTATTCAATTATTATTATATTTCTTAGTTAGAGTTTTTTTATTTTTATATTTATATTCAATAATTATTTGGACCGTACCAATATGTATTATTTTAAACGTATTAAACTATTTATAAATCAACATTATATTATTTTGTGTCATAGTCAAAATGAGATTAGATAAAAATCGGGTTTTTCGTTCGTTTGACATATTGTACGATAATTTAGTTAATCATTCACAATTGACATCATTTTTTATGAATTATTGTTGTCTCAAATAGACATTTCTGATTTTTGGGGCTCAGTAATTTTGTTTAGGAACATAAGGGCTCCGCGAACAAAAAAGTTTGAGAACCGCTGACCTATGTATTTTAGTCACGGGAGCATAAATTCTAGGAAACTGTCCGTGGGGGCTATGCCCTCGCGGAATTTTTCCCGTGGAGGCAGTTGCCCCCCCGCCATTGTTCCGGCGCCCGTGGCGGAGGACGAAGGATTTTCGACCGAAAAGGATACGATATATATATGTTATTATTTCGCGCGTCATTTATAATATAATAATATACCGTTATTAATACGTCGAGGGACTGCGGGGACGCGTACGCGGCCACGATGATATGGAAACGGCATTGATTTTTTAGTTTTTTTTTTTTTTTTTCACTCCCGCGCCGCGTATTACCGCGCCGTCGTCGTCGTCGTCGTGTTTAATTCGAACGGGCGACGTTAACGGATGACCGCCGCGTCGTACGTACCGTAATAATAATACTTGGCCGCCACGCGGGTACGGCATTATTCTAATCACGTTTCCCGCACCATCACGCGGGCGTTCGGGACATTACGCTCTCTTGAGGGACTTGAGCATCTTTCCGCGCGAACCGCATACGTTACGTGTTACGAGCACGGTGCGACGAGTGTTTTGGTTTTTTTTTCTCTCTCTCCAACTACATTCGTACTCGCCGAAAAGGTTCGTTTCGCGCGGAAAACATCTCGAAACGTGTAAAAAAAACCACATAAAGTGTATTTCCGAGCACACCGAGACAGGATTTATATACTTTCAAGTCGAGAAGGCACCAGATTTTTACGCACGAGAAATCGGTGCAAAGTGCATAAATAAGCTAATGCGGTATTTACACGATTAACACGAATTTGCCGGACGAGGGAGGCCGTCCGTCAATCGAACCCTATGTGTGACGCGAGAGAGCAAATGAATATTATATCGTACACGTTTCAACTACATTTCAAATATTTTGGAAAACGTTTCGAAAAGATCTCGATACCATTTTCGATTCGATTGACGATTAGAGAAATCTATCGCGAATTCAGATCTGCTAATATTTTTTTTATAACCGACCGAGTTATGATTTTAAAGTATATATTACGTATATTGCATTACGATAACAGCTAATAAAATTATAATTAACGTTTCGAAAGAAGGACGACGTGATTTACAAATACTATACATCGATTGTATACGCATCGAGTGCATCGAAATATATTATACTATAATTCGATTAAGATGTCGCGGAAAGATCATAAATTAATAAAGTTATTTACAAAGTTTTCACCGTCCCTCGGTTTGGGAATAAAAAAAAAAGCACCCCGCCGTATAGAGGCCTCGTATTCTGTCCTATACAGAACAACAACAGTGGACGCGCTATAGTGTAATTCTAGTATTGCCGTCGTATTGAACCGCGACGAGTCGATTAAAAATATCCGACACGGGTTACGAACGATGCACACTTGCGTGCTTTGGCGCCGAGCGCGACGGTTATCGGCTTTATTTCGGCGAGATATATAAATAAAGAAAAAACATTGTGCCCCCGTAGACGCGACAAAAAGCGAATTTAAGTCGTTTTATTCAGTTCGACCCCCGCCATGTCTCTCGCGCCCTGTCAAGTCCAACCGACTTAAACCCGTCAACACCACCCCTGTCCACGTCTGTTTAATTCCGTTTCTCTCACCCTTAATTAAAGCACCGATTCGAGACCGACCGTGTCGGAGCCGAGCGCGCCGAATTAATCCCCTTATTTTCTTCGTCCTTTTGTCACACGCATTTCTTCACGGTGGAATCGGTCGTCGCGTCGCCGTATATTTTAGATTTTATATTAAAACCACGCCGCCGCTATCGAGAAACCTCGCGTCAGTCGATTTAATAACACACAATATAATATACGCACCGGTGTGTTATTCCGTTTTAGATATACGCGCGCGCACATAATAATAATAATAATATATTATTATTATAACAATATCGCGTCGTACGGAATGGAAAAAGCTTTCTTCCGCGCATCTTTAATCTTAATCAATTTTCATTAGCGCGTACGCGGCGCACTAGACGGGGTGTACATGTATGTATATAATATCGCGTACCCAAAGTGTCCCTTATACGTTTCCCTCGACGAATGCGCTTCCGACCCTCCGCCGTCGTCCTTTCTCCCGCCGATATCATCCGTCGCGTCCTCGCGTGCCGAGGCCTATAACCACGCCGAGTTGTAATTATCATGATTATTTGAGCTGGATTTTCAGTGTGTGTGTGTGTGTGTGCGTGAGTGTACCGCGGAGAGTTTTTGTCCTTATATTTCCTCTCTGCCGCTCTCGAGAGTATCCCCCTCAGTCTCCTTCTCTCCGCCACACCGTTCCGCTCGTCGTTTGCGAGTCGAAACTTTCTTCTGTCGCCTCGTCGTTTCATTGTGTGCGAATATGTGTGTGTTTTATACACGGCGCGCAGTAGTCGTCGTCTTCGTGGTTGCAAGTAGGTCTGAAGAAAACGGACGTGAGTACGTATAACGGCGTGTGTGATGTGTGCGGCGGCGGGGAGGAATCGATTGCTGATGTGTTTTTACCCCCCCCCCCTCCCGATCCGCGCGTCATTCGCATTAATGGAAAAACAACGAGACAAGCATTAACCGGATTGACGGATTTTATCGTAAAACTCGGAACAATAACATGGCGCGCGGCGGAGACGTTTTTGAAAATAATCTACCGAGTGTTATTTGGCCGACGCGACGTCGAAACTGAACTTTATAAAACCTTATATTATACGATTATTATTATTATTATTATTATTATTATCGTCGTAACGTCACGCGTATAAATATTATACGCCGCGACTCGAGAGGAGGTTTACATTGACACCGGGAAATTATTATCAAGTATTTACCTACCGCGCGTTATTGCCGAAAACGTTTTTTTTTTTCCCCACAAGTGAAATATTTCGTTTTTTGAAAAAAAAAAACAACTCATTATGACCCGCACCGAGTTACGCGTGTGAACAAAATTATTATATTCTATTTTTTTATGAAAAAAAATTCCCGGGCGGTTGGTAATTATTACGAGAGATGGTTGGTAAAAATGCAAAATTGTCCGTTTACGAAAATTACACCAAAGTGCCAAAACACGGCCGAAGGTAAAAACGATATTACGCCTTTTTCAAAATTAACAATCCCAAAGTCACATTTGAAAACATATTTTTTATTTTTTCTAAATTATAAACTCGGCGATATTGTATATAATACGCGCGTGCGTAGTTACGCGGTAACGAAGTTATCGTCCAATTTTATTGGAGTTAAATTTCAAACGCGTTTGTGAAACTTATTAACACTCATTTAATACTATTATCTCGTTGAAATCGATTGAAATCATTCGTTCGATATATAATATTATATTTATATTATGCCGCGTGCGAGCACCGCGCGCGCGTTTTAAAACTAACCGGATACACGAGTAATTTGAATTTCTATAAAGTTTTTCCAACGCATTCATATTGTAATATTATTTTCTCGACGTGAGAAAATAATCATAATATTGTTATACAGTTTCCCGAGGAGTTTTCTCCGACGCGGACATATCGAAACGTACTTTCTGTTTTCTAGATATTTATGTGCACGGTTATCACACTTTGTTTTTAATACTAAAAACGAATCTCTGTAAACTAATTCGTTTTATCTAGTCGGTAGTAATAAGAACAATAATGACGTGTCGAGTATGGGGGATAAAATTAATATTATTATTGATAGAAAAAAATTGAATTTCTCACGACATTTATAAAATCGATATTATTTTAATTACTTTCCGGCTAATTCATTATTTCCTACCGATCTTTTGAAAAGCCTAATTTCACAGTAATGCTCAGGCGACATTTTCAAGTAATTTATTATGCAAAAAAAAAATAAAAATCTATGTTTGGCTTCAAGGGTATAATTAAGCTACTACGGCCAGTAAGACATATTACTTAATTACCGGTTTTTTTTTTCCTCCGTCCTTGGGGTTCTTTTTGATATATTGCGGCTCTGGATCAGTCATTACGCGAATTTTAGTGTTATAATTAATATAAGCGGCCGTTTTAAAAGGGATAATAAGTACGGCACCGGGGCACGAAGGAAAAGAAATGTCATCTTTTTTTTTTTTTTTTTTTATTTTTAGTTTTTTCACCAGCGCTCTCCTCTCCCGGCGCTAATTAGTCTTAATTTTCGACCGAGGCCATTTTCGTCGGGAGAGGTCGGGCAGTGACGTAAGGAATACTGCCGCTTTCGTAACGTAATGGGATTTTTTAAAGGTCTAATTTGTCTAATGAGATAAAACCGGGCATTATACCCGAGATAACGTTAAACGTTTGTAATGAGTAAAAAAAAAGTTTGCGCGAATCATTTTCCATCAAATACTACCCATGGCGAGGGAGAATCGTCGTCGTGTTGTTGTTGTCCTTTCACGTTACCAATCGAGAATTAGATTTCGATCCAATTACGTTTCGTATACACGTATAAATTATATTGCGTTAGAGGTCGATTTGGCACCGGTACAGCCCAAGTATAAACAATGTAATAATTAAAAGCATTATAGAAAAGGTCGCCGATAATGGCAATATTTCCAAATATATTTTTTATCTCGCGGTAAAAAAAGTCCGAAATGATGGCTGAACCGATTATTGGTGGCAGTGAAATAAAAAATTGGCATCCTTATTATTTTAAAACTGGAACGGCGCTCCCGATATCGAAACCATATTTTAACAAAACGCATTTATCGGATAAATAAAATGCACGTGGTGAATGGTAAAAGATGAGTTTATAAATATTTATTTGACGATTGAAAGACTGATATATTACAAATCACGTGAGATAAAATTATATTGTTTATTTCATTTTTCTTATTTGCTATCGTAGTATTGTTTTTTATTTTATTATTTTCATATATACGGTAGAACCTCGATTATCCGAACCTCCGGTGTACGAACCCTCTATTCTCCGAACTATAATTAGCGTATCCGAACGTTCTGTTATCCGAATTCGTCAAATTAAAATCGATAATTATGTCAAAAGAAATATAATAAATAAAATAAATCTAATGTATTTCTGATAAAGCAATGTAATAATGTAATTGTAATAAAATATTAATAATAATAATAAATATTTTTATTTTATATTGCCAATATCCGAATTTTTGCGTATCCGAACTAGGTGCGGCCCAATTGGTTCGGATAATCGAGGTTCTACTGTACTATTATTTAACTCTCCACTCCAACACGAGCTTAGGGAGTAGATATTATATTTCTATATCTCTGTTTTTATTTATATTATGTATAATTGTAAGAAATAAAGAAAAAAAAATACTAAACTAATACTTCGGGTGGTGATTGCGATAAAAACGTACGCCTTTGACGCGACCCCACTCGGGTTATTTGATCGAGGAAAAAAATAGATCCTTCGACAGAGGCGCGATATGTTTCGTCGGCGACGGGAAAACATACGAAACATAATAGTATAAGCCCGACGGCTGCATAATAAAGGGGCAAAGTGGGTCTCGGGACGCGCGGTGCACGGTAAACAAGTCGGTTTTGCGGTGCGCGCATGTGTGCGTTATAAATATCGCGCGTTCATTGCATATGCAGAACACGCCAACTCACGTGGAAAGTGTTTGTGGCTGACGGTCAATCAAGAGTTTACTATACGCGCGCGCGCGCCCGCGGTCTCGGACAAGGGAGAAAAACGCGACGGAGTCTTTCAAACGCGCGCGCAATTGAATTGCGAGAATTTCCGCAGGACACGGTGAGAGAGGAGTGAAAAAGCTCGCGGTCCTTGTTTGCATATATCGAAGGCGTGTTGGGCAAATACTACTTGTTACTATTATCGTACGTGTGCTTTCGCGTTGTACAACGCCGCGCTCGGAGACGCGGTGTTTTCTGCACCGACACGGCCGCCGCAGCGCGTGTCGAACATTCGCGAGGGGTTCTTTTGAATTATTCCCAAAGGCTATCTGACGGACGTGTGTGTGTGTGTTTTTTTTGCCTCCGGTAACTCTTGTCGAAGTAAAACGCGAAAACTAACCGGAATAATAATACGTACGAGTAGTACAATATACCCTACGCGGATATTTTCGTCGTAAATCGTATTTATTTTTTTTTTGATTTTTCGAATACCTAACCGACGAGACCTCCTCGACCGATACGCGCGATATTTGACGACGCTTTTTTTAAAGGTATTTACACGTGCGCGAACGATTTAATTCGAAACGTGCATTGTGTACGTTATTATAAATATTGTATTTTATAAATAATAATTCTCGCGGTAGTCTCGGGAGTACCTTTTGAAAATTCGATCTATTGTTTTGCGTCCGCCATTGTGCGCGACACAAGACGGGGACGGCGAAGTGATTTGTAATTAAAAAACAAATATAAGAAATTGTGTCACGACGAGCGAAGTTCGTTTTGTTACGCGGTGCCTCGAACGCGTGCGCGCGCGGATTTCTGGTGGACTATTGCTGCGCGTCGCCGGTTAATATGTTTTTCCTTTATGCCTCGCGTTATTGTCTGTACGATTGCTCAGAAACCATAGCGCACAAAGTTCTTCAACTCGGTTATAAAACGGACAAGTCTCTCTCCGCGCGCGCGTCAAAACCCCACGTTTTCGAACAAAGGCGAGTAACTTTCGGACTGGTAAACATAATGTATTGAGAACATATAGAAGAGAGAGAATTTTTAGAAACAAAAAGTTTTTTCCCCCCCCCTCCGACCGTAGTATGTATTCATTAGATATCTGACGTTCAAAGCGGAAAAATATGATATTTTTTCGAACGGGACGCGTAACGGAGCAGTAATGATTTATACGCGTTATTATGAATATTATTACGGTCGCGCGCGAGTCCTTTGACTCCAATAACACCGCCCCGACTGCGGATATTTATAATACCGAGTGTTGTTGTTCTTTTGGCATTCTCGCGGCGATAACACGACCACGCGTCGTTTCGGATTAGAATCACGGAAAGTACGCGTGCGCTATGACGTTTTAGCTGATATTTATTCAGACATTATCGCTATGGAGTTTCGTACGTTATTATATACGATCGGGTAATGAAAAAATAACGAGTATTGGGGTACCGTCGGAAAATGATTACGACTCTCCGGAATTCTGACTTTCAGACCGAAACACGTTTCGCGAACAATAACGCAAAGTGTCGTGTGAAAATCAATCGGTGCACTGCGCGCGGTTAATGAATAATAAAAAAAAAACGAATGCGCCCATCGAGTTCATAGTATTACTCGTTGCAGTTGGTAACAAATTAAAGGGAATATTTCAATATTCAATATCGAAAAACGCGCGTATAATTAATTGTCGTGTCGTACACAATAATTATCGGCTAAAAGTATCGTAAAATTCAAAATAAAATAAACCTCCCCGATTATGCGTCCCCCGATCACGACCGGCGCGAAATAAATGCCACGCGTCGTTTGTGCGCCGGACTTTACTGACAATGTCTGCTAAATAGGCGGCGGGTAAAAACGAGTCGGATAAAACACGTTGATTGCGATTATGCAATCGTGTCTTTGTATTGAAACTTCACGAGACACCGCGGCCAAAAAGTACGCGTTAAGTCAATTAAAAAAAAAGAGAGAGAAGACAAAAAATGTAGAAAAACTTTTTCCTAACAACAATATTTGTAAATACAAACTTGTGTTCTTGCAGTAATGTGTATGAATTATTATTTGAAATGAAAAAATTAATTTCATAACCAACGTTAAAAATAATTAAATTATGTACCGATAAGTTAATCGTAATAGTAAATGTCGTTTTATTATTCGTTGGGAAACGATTTCCGTTTTATCAATTATTATCCGACTCGTTTTCAAACAAATATTCTACTAAATAAAATAAAACTACATACCACCGGCAGCCTATTTAATTTCGCACACAATCGATAATTCAATTACCGAACCACATCTACTTATATAATATATGACTCGTGAAAGCTTACCTGAAAAAAAAAATAAAAATGCAAATATTAGTACACAAAATAATTTGTTTGTTTTTTTTAACTCTTAAACATTATAATTTATTATAATTAATTAAACTAGTCGATTGTAAGATTGTGAATAAATAAATGTATTCGCTTTTTCTACCTGACGATGAATTTTATTCGAAACCTGTTGTAAATATTTAAGCATTTTTCTTTTACATAATACTACCAACTGTTTTTTATTTTGTTTTTTCGTTATCAAAGGCGTTTTATATATTTAATAATATTTTGTTACTAATAATGTATTCGTTAAGGCGTGGACGATTGCTTTCAATAAAATTTATCGAATATTATTCGAAAATTTATTCGATAAAATTTAGCAATTGAAAACATATTCATTTAAATATTACAATTATAAATACACGATACTATTAAGATTGTGTTTTCGCATATTAATTTCAAATAATCTCGGACCATTTTTATTTATCGCACGACTGTTAAAATATTATGATGCGATATAAATCATGTTTTAACATTTTGTAATAAAGAAATAAAAAATTAGCACCGAGTCGTTTTATTGTAATAAACTAAATTTAAAACGATGTCGCCCGGTCAGTGTTTATACGCTAAAAACTCGCCAGCTCCTTTCGCGCTCGACTCTTCGCCAAATAGTGTTATTTTATGAAATCACGTGTATGGACATGCGAAAAATATTATTTCGATAACAATAACATAACAACAGCGATTATGAGCGAGAACGTAAAATCAGCAGGTTGTAACACATCGTGGTACATGTCTGATAAGAATAAACATTTTGTAACCTTTTACATTTCGACACTATAAATTTGAAGACCGAATCCAATATACATATAGTGTCGGATAATCACCCGATCCTCTGTGCCCTCGAAAAACAAAACGAAAAAAAAAAAGCAGGAAAAAAACCGGTCCTGCGCAGAGTAGTAGTACATATACGTAGCTGATTTATCGGCGGCGGCGCAATTATACTGTCGTTTACCGGGGAGTGCTATTTGCGGAACGCGGCGGCGGCGGCGGCGTGCTTTTTGGCGTAATCGCGCAGGTGGAACAAACGGTTATACTCGCGCGCACGCACACAAAGACGACGCGGGCTAGGGGTAGGAGAGATGTTTACGAGAATCGGATGGACCGTTTGACGTTATGTATGTGCACGCAGACGACGGCGACGGGGCACAAAAGGTGAAACACACAACCCCTCTCGCGCGCGCCGGTGTTTACGAGCGCCGCGCACACCGCGCGCGCGATATAATATATATAAATCCGGACAAACGCCGAGCTATTATCCGGCTCATTTAACGTTAATCCGGACTCGGCCCCGGGGATGATGCGGTCCGGGGGATATATTATTATATACCTAGCCGGGTGTTTTTTTATTCGTCCTTTTCGGCGGCGTTTTATAAATTCCACTCCGACGGGTCGACCCCGAACGACGATGGTTTATGAACAACGCGCGAGGATTTTTCGAAATATCGCGTCGTCGTAGGTTTCGCGATAGCTATCCTATCGGCCCCCCCCCCCCCCCGTCTCAAATTCTCACCTAATCGGTTTGCGCCGACATTTTCACCCAATTCAGGAAATTCATATTTTGCAAAGCTTACGCGCTACTTCAAGAACGTAATGTTTACGTGATGTTGTGTCGTATACGCCGATCAAATCGATCGTATAGACACAAACACACAAAATTAATATACTTTTAAATTTATTCAAAATCTTCCTACAGTAGTCGAGTCTCACGACCACTGGAGAAGTGCCCTTTATTTTATTGTTTTTATTCCTTATATAAACTTATACGGTAAAATGTTTATACGACTAGACAAAATTGATGCGTATTATAAATATAAAATTTTACATGTATTAGGCAATAGGGTGTCCTATTACAATTAAAGCGGAAAACCAATAGTGTCATATTATTAGTATCAGCACATTTTGGTTCCCATAGAACATTTAGTTAGTGTCTAGTATTATTAACTAAATCTGTTGTCTAATATTACAAGGTGTTTTTATAAGTTTATATAAATTGCTTAATACTACAGTTGTAACATTGTTATAAATTTATTATTTTTGAATCGATCGATAGTTCCGAGTCAGAGATCTCTCGGCCGTTTTCACGTCAGACGACGGAGAGGGTAATGCCGAGAAGACGATTCTTAGATATGAAGTATATGAGTATATGGATATGAGTATAGTATTTTATCTAATAAATAGCCGATTTATTGACCTCGACTTTTAAACGAATTAATGCCGAGATTATTAATCCAGTAAGACTATGAATTAATGTAATTTAAATAAAAATTAACGATTTTATACACAGATTGACGGCGAAATCAAAATCCTGTCACCATTTAATCATTATCAATAAATCGTAACTCGACGGGTACTCCGTCGATATATTTTCCAAAAAATTTAATAAACGTTGAAGAAAAAAAACCCCCGGGCATAACATATAACGAGTGTTTTAGATTTTTAATTAATATGGAAAACTTTAGTTTCGTGAGTATTATTAATAAGAGTTACTACTACTTTGTACTCCAAAAACTACTGAACGTTTTTTTAAAACCGTGGCTCTTCGGAAACTCGAAAACTCGAAAACGTCAAAATTATTTTCAAATGAAACGTCCAGTACATTATGACGAGAAAATATTTAATTCAAAGGTCTACTTTTCGTAGAGAACGGCAGAGATTTCTTAGTGTTTTTAATTTTTAATTCACACCAAACTCGAGAGACGTGTAGAATATATTATTATTACGGTGTACAAGACATGGAAAATAAAAAAAAGAGTCAATGTGTTTGTTTCATAATTCAAATTATTACTAAATTTAAAATCGAATAGGTTTTTTCAATATTTTTCTTATAATGACTAGTGCATTTTTTGAACGCTATAGATTACACGTTTTTACATTTTAAATATTTAAGACGAGAGATTTCACGCGAGACCGATCAACTGTCATTATCACTCTGCGACTAGAATTTTTTTTTTTTAATATCCGGTAAAACAAAGAGATAGAAAATTAATGTTATAGTATATAAATAAAAAAAAACGGCTTAGTGTAATAATTTTTAAGTTTTCATCAATAAAGTTGATGTATTAATTAGATTACCTTCGACTACAGACGCGCTATTTAATCGCATAAGTTACGAGCATATTAAAACGTATACAGACGGTTTGATATTAAATTTAAATTCTGGTCGTTCGTTTTAGTTGAAATATAATAACATTCTCTAATTCTTTAATTTTTAAATTTTACATAACTTATGCAATGGTAGAATATATGAGCCAACGGGTTATCTATATATATAAATGGAGCCAAAAATGTATAACAATTCATCAATTGAGAACGGCTGCAGGGCCGATTCGGCTCAAATTTTTTTTTAATTGTTCGTAATTGCCAGGAGAAGGTTTTTACGAAAAAAATTTTTGGGAAATCCAATTAGGGGAGGTGCTCAAACGGGGATTTTGTGATGTACTTTTGAAATTTTTGTTTATAAATGGTTACTATTGGTTATAGGAAAAATTCAGCCCATTTATATGTACGCATACCTATACTGTAACCATAGTGACCATTATCATTGTCTATAAATTTTTTTTGCGAATCATTTTCAATTAAAATATAATATATACGTGTTTCATATACTTTTCACATATACATACTTACAATAGGTTAGTAATTTTTCATAATACAAAATTTTTAAATGGCAAAACAACGTTTGCAAGGACAGCTCTTTTTTAGTATGTACGCGCACAACTCGAAAAGTACTCGGTGGATTTTAGTACGGTTATCACTAATGGATTGGCCAAGTCTCGGTGAAGGTTTAAAAAACGTCTCAAAAATTCAACCCCTAAGGTGGTAAAAAGGGTAAAGTTAGAAAAAATCGCCTAGCCAGAACCGCTGGAACTTTGAGTATCGAATTTGGTCAATAGTTTGGTTTTATTTAGTAGAGACATCCTCAGAAATATGAATGTCAATCAATACTGTGCACGGGCAAAGCTGTGCGGGGACAGCTAGTTTAATGTATTTTGTTCGGAAAAATATGATTTTATAACAAAAGGGCGTGGATGCATACGTTTTATTTGACTCTTTAAAATTTTTAAAACAAAAATACATACTCTCTAAATCAAAACGACGAGATTGAAAAATAAGTGAATAACCTTTTTTGTTATTAAAATTCTATAATATTACACGAAACGAATTACAATGTGATTGAAAATCGTCGACAAATAAAACGCGCGGCGAGATCGATTGGTTCTTTCGAGTCACTCGGAATCGACGAAAAATAAATAAATAAAAACGCAAAGACGAGCTGCTAGAGAGGGTTATATTGAAATATAGAGACGGTGCGGGAGCCGCGAGGGGGGGGGGAAAGAATTAAAACGCACGTGGTGTGAGCAGACGATTTTGCGGCGACGGGCTTGCGTGCGCCGGACGGCTCGAACGAAAGAATAAAATAACTGTCTAAAACTGGTTCGCAAAGTTTCCGGCCCGATAACGTCGTCGCCCGTGCGGTCTACCGTCGGGTCATCGTCGAATCGATGATGATGACGATGACGATGATAGTAATAATATAAAAGCCGTCAGTTCCAAGACGAACGCTCGGCGAGACACGACACGTAGAGGTAATAGCGACCTCCGCCGCCGTCGCCTCGTCCCTTCTCGTCCGCCGCGCGATTGTGTTTGGATGTGACACAAAACGTAATGGGATTTTGTTATTAACCTGCGCGCGCGCGCGTCGTCCTGTGCCCCCCCAGTCCTTTCTCGTCCGACGTCGGCTAACTTCTTCATTACTTTTCGGATCGCGCGCGCACCGTCGCTGACAGACGCCCGACCGCATTAATCCTTCGCGGCTACACACGCCGGCCGACTACAACCACTACTACCTAACCTATACCGCGATAATAACAATAACGACCGACCCCGTCGTATGTGCCCTCGCCTGTAACCGTCAGCGCGCGCGTTTTTACCGCCGCCGGCGGCTGTTTTATTTTATTTTCCGAATGCGGATTTATAATCGTTTACTATATAATTATCCGACGAACCTTTTATAGGCGAAGACGCGACGTGTATTTTTTTTTTCTCGACATTTCTCACTTTATTCAATAGGAATCTATACCTAATCAGAACGTAAACACGGAAATCCTTTTTAATTTTTTCCATTTCACATCAAAATCTACTTTGTATTTTCCGCAGAGACCGTTCGATTTTAAGAAATTATATTTCCTTTATTTAAATGGATACTTCGTCGTTTCGAAAACACGTCCCCCCCCATGCTTATGATATTCGCACAGTTTTGACGTTTTTTCAATGTAACTTACTACGATCGGTATCGTTTTGGTAATAAGACTCGACGGCGACGGCATTCGGAATACACTATAGTCGGTTTGCGATTCGTTTTGCGATCGACGCGCGGCAGGACAAAATCCCTTTTGGCGAGACGATAACTGATCGTCAGTCGCGACGGACGGCCGGACATACGAAACTATCAATCACTTGCCGCGCGAGCGCATGGAAAACGTCAGTCCGCGCAGAGTAGCAGAGATAGCGTTCATAATATTTATGAAAGACCCGTTGTCGCGCGGCTTTTCGACACATTCGTTTCGGGTCAGTTACACGACGACGTGATGACACGATGGCGACGGCGACGGCGGCGAGACGAAAAGCGTCGAAATAATCTGTTGTTCCCGGTGCACAATGCGCGCGTTTTCGGAATAACTAAATAAAACGCGATATCATAATATATAAATATCATCGCGAACGTGTGTTATGCGTTCGTGCTCGAAATGCACAAGCAGAGGAGAGCGTGCGATCGCTTCCGACGACGACGCGCACACGAAAACCCATACGTTTGGTTTTACAGGTTTATTGTTACCGTTTTTTTTTTTTTCGTTCATTATTATTTTTCGCATTGTCCGTGCACCGCGGTCGACTGTGTCGATGTCGTCTCCAACGACATGGAGCGTGGTACGACGGGGGTTTTTCTGATCGTTCGATTTAAACGCTGCGGTGCCGGCGAAAATCGATTTTCCGTGACGAATTAAACTTTACGCCGCCGCTCGTTAAACTCGAATCGTCCGAAAACGAGAAATCCGGCTTAAAAAAAAATAATAATAATAATAATAAAAGATCCGGTCTGGACTGGCGGCGGGGCCTACTGCGTAATCACGAAATAATAATCTAGCGGCCAGAGTGGAATTTGATAACGACTACGATGATAACACCCGAATATCCTTTTGTTTACAAAACAAAAGTTGACGACAACTTTTTAAGTCCTCGGCGTAGACATTATGTACACGTACACACGCTCGGTATATTGCGCGCGCGCGCGGCGTATTATGTGCTCGCGCGCGTATATATAATATTAAATATGCATTAACGTGTGCGTCGGAGTAAAAAGGGTTAAAGATAGCGAGCGAGAGTGCCTTTTAATCCCTTTGGTCACGGGGTTGTTTTTTGGGCGCTAACGGCAGGGGCGAGTGGTTAGAGTGGTCTTGAGAAACGCGGCGAGCGCGCGCGTCCTTGTGATTTATAATATACGCGTGCGTACTATACACGCGCGCGCGCCGGGAAGACGGAGAGGGTGAAAATTAAGTTACGCTCGTTCGCGGAGGCGGTATATTATAATATAAAGAAGAAAATCTGTTCGCCGAGGCGCGTTTAAAATTTAAAACCTCACCGGTTCCGGTCGCCCGCGCCGCCGTATCCCCTAGCGGCCCCGCCGTCGGGATCTTAGGCTTATTAAAAACACGCGCTGCATAAGTAATTCCAACACTCGCGAGAGGATAAACGACGTTCGTCGACGAGCCGCCTACGATACACCTACGATAACGTGCGATCGCAACACGGACGAAGCGTAGATTTCTGTTCGCGGCCTAGGAAATCCGTCGAAATCGCCGTGTTTTTATCGCCACTCGAAACGACGAGATATCCGTCATGTCCGTGCGATTATTGCGATTAAACGAGTTTAAAACGTCGTTATTTCGATGTTTATCGTGATGTCGATGGTTTTTTATAGGTGCATGCCGATTAATCCGTTCGACGACCCAAACGTATTTCACACCGACTGTTCGCGTGGATAAAGCGCCGTATTTCTGTTTCTAATCGATTTTCTATTATAAAATTAACAGTTTGACGGATATTGTGTTTTGAATTCAAAATGCATTTTTACAATGAATCTATCGCGTCGCGTTCGCCTTCGATCGACCGCGCGTTTCGTTTTAAATTCGTCTCGAGGCTTCCGTTCGAACGCGGTCTATATTATCGCGCGCGTTAAATGTTTCTGCCTCCGAAGGGGGAATTATCGCAGAGGTCTGATGATATTTCCGGAAACCGTGTGTGCGGTTGTTTACGGCGAAGAGTGCGCAGCCGTCGAGGTCGCCGTGATTCTGCGAAACGATTTTTATCGAAACGTAATTGACAATGGGAATACGATAAAATTACGAATGACGTTTATTCAAAACCCAAACTACTGTTACGGCGAGGAGGAATATTTTAGCCGTTGGCGTTTTTTTTTTTATTTTTTCGATTTTAACATCGTTATTATTGTCGTTAATTCACTATCGTCGTTTCCCCAGTTCCTCATCGAATTGGCGATTTCAACATTTACAATATCCCGGAAATAACGTTCTAATACGATAAAACAGCGTAATTGTATTATGCATATTCGTATACGAATACTACTATTCACGACGATAATAAAACGTAATTATAAATTTCCGCGAGTACATTTAGTTTAAATAATTTATCAATCGACTACACTTTCACGATACTATTTGTTATAGGCGTAGTATACATTTGAATGTATAAATAATTAAATTAAATATATCAATTTATTTTTAGTCGTTTTACGATAAATATCAACGCGATACCGCAAAAAAAAAATTAATAATTTCGTTCTTTTTTTCTCTAGCAATCAATAAGCAATTTGATTTTGTATATTAGAGTACATAAAATTTCGTCATTGCAGTATTGATTGAAAATATTTTTGCGTAATTAAAATTAAAAAACAAAACGAAGAAATCGTGTTCGCCGAAATATTGTTGGGAAATTCAGCTGCCTAATAAACGTCCGGGGAAACGTCGGGTTTAGACAAACCCGAGAAATATTGATTTCTGTATAAACAATAACTCAGAAATATATTAAAAACTTTTTTCCCCCAAGAAAAACTTTCAAAACGGTACTTGTATTATTTTATATTAAAAAAAAAAAACCTGTAGAATCGGGGTGGTTTATTACCTTCCGTCGGATGACTGTTGACCGGTTGGGTACCTATAATATTGCGAGAAAGGGATTTCGATCCTTATTATTATTATTATTTCTCGAAATTATTTCGCTTTTCGTTATCGACGTGCTCTTATTGTTCGCGTACAGTACAGTAGCCGCGCGTTTTCCTGTCTGACGATTATAACGATACCGCCTAACGAGATCAGAGATTTCATATACTTATATATCATACTCATACTTCCTACTTATACTTCCTACTTATACTTCCTACTTATTTCGTACTCGCGGGGTACATGGAAATTCCTCGTTTCGCTCGGAATCGAAAAGTGACACTCGGTCGCCGTCGAAAATCTAATAAAACGATCAAATTTCGGCGACGAAAAAAAATCATCAATATTATTATCTCGCGCGCCGAGTAAAAGTTATCGTATTTTCCGAGAAAAAAAATCCAGTTACTTTCAGTGATTACATAATATGTCCTAATAATAAAATAGAAAAACATCGAGTCGACACAACAAAGATGATAAAAAAAAAAATCCATTTCTGTCGTTTAAAAACGCGCCGCCGCCGGTGTATAAAACTAGAAGATTGTCTCGGATTGTAACTAAAAAATCAAGTCGGTAACCATTTCGAGTTGTAACTCTCAGAGTTATAAAATATCGAAAACAACGAAATCGCACACGAGCAATTCACACACGCGGGGGTCTCCTCCGTAGTGTTAGACGAACGCGACGGGGCGCGTTGATTTCGGAGACGAAAATGCACGGATTAGCGTTCGGTTGGTGGTGTATTAGCTATATAATAGTCCTCTCGGGCGATTCTCCGCGGCAAACTCGATTATAAAACATTTACAGAATATTCCGATGACGGGCGGGCGGTGCAACTCGAACTATAACTTTACGTTCGTTTGTAATAAGTGCGCGCTAATTAGGATTATTCGCGCCGAAGCCTTTGAGACGAAATTCGCTTTTACTTGGCGAAAACGTCCGCGAGAACAATCCGCTTATATCGTGGGGGGGGACTGAATATTCGCCAACGAATCCGACGAGACGCATACGAGATATCCGATGTTTCTCCTTGTGGAACTAGGACGTCGGCGTGTCCTTGGTCCGGCCTCGGATCTATATGTTCGGAAGGTCATTCGGTGTTGAAAATATCGACCAAAAAAAAAAAAAAAACCGTTTATAGTGACCTCGGCGGTTTTTCTTTATGTACGACCGCACACGCGTTTCCGACCCGAGAGATGCGGGAAATTTTAAAAAACCAAAGAAGAGAAAAAAATACGGCCACTCTGCGCGTCCTTTTGCTTTCCACGCCACCGTGGCGGCGGCGGCGGCGGCGGCGAACGACGGACGTGTATACTATATTCACCGTCCGAGCGGGTTAATTAATTTTTCATTTGCCGGTGACGAACAAAATTGAAAGCTCTGCCCGCCCGCCGCCGCCGCTGCCGCCGCGCGCTCGGAAAGTTTATAACAAAGACACGGGGGCGGGCGGAAAGGACGACGCGCGTATAGCCCCCGTGGATCAGTGGCGGAGCGGAGGAGTGTCGGTAGGTAGGTAGGAGAGAGAGCTTACCCCGGTAAATATATATATACGTATGGGATATAACGTGGATTATGTCACTGCCGCCACCGGTCTGCGGGCAGGTAATTAAATCGTAGAAAACGTGGCGGCGGCGGCGTGCGCTTTATGCTTTTAAGGAAACCCCGTGCGAAACGTTTTGCAGGAGAGATTATCCGCCGCCAAAGCTCCGAAGGTTCTTTTAAGCGCTGCACTGCTTATACGCCTGCGATCGCGCAGCCGCCGCCGCCGCCGCCGCCGACGACACGCAACAGCCCGAATACAAAAGCCTTCTCCTTCGTCGTCTCGGCGAGGGAAACGGAAAGATGCGGCAAACGAACCGCGCACATTATACGCGCATTACGTTTTAATTAAATAATATCTATCAAGTTTCACAAAGGACACGCGACGGCCGCGCGGTCGTCCGCCCGGCTCGCAAGGTGCGATTTGCGATTTTTAACGAAAGATACCAGCGTGTCGACCCGGTCAAAACACCACAACCACCTCGTGTCAAAAATGTCCTTTTCGTATAGAAAAAAAAAAAAAAAAATTCGTCCCGAACGTTTGCAAGTAGTATCGATCGATAGCTTATATATTGTAATTACTGAGACGGTTGGCGAATTTATTCGTTCGATTCCGATACATTGTCGATTTCGAAATTCTAAGAACGATTTATTTGTGCGGGGGCCAACTACGCCGCGTTATGCACAAACAATTCGACCGAATTGATGAGAACTCATTGAATTCTCGCAAAGAATCTGCAAAGTATTATAGCGAGGGCTTTGGAAATGATCGTCTGAAAGTGGGTGGGACGTAAGTACGTACGTAAAATTGCTTTTCGAATATTGCGACGGAAAGATAAAAAAAATAAAAAAAAAACGATATTATATTTTACTCGGCGGCGCCCGAAATGTTAACTTTGACGAGAAAATAAACTCGATTAAATGTTAATGCTGTTTAACGTTTCGCAATTGTAGAGTAATTATAATATCAAAAGACGACTAGGTAGAATGTGTATAATAACTTCTTGCGTACGTAAATAATAGCAGACTCGTTTCGAATAAAATACGATTTCATAAAGGTTACTTCTTAGTTGATTAAAACTGTAAAACCCGCTTGACGTCGCAATAGTCGTCGACACGTAAACACGTTATAAACGTTAGAATTTATCTGTGAAATTAAATCGACGTTCTTAGAGACTCGAAACAATTATCACGTCAACAACTGGATTAATATCTGTTTTCATACGTCCTGCGTGTCGATCGACTCACAGTCGAATTATTTAACATCACTTGGTTATTATTATACTATGGAGAAGAGTACGATTTACAATTCGAGTTCTTTATAAGTTTTCGTATATATTACGTATTTATCGTCGTTTTGATAAAAAGAAAAAAAATTAATATATTGCATAGTTATTATTGTTTTGCCATCATTCGCGTTTATGATGTTATAATTTATATTTAATTATATTCACGTAAAACAACAAAAAAAAACCAACTGACCTAATGTTTATATATATATTTATGTAAACGAAATAAAATAAAAAACCAAATTTCTATTTAATTTACTATAGCTTATTTCAATTAACCGTTTTCAGAAGAAGAAAAAAATGAGAATGACAGAAAGCCATGTTTTGACATCTTCTGTTGAGAAAATTATTTAATACGAAAATATTTGCGTTGAAAAGTTTTAGCAGAGATCCGGACTCTGAAGCCTGCGCTACTATTTGAAAAACTTCTTCGGGGATCGGCTGTCGCGCGGCGCGGCGGGGCGGGGCGGAGCGGAGCGGGGCGACAGCATTCGGAATAAAAGCAGTAGAGATTTCTGCCCTTTAGCGCAGAGCATTATTTCGGCATGAAAAACGTATGGCAAAGGAAGCTATTTTTTTTATTTTTTTTTTTTTTATTTTTTCTCCTTCTTTGCTCTCCTCCGAGCAGTGAAAAAAAAAGAAAAGGAAAAAAGTTGGTTATGCTTTCTTCCGCGACCGTAAAGTTTTTAAAGTTCTGTTGGTGATATTTAAGAAGTTTCCCAGACATTTGAACCGAAGTGCTGTTATTATTATTAAACTGACAATGCCCTCGTATTTCACCTACAGAGTAGCGTTCGAATCGGGTAAAATCTAACGTAATATATCAGTGAGAATAAAAAAACATTAAAATAATTTGTGATTTGTGTCGAAAAAAAGAAGACAATTCGTGTTAACCGTTTTAGATAATATCGTCGCGACGCGATCGACTTCGAGAGTCGACGAGAGCGATTCAAACGAAAATGCGTGCGTTTTTCCGATACGAGCGGCGTTCGTGAAAACGCGCAAAAAGTATTTCCAAAGCTGCGCGCGATTATAAACGTCGCGAACGTGTACAAATACGCGCGTAGGTGGTGGCGTAGAAACGAAAAATACAACCGTATACACGACCTTAAAATACGCAAACCGTATAAAACCGATAAAATCAAAACTCGGAGATAATAATGATGATAATAAATTCAAAACTATGTGTGCACAAACAAAACGCGTTCGTTAGAGTACGCGATCGAAACCCAAATCGTAAGCGTTCCCCTCGCGCGATTTCAATTCAAATAGCGTCCTGTCCGTCGTTGATTAAAACAACTATAAACTCGTTTCGCTTATTATTCGACCGTTACTAATATAAAATAAACAATAATATATACAATACGACGATTTAAAATCTAAAAACTACCAGAACCGATCGAGCATACAGATATTAACAAATAGACAAACTATACTTTTTTAATTATATCAGTGGCTTGAGCGATTGATAAATGGATAGAAAAAAATGAAATAAAATTTCAGATGCCAAACGTTATTTTCGAATTTTTGTTTTTATCGAACGATTTGATTGTTTTAATTTTATTCGTGTTTTTTCTCACTCGTAATATTAGAATTAAAAATATTGGCATTAGCTGATGTGAAGTTTTTTTTTTCACGCGTTGTATCGATTAAAATATTAATTAATTTAAAGTGTCAACTAAAACTACGGTTTGTGTAACCTATAAAACTAGTATACACAAATGTCCGATTTAACCGACTTTCGTTATATAAACGGAAAATCGTAATTATAATCTATTTTCAATGAAATTAATATATCTGTTGTTAAAACGATTTTTTTACTTTGTCGTAATGTTAAAACTTACGAATACATAAACGTAAACCGGAAAGGGCGAAATAGAACGAGTGCTTCACCTATGCAAGTTTAAAGTAGAAAATTTCGATTTTTTTTTAAATTAAAAAAAGGAATTAACACCATTCCCTTGGTGAAAATCGCGGGCTAAAAATAAAACCAAAAAGTGGATCTGATACGATAAAATATACTTTGCCGTCGACTTTAACGACGAATAGAACGAGGAAAAAACGTCAACGGTCGGAAACACTCTTTCGTCTGATAATAATTCGATGACGGCGTGTGTTCCGACGAGGAGGAGCGTTTAAATCTCGCGCAAATGCCAATTTCTAGGTCGTCTCTGCGACAACGGATTTCGCAAGTCCGACTCGTTCGCTTATCTACCGAATGGATTGCAGATTTTTCAGACTGGCGACTGGCGTTTTTCAATAGGAATTTATTGTAAATACTCAAAGTGTAAATCGAAAACAATTTGAATACATCGGGGCACCGGAAACGAGCCATGTGAATAGTTGAAAATTAAAACCCGCGCGCGATTCCTATCCGATAAGTGCGCGCTCGATATAAATACACGCCGATTTCGTCTAATCCAAGGTTTGAAATAACGTTCTCTTTTGCCGTATTAACTTTATCGCGAGTGTATGGATGGATTCGTGTAAACGGTTTAACGATGGTATCGATCGAACCAGCAAACTATTATAACATGCGTTTGTACGAAACAATTTTGAAAGTTCAATAGGTTTTCCACGAGGATAATTATTCCGAAACGGGACGACGACGACGTTGTTGTGTCTGCTATACTGTTGAATGTTTGATTGAACCATATGGTTCTCTCTTTTTTTTTTTTTTATAGTTACTGTTCATGTCTTAGCCGCCAGTCTGGCCCAGTTTTGGAACTAGTGCAATGTGAAAGTTTTAGTAATAAACCTCAAGACAAACTAACAACAAAAGTCGTTGACCTTGGTAAGTGTTTATAATTTTGTTTAATAAATTTGATACGGCACTTGCATTTCGGATGGTCCGCGGTGCGTTTAAAGTTGACCGAGAAAAGTTGTCCGAGGAGTGGAGGAGAGGATAAAAATAAAAAAATAATCCATAATTAAAGTTTGCCGATAAAAACTGAAAGAGTTGCTATCTCGGAACAAATGAAAAGTAAGTTGGGTCACCAAGTTTTTAGCGATTTTCGACTGCCAGACAAATAAAACTTTGCGTGTATGGATTTTTGTTTTGTTTTTTTTTTTTACTTTACTTTACTTTACTTTACTTTACTCAACGCCAAGTTCACGGCCATTGAAATGCAATAATTAATATATAAACACACTGTTTTCAATACGATACGACGACTGCATCGAGTGCAACGCGATATTAACGCAATGCACCGATTTATAAATACCGCTGCGCTACACAGACAATTAACGCGACGTTATTATCGATTTCGGAAGAACATTTTGGTTTTCTCGAATTTTCAAAACTGTTTTTAAATATTTTTCCGACGCAATTATTACCGAGTTTTACACGCAAATCGAGAACGTCATTTAAACCGAAACACACTTGGTCGAAAATATCTTCAACTCTTTTAATAGCAGTTTAAAGACAGATTAGTAATGTGGGAATTTTCAGAGTTGTTGTGTTTTTAAAAAACCATATAGTTTCCGAATTATGTTGGTCGTCGAAAACTTGCGCGTAACGCGCAACACAGAAACACGCGATTAGAAGAAAACGTTTATCAATCATTCAGACGCGTATTTTTGTCGACTATTTTTCGCAAAAATATAATTGAAAAGTTTGAAAGAACATAATATACGCGATGATTTTTCATTCGGTTTTCAAAGTGTCCACCGCGAACATATCATCACGTCATGGTCGTGCCAAATAATATCGCGTACGTTTGTCCGGATCATAACGCGCGATATAATAATATGAGAAAAGTGATTTTTTTCTTTATAGCTTTTTGGGTAATACGATAGAGGGCGACGATTTTAGCACTAGTTTCGTATTAATTTCGTTAATTTTTTTTTCGGAAATTCGACTCTAGCCTACAATTTTATCGCATATAATATTTCACAACTCGATATTTCATACGGCAATACATATTATTATTATTATTATTATTTTAACCATACCGCCGCGCGGCGCTCCGGATCGCACACGCCGTGTGGGCGGGTGATAAAAACGGATCGACCGATGGGTGGCCGCCGCGCCCAGAAACCAGGTCAAACTTTATCCAAAGTTCTCCCGGCGGGGGGGTCCTCGGGGGGAGGGGAGGGGGCGGCGGCCAAGGGAGGTGGGAAAAAAGACAAAGAGAGCCGGGCGGGTAGATATATATATATATATATATATATATATATATAGAGAGAGAGAGAGAGACAGAGACAGAGAGTGAGAGAGAACGGGCTCGCGAGGGTTTTCAAAGGACGAGGAGGCGCCCCGGCGGGACAGAGAGGACAAAAGCTCAAAAAGCTGTGCGTGCAGCGCGAGTCCACACCCATAAAAGTGCGCGCCGGTCGCGTTCCGCCGTTGGCTCCGCCTCGCCGCGGCCCGGTCCCGCCAGGTCGGCCCCCCGGGCCAGCGCGTTGCCACACGCCCCCCTGTGCTGCTCGCCTCCCATACACCCTTGGCACGAAAACTTTTCCAAAACTTTTGCGAAGCTCGTTACCGTTTCTCCATTAGATTCTTTTCCCCGCCGCCCCGTCGTCGGTCCTTCTCCCCGTCTCGTCGACCGCCGTCCCGGCCCGTGCAGCCGGGGGGGGGTTAACCCCATACCCGCGTACCACGGTTCCCCCTCCTCCTTCCTTGTCCCCCGATCCACTACTTTATATTCGACCGCACCACGTCTTTTTCTATATACCATACTCGCTCCACCACTATGCCCCCGTCGTCGAGCCCACGCCCGGATGTATGTTTTTAATTAAGTCGAAACTTTATCAAAAATTAACCCCTATATATACGTATATATATAAATATATAAATAATATAGACGTATACGTATATATATATTTATTTTTTTTTTTTGTAAATAAGTAATTATGTTTCTGCTCTTTTAAAATACATGACGTGAAATCGGACACGGCCGAGCGTGAAATTTCCGTGCAATTTTTTTCCCTTGTGTAGCACCGCGCGTCGGACCAATCGATCCGTTGCGCCGCCGCAGCCGGTCGTCCGGAGACCGCGTGGAAAATATACACAAAATGTTATAATTATTGTGAATTTATTTTCCGAGACGGTAAAAACGCACGTTCGCATAGTAGTTTTCAATATCCGAACGATTTTAAAAAAAAAAAAAAAAACGTATGATTAAAAATATCGTTCCAACTGCGAGGACCTAAAATCGCGTGTACTACAACACGATATAATGTTAGCCCGCTAAATTTTTTTCTCCCAACTAGTTTTGAAATAATCTATCATAAAGTTAAAACGACGCGTTCGGTTTTCGGTACTTTGTAAAAAAATTCTACATAAAATCGGTTCGCACCGGACAAAGAAAAATTCACACATTAATTCTTATAATACGTTATTTCTAAAGAGACGAAACGACGTACGTCACTGGATTTACAAACGTGTGCATCGTCTCTAAAATAAAGTGTAGTGCGAAAATTTCTCGAAATCAACGTTTAAAGATCGTTTGAATTTTAAATATAAGACGAAACAATATAACTACTAGTTATCGATTTTAAGAGCCCATCGAGTTGACACGACCAAATGAAAACTATATTCGATATTATATTATAATACATTCATTGTCGCTTATTCAAATTCGTGAAAAAATCGACTCTTGTCGATCGCGCAGAGTACTCGCGACGCTTGGAAATATATATAATAATAAAATGTTTTCTCGGTTCGAGTGGGGAAAAAAGCATTTTTAAACTGCAAAGATACTTGAAAAATATTGATGATTCGCCAAAAACAATAAATAGTGAAAGCTATACAGTCGAAACGACATTATATGTTGTTCTTTATTCTCGCGCGTTCCACTAGCTCACTAGCTACGCGTTGTTTTTTTTTTTCGATTTACCAAAGGAAATGAGTAAACGATTTATCAAATTTTTTTTGGAAACAAAAAACCGATATATTATACGGTGAGATCTCATCGCCGTTAACAACGATTCCGAGACTCGTTTTCGGTGTGAAATAATCGTATAAATTAGTATAAACGAGTAATTATTCCTTCTTCTAAATTATTATGATGGCTTACGGAAATGAATATCGTTTGAAGTATTTTTAACAAATTACAGCTGTTTATTTTGATTTAATCGTAACGCGATATTAACTGACTCGATCTATTCACGTCGAATACCGGCGAATATATTCTAACACGCGCTCAGCATAGACAAAGCGCGACAAAGACCAACGGACGAATTCGTTCAAAGCTTACACGCCGTATTATACAGGGGTGGCCAAAAGTCGCGCAACAAATTTGCAACACGAATTGTAATAGTAAAACAAATCGTGTATTTCTTCAAATGAAAAAAAAAAGAGATATAAAAACGAACGTTACAAAGTAACATCGTCTCACGGAAATTATAATAAATGTTCAAAACGATGTCCTCCAGGAAGTAAGGACCGATTATGGTGTGAGAACGCGGAAGGGAAAAACTGCGTCGTAACGCGCGTCGCCACATACAAACGTTGCGCGACTTTTGGCCACCCCTGTATTGTAGTTATTCAAATTATTTTCATAAGAGTATACTGCTGTTTTATTTTCATTTTTTCATTTTAATTATCGCGAGTATAGTCGATTCACTGGATAAGCGACCGATGCAACGGTATCGACTTGAAAGCGCATAGATGTTTAGGCGATAATTACGACCGTGTTTGTGTCGCGACAATCGGAAATCCTACCCCGTCGAGATAAATGCTCGAATGTTTACGTACCGTGCGCGAAAACACGCGCACGGCGAACGCGTCGACTCCAGAACGAACTCGCCACTCGAAATCTCTCCGCTACTTAGAAAACCGGGTCACAAAAACTTTGCTCGGCCGCGTTACGCGATGCAGTTGTTGGGAAGTAACCGGGTCGCGCTAAAATTCGAACTCCAATTGAATGTTTGACCCAGTGACATTGACCCTGGCCATATAGTTTTCGGGCAAAGTTGATTTTGAAAACAACTTTTAGTTTTCCCCTTCGTCACATTATTCTTTTCCCCTTTTTTTTTTTTTTACGACCAAAGTTAGAGTTAATAACTCTTAACTTACCAGACGGGCCGCGAAAGTTTGATAACGTCGGGAGGAGGCCGGCGGTTTAAGTTTTAGAAATCTTCCGAATCTTTATAAACACGGCGGCGGCGATATTAAATTTATTTAAAAACTTGTCTCGCGGAGTTTCGTTTGTGGCGAGTGGAAATTTTCTAGCGCGCGTTGCCCACCCGCGGGTTAAGTGGCACCATCTAGCGTTCAAACTCGCAAACGCGTATTTAGACGACACAATTATGTCGTACTTCCCCGAAGCAACGCACACGAGTACAATACCGCATCGAATATATTATTACAATCGACATTTCTCGACCAACACTGCTCTTTTTGGATTAGCGAAAAGATATTTATTTTCACGAGGTACGGAAAAATATCGCCCACGGAATTATCGACGACCGCCGCCGCCGAGCGATATCGCAACGAGTGACGTCGTTTGGGAAATTTCAAATAGTTCAAATCACGTAAACACAATATGAATTCTTACGGTATCGGCCGGTGACGTAGTAGCTAGAGGTCGGAGAGATGGGAGGCGGTCGCCAAGGGTGCAATGACGTTGGTTCGATATTTATGGGTAATTTTACGTTTTTTTTTTATACAAACTTTTAAATCATCAAATTTTGATTAAATTCTATAAAAACACACACACCAAAATCTGAAAACTTTTTATAGCCAATCCGTAAAATCGTTAACAATTCGTGTTGGTTTTTCCTTTTTTTTTTTAAGCAATCTTTTATCGATTTCAAAATTATCCGATCCGAGAGACTTGTGTCTAGGTGGTTGTTTTTTTTAATTATTATCACAATAAACGGGAATTCATATCGCGATAGGTTTTGATTTCTCGTAATTTACCGATTCAAATGTTATAAACGACGAGTTAAATACGACTACGAGTACAGAAATATTAGATCAGACGCGTTAATAATAACTGTATAAAATGGCTCGACGGAGGATAGTCGCGACACCGCGTGCGGGTGGTTATCGCTATTCCGTCCAACCACTAATACGACAGATAGGTACTTGGCGGAGAACTTTTTTACTGATATTTCCATCGTCAAAATACGAGTCATACTGGCAAATCATACTCATAAAAGCCACGCGTTATATATTATATTTTTCAATTATAAAAGCTATACTTCAACACTGGACCTGACGCGGCCAGAAGACCGCCCCGTCGCACTACGGCGGCGGTGTTTTACTTTAAACTCCAAAGTTTCCATTCCCAGAAATGACCAACCCTTATACTTTGACCGGTGTTAATTCATTTAAAAGTAATTAAAACTTTTCTACGAGAGAGTGAAACTTTCAAATATATATAACTTAATAAATAAAAATATCATAACTAATTGCGCGCGACGCGCAGAGCGTTTCGAGAGCAAAATAAATAAACGATACATATATTAGAGGGCGGCGAATCGACTCGAATCCCTGCGCAAAACTATACTATCACGTGTTCGTGATTATTCTGTAAAACGTAGACATGTAACGACGTGTTCCGTCGCAATGGCAACTCGAGTCAAATCGAAAACATAATATTCGGGAAATATATTCGTTTACTAAATTATATTTCATTTAAATTGAATTATCGAGAGAACTGTTTTAGAAAATATACAGATATTGTCCGCCCCGATGTATTCCAATAAATTCCTAATAATTTTTATGCAAATTTATCGATTATTTGGTATATTTTTTATACATCCTATGCGAACTATAAAACATATCAACTACGACGTCGTATATTTTATGGGGCGAGCGAAAAAACGTTTCGTTCGCGTCGCGACCCGAACTAGAAGCCCGAGGAGAGAAATTCAAGTCGCCCGTTCCCGAGAACGGTTCCGGCGCGTCGTTTTGCAAGTGGAGAAAATACGTTTATCGCGCGATGGACCCCGCGACGAGAGGATATATTACATTATGCGCGCCATTAAGGCTATTGAAATTTCGGCACGCGCGGTTTATCGCCAAGAACGTGTCGTTAAATTACGACGCAATTTGCATTGAGTAGGTAGTAACGCGCGTCCGACGGAAACACAACGCTGTCGCCGCGCGCGCAACATTCGTCGTGTAGTCGTCTGTGGCGGCAGAGGGTCGACGTCTTCGGGAGGGTTTGTATCGAACTGCGCGCGGCGTATAGTTTTAAGAGCGGATAGTATTATGGAAAGGGTTGTGTGCCGGTGGTTTTAGATGACGGTTTTCGGGTAAAGTTCGACGGCGCAACAGAGGCGACAGCGGCGGCGGCGGCGGCGGACACAATAAGGAGCTTTTGATAAATGGCACTAGTCCAGGCGAATAGACAATAGGTCAACAAAGCCCGGGCCACGGGCAGCGCGCATAAATCACGTATAAACTTTTGAGCACCACAACAGTTCTTCGCTCCAAAATATATATATATATACGTATTATATTATATATTCGTATATAATACCGTCAGAGTATTATAAATGCGTGTCGGGTCCTTCGGCGTTTCGACGTGATAAGGGTTATCATCGAGCGGCGATTATACAGCACTTTTACGAACGCGTCTTCTCCGCCGATATCGTTCAAACGCGCGCCGCCGCCGCCGCCGATCCGAAACTCTGTCCGCCGAGACGGTTTATGTCGCGCAAAATACGAAAACGAATTGAATATAATATAAACAGACTGGCCTCGGCGGTGCAGTTTCGCTTTTTCGGCGCTCGCGTGCAATGGTCAACTGATTAACAAAATATTTCAGACGATACTGATTAGAGCCCCCCTCAACCTGGAGGACGGGCCCCCTGGGGGGGGGGGGGCGTGTAAACATTTCTGCAGCCATTACAAAATACAGTTTTTATTTATTCAATTATTTTTATTTTAAAATGTAGGGAAAATATGAAAAATTATATAATTATTATCATCAATAAAATTGAATTCATCCCGGATGTTTTATAATCTCTTCGTAAAGTACACAAAAAAGTGATATATTTTTCACGTTATAGAAGGTGGGGGGGGGGGGACGCGAGAGTTTCGAAAATCTACAAAGGGGGGCGTAGAATGAAAAAAGGTTGGGAACCACTGGATTAAAGAGAGCCGACGATCGTCGTCCGAATCGATTTCACCTCGTTATCATTTTATTTCCGGGTCTACCGTTGCATCGTCGGGGAGTAGGCGGTGTGGCGATTACAATAAGTTTCATTTTGTTTGTGAATTTCAACTTTGAACGCGGCCCGAAGTGATTTTAATAAAACACACTTATCGCGCGACCGATTTTCATTCACAACGATTGTGTTGTTTAAAAATCCTGGATAATTACTTAATCCTGGATAATAATATTGTTTGGAATAACGGTCGTTAGAAATCGTTTATAGTTAATAAGTGATTTTAATCGATACGATTGTAAATAGTTTGAACGAAACAGTTAGTCGCTATCGATTATATTAGGGCCGACATAACTACTAAAGGTCGGTAAAACGAAAAGGAAGCATCGGGAAGCAAATTACGCGTTTAAACTCGTATATTTTATGATTAATTTAAATTTATTTTTTTGTTTTTATTAGGTTTTATGCAATCAAAAAGTACCGGAATATTTATACCGGTTGCTCTAAACAAATTACGGAAGCAAACTTTTCATTGCTGCGCGAAATATACTACGTCATAATTATTAATTTGGTTTTTTTTAAGCAAAATATTACATAAATCTGACTGTAACATTGAAACGGTCGATGTGATGAAAATTACACTCGTCTTCTTATTATCGTGTTATTTTAAGAAAAATAAATTTAAAAAAAAACGTTTCCTCGTAACTCCGTTCGATATATTTAAATAACTATAAAAAAAAATCATTTATTCTAAATAGATATAATTATAAATGTATATATTATAATTTACGACGGATTTCCTTGAAAAAATTAATGGATTTAATATCAATTTTGTGGAGGTACACGCGGTTCGGCGTATATACGTTTTTATATACTGCGAATATTTAATTATAATCGAGAAACTGCAAAACAACACTTTGAAAAATGTTGCTGCAACGGAAAGGAGCGAGTTATATTTTACTAAAATTTCTCGTAATAATATTATTATTATTTAAAACCTATTGAAATATCCTCGCGATAAAGCTACCGTTATTATGTTAATATTCTTCAAATCGCGTATAATTAATAGTCACTCGTATATATTCAGAGCTTTTTACTAATACGATAAACTCGAATAGAAAATGTTCGATATCCGTAATATCATAAATTTACGTCCGCCAAAAAAAAAATTCGTCTATAAATGCTCAGAGTTGCATTACGAAAACTGTACTCGAATTCTCGAGCGAAAAAATAACGCCTATTATATGATAATGTTTATAATTATAAAATCGACAACGGTATCGGGCCGGTCGCCATGCCGACAATAGTTGCGAAGAATTGACCAGCGGACACAACAAGAATATATTATAATAGGTTATACATATTAGATTAAAGCAGGAACCTAAAACTTATATAGGGATGTCGGTATCGATCCGAAAATAAATCGAAACTTTCACATCGTCGTCATACAACGACGACACCGACATATTATTATTATTATACCGTCCACGACGACAGATTCGAGCTGCGAGTCGATCAGAACTTAAAAAACGTTTCGATATGGTAGAAAATCCATGAAAACGGCCACGTAATATTTTAAAATAAGTCGACCTGCGAGTGTTTTGCGTAAAACGAGACCAAAAAGTGCCGAAACAAAATTGTTTAGAATATTTCGAACTCGAATGAAAAAAAAATTAAAATTAAAAAGCCGAATCTTATAAAACGTCACACGACAGCAAAATATCTACGACGATAAATTTTCGATAAGTGGGGAATGTGATACGAAAGGATTTTTACGATTTTTTCAAGCCGACAGTTTAAATAAGTAAGTACTATTAGACGTTTGGTTAAGTAGTCGTTTTTTTTTTTCGACGACCGCTCAACTACACCGCATTACAACGCGCACAACTTTATCCATTTTCGTTTACGGCTCGACTTTTCTAGCTTTTTGTAAATAATATTTTGTTATCCGTCACGAAACAAATGATTCAAATCGTATAGATCAGGGGTGTCTCCACAACCTTTATTTACTGCGGGCCAAAGTTAAGATACGCTTTGCCGTCGCGGGCCAAAATTGTTCAGAGGAAAATAGAGAAATCCAAGAGAGAAATATTTTATTACTATAATTTGAAAAAATTGACTATAAATTTATCATGGCAAATAATGCCGCGGCAACAACGAAACGTCGTGTATCGAACGTTAAAATATAGACGTAATCAATGAGGTTTTCGCTCTTTTTAGTTGTCAAGAACAACATCAGAAGGAGCTACTTTTGTTTTTTTTAATTATTACTTTATATATGCGGAAAATTCTTAAACCGAAAATTAAAATATATTTCCGCTACATCGGTTAGCTCGGCGGGCCGGTTCGAAAAGCTTGACGGGCCGTGGGTTGGAGGTAAAGACGACAATAATCGAATTGAAATGATTTTCGACTCGAGCGACTGTCCGGGCCACGCGTTCGTAACCGAGCGACCACGTAGGTTCGTCGTTTTTTACACCGAGACGAGACGTAGTATAGGCTGGCAACGCGCGCGCGACGTTTACAAAAACCGTTTCGAAATCATTGCGGGGCCCGCCGTCGGCTTTTGGCGAAAACGCGCGCGTACGACCGTCGTACTACGGGGGTCCCATGGCTGTCGTAATGCGCGACCGACCGTGACCCGTCATCGAGGGTGTCGCGCGCGCGTCGAGCACCGCCGCGACGAGTACGTGCCGTGAAAACGGTCGTACGTTATCCAAACGTCCAATTACGCGGGTTATCCGGTTGATAAATACGAAAAAAAAGAAAAGGTTTTCACATTAAAAAAAAGTCGAGCCGTCTGCGGATACGCGGCAAACGATAAAAACGCGGAATAATCGTGTATTATCAGAGTACGATTATAATAAAATCGACTCGAACGAGCGATCGGGACCCGTTAAAGTCGTTTCGTCACTCGCGCGCGCGTGCCAGTGTATACGACGTGCCGGGAGGGGACCGGTGGAAATTCAAATCGTCGTGCCCAGCGCGTAGTATTTATGGTGTGATGATATTGTTCTCTCGCGTTGGGGCGCAAACAATAACACAGGGTAGTTGCGATAAAATCATGTCAAATTGTCGCGTTTGCGTGAAGAAATCCGTACACAGAAAACGTTTCAGCATTTCAAATTCCCGACCGATTTTTACCAGACGAATAAAGGTCGATTCACAGTAAACCGACACTCGCAGTCCGGCACCGGACCGCACAGACCCGTACCGAACCGACATTTTAGGGAGTATTCACATTGTACCGTTTTGCACCGACAGACACAGACCGTGATAAATGAAAAGTAATTTATTAATACGCACAGTTCAGTTCAGTAGAAGAACAAAAACCACTAAAAATTAATAAACGTATTTGGGGGTGCATGACATTTTAAAACGGAGAAAAATAGAGGGTGAATTTTATAGTTTATGCTGATCTCTTGAAGATCACGAAGAAAAATTGTATATTTAATAATAGATATCATAAAGAAAAATATGTTAGTAGTACTCTATAATATTCTATTTTGGAAAATAACGTCGTTATCGCCGTTCATATCCCACCGACAAAACATTCTTTCATACAATGTTTGACGGTGCGGCGCGGTCCGGTTAGGTTAGATGTGAATTAGCACATTAATTTATTATTGATTAATAATTTGTCGGTTCAGTGTGAATCATCCTTTACTCGCGAGTTTTCGTCCCAAAAAAACGTGATAAACGCAAACGCGCACGATATGTAATATTCGTATACGGAAAAAAAATAACACTTTTCGGTAGGTTGTCAAACGACGGCGGCGAGCAACACGCCAAATCCGTTTGGCAAACACGTCGATAATAATAATTAGGGCTAGGATTTTAATGACTCAAAAAACCTAAAAAAATGACATTAAAATAACCTAAAAATGACCTAAAAAAATGACCTTAAAATAACCTAAAAATGACCTTAAAAATGCCCAAAAGATAAAAAATGATTTTAAAATGTTATAAAAATGCATTATAATTATTAATTATTATTTATTAATTAATATTTCGGTACAAAATTATTTAAATTATAATATTAAAAAAAAAATATTTAATTTAACGATTAAGATAACTCGTGGTATCGAAGATTATTCTCTATACTATCTCTATAATTGAAATATTGAATATGATATTATTTCTGTTACAAATTCGAAACTTTTATCGAGAACATCTATTGTAAATGAAAATGTTTAAAAATATTACCTAGATTTCAAAAAAGTATAAAAAAATTCTACAAAATGACCCTAAATCCAAAAAAGTATAAAAAATGCAAAAAAAAAGCAAAATAAAAACTATATATTTGGACTCGTATATGACCAAATCACATTTTGTGCTTGAAAAGCTATGTCCTGTAAATCCTAAAAAAAAATGCAAAATCCTATACTATCCTAGCCCTAATAATAATTTAATAATACGCCATACAATATACGTCGACAAACACCGTAGCTATTTGCGAATATTATACTCTAGACTTCATTAAAGCAATATTTTAACAGCGCTTCGGCGAACCGTAGATGCTTTTGAGCTAGTCTGCGGTCTGTTATTATCATATAAGGATTACCGTCATACTCGATAATGTAATCAATCGAAACGCCCTAGTCGTCCGAGCTCAGAGACACGGGAGCAAGCGCGATCAGACGTTTTAAGATTCCGAGACGTTATTAACGGAAAAATACAAGAGAGTCTCGCCGCCGCCGCCGCCGCCGCGTGTTTCGGTTCA
This sequence comes from Drepanosiphum platanoidis, assembly GCA_948098885.1. Classification (NCBI taxonomy): domain Eukaryota; kingdom Metazoa; phylum Arthropoda; class Insecta; order Hemiptera; family Aphididae; genus Drepanosiphum; species Drepanosiphum platanoidis. The sequence continues at coordinate 5,561,544 of OX402532.1, forward strand.
TCGAGTCCATCTCGCCGCGCGTCTTTAGTTAATAATTTATGAATTATTCCCCCGACGTGCAATTCTCAAATTTTAAATTCCAAATACTTTTACACAACTTTTAAATTGGGTCGATATTTGAAATGAATATATTCGCGACGAGAGAAAAACAATACATTTTAAACGAGTTGTTTACAGTAGTCGCCGTCCTCTCTAGTTTAGAAATCCAACTTTGAAATAAATAATAAAAAAAAAAAATCAATAATTGAATATGCATTTTTAGTCTTATACACCACTGTTTTGTATACTTGTGTATAAATTAATATATATATTGATATCGACCAACCCCACTTGTGTTATTGTAAATTTCGAGTAAATTAATTCATTAAAATCAGTCGACGCAATTTTATTATAAACGAATAATTAATTTTAACCGGTAATAAAACCAATAATGTAGAATAATAAAATAAGACAGAACGAGACAGTGACGGTGAAACGGAGGAGGACGAAGCAAATAGAATCCCTTTGTGAATTTTTTTATTTAAAAAAAAAGAATGTTAATCTTTATCTGGTAACAAAAATAATTGACTTGGAAAATTTCCACGGAATATTATAATCTGTATTATAATAAACTTTATATTATTATCAAAAAAATAAATAGATTTAATAATTTAGTGACAATTAGAAAATTTAAATTACATTATTGATATTAATACCTATTGATTGGGTAACTTTTTAATGTTTTATTTTAAATCGATAAATCGATCGTAAAAACCATAAATTATATTTCAAACGACCAAAGGACATGTCAAACAATTTACTACCCGTGAAAAAATAATTTTACTACCACTGGAATGAGACGAACCTACATAAATCGAACGCGTAAATTCGCTCACTAATAATAATATACCAAAAGATAGTCGAGATAACAGATATGACTTCGTGATTAATAGACGGAATTTATATTCTACGATATGAAAAACAAACGTTATTTAATACGTCACTTGACATTACGACTTATCGAAATTACGTTTTTGTGGTCGGTCGTTAGTATTTCGAAATTTGAAAACAGCCCAAGACTATTGCTCGGAGCGCAACTCTTTACGCGTTTATTTCTATGGATAAAAAAGGTTCGACTTTCATAGTGCCCGAAAACTACAGCCGAATCGGTCGATTACATTCAAATAATACTAATAATATTTAAAAATCGAGACTATTCGACTTGTGTTTGTTTATGATTTCGAAATTTAAAATACGTCGTCGTCGAGAATAACTAAACGTCACGTCAAACTCTGTAATTAAAACACGTTTCGAATCGTCGTCAAACAATATAACAATATAATATACGAACGACGGTGCTTTCCGAGACTTTCAAACCGACGCGAATCAAAACCTCCCCTACCAGAGACGCGCGCATCGACGTGACGTTCCTTGCAAAACCTTTTGTGTTTTTCAAAGACGAGCTCGATTAGCCTCGATTCCCGGCAGAGACGTGTCAGCCGCGGCTCGGCCTCGGTGGTCAACCGTCACACGTGTGTATATAGAAATAATATTTTTTTGTCAGTTTTCGGTGAGATGTCCGGGCGAAACAACACACGTCATATCGAAAATCATTATTCCCGAGAAGAAGAAGAAGAAAAAAAAAGAGGGCGAAAAACAGATAATATGCATCGGGAAAGAAAAAAACAGAGTGTCTCGCGTGTCACGACGTAATGTTTTCCGTGTCAAATAGCTGTCAGAAAACCAGGCGCCGCGCGCGGTCGCCGGTGAAGCGGTCAGTTTTCTCGCACAAAAGTCCCGGAGGCTGACCAGATATCCCCCCGAGACGCGCGGGCGCGCGCATGCAAATATCGTGTATTTCCCCCTACCCCCCTACCCCTCGCGCCTTCTGGCGGCGGTTGCCATTTTTCTGATTGAAAATGACTTGGATTTATACATGGATGGTTTCCCTTTCGGTCCGTCTCACACAAAGTTTCTCTCGTTTTTCGTATATACATATAAATATTTCCTATTTTTTTTTCGCTTTCCCTACCGAAAAAGTCCCACACGCGACCCACGTCAATAAATCAAACAACGCACTCGGATCGCCGTTTTGTTTACATAAATAATATATATATACGTATATATTCTATTTCGGACTTCTGGCAAACACACACATCGACCGGCAAAGAAAATACGTATTTCACCGTTTTATTTCGTTTTTCTCGCCGCCGCCCGCGAAAATTTACGACTAGGCGTTCGTATACGCGTTGTTGTTGATGTGTTATCAGAGAGATCGGAAGCCGCGGTTCGACGGACGGCGACGGCAACAGTGCCGATAATTCAATGGCAGAGCAACACGACGACGTCGCGCGCCGATTCGGAAATTTCTTTTCCAAACGATACATCACGAAAACTACGACTATTAAACTTATATTGAACCGACGATTTGTTCGAGAGAAAAAAACGTTTGGTGTAAAAAAAAATATGCTCTCGAAATTTGCGCGTTTGGATTTCAAGACCGAACGCGATGAAATAAAACGGTCACGTATAATTTCAAATAGATTTATCGCAAACATAAAATCAGCACTACGGGTCGCGGTGACCTAATGACGACGGGACATCGAGCGAGGGTGTAAAAATATATTACATCTCAACGGAAACTTAAATTTGCATGTACTTGTAGATAATTCACAAATATCGTTTTTTTTTTTTACGGTTTTAAAATATATAATTACTATTATTTAAACGTATATAATATATTTAATACGAAAATTGCGCACCCGATTCGACCAAATATTAATTTTTTTTACGCAACTGCATCGGGTACGAAAAATGTCTAGAAACTTTTTTTATTGTATTTAGATTTTTTGTTTCTAATAATATTTAAATACTCGACAATTCAATTAATTATTTGTCCGCAAAATTAGATACCGCAATCAAATTATTCAAACAAAAACAAAAAAAAATAATAAACTTTTGGTTTATAAGTTTATGAAACTATAATAATTATTTTAGCATTTAATCGAAACACAACTTTGTTTAGCATATGCGTTATAAATATTTCAAACAAACCTCAACCAATAGAGACCAATGAGCCCAAACGAATATACAATCTTAAATATTCAGCGATTAATAAATAACTCACAGATTTTATAGTCTATACGATTGTCAAATAATTCGATTAAACGTTTGAAAAATGATTACCATTTACTAATGAGAATTCGTTACATTTAAGTTACCTTTTTTCTAAATTAATTTAATTTTTTTTTTTTTTTTTAGAATACCAATGATTTAATTTACTTATTCCCATCGACCCGGGGAAATTCGGTCTGGCTATAAATCTTAAATCCAATTAATCAGAGGTTGTTTTTTTTTTTATTATTATTATTATTACTCTCGTTCAATTTAAGTAAAGAATCGAATGGTTTTTTATTTTTCTCTTAAATCTAAAAAACGACTTTGTTATAGAATTCTTTCACGAACCCTTTGACTGTTAGTGAACTGTAATTTTTTTTTTTTATTCTTTTTATATCCTTGTATACTCATTGATCAACATTGGTTCCAGATTTTAAAACTCTCGGATGTTAATTTGAATATTATTCTTTAGAGCAAACAAAATAATAATAACAATAATAATGAAATACACTTGGACCGCAATTGGCACCCTAATTAAATAGTTTCCATTTGGGGTGTGTGGGTGTATGTATGTATATATATTTATTTTTTTTTTACCAAACACTCATTATTATTCGAAATACAGTTCCGGAAACACTGTATAATGAACGGAAAAAAAAAACCCCCCATAACAAAACAATTCCGAAACAGAAAACATTAATCGGATGCACTAATAAATACGCGCGTTTTGTTAAAAAGTTTCCATTGGTTTTTTCAACCCCTTTTTTTTTACTTTGGTTTAATTAGGTTTCACCGCGTTGATATTATTGGAAACTAAGCATTCGAAAACCTTTACCGAAAAAAATAAAACCGATCGATAATTATTATTGTAATGTACTGCTGCAGAGTGCGTTAATGTGTAAATTGAAATAATATCGTATTGTATAATACAAGTCTATACAAGAGACGGAGAGAACGCGATTTTCAAACGTCATTATGTGTTTGTAATTAAAAATCAGCGTTTGTTCGAAACGGAAACCTTTAATTGAAAAGTAACTTTAAAAACGCACGGAATAAAAGTTCACCTCGGCGAGGTCAAACAAACAACACCTAAAAAAAAAAATGCCCATTCTCTCTGTCCGGGAACCTTTCGCAAAAAAAAAAACGAAAAACCGCGGAAAAGAAACGGTACGACGGCGGGTGTTATTGTGTTCGTTCGCGCCGATTCGACGGAGCTAATAAATCGGAAAAAGATAAATCTACGGCGACCATTAATGCACACACAGTTCGAGAGTCTGTCAATAATTCACTAATCGTCGGAGTCATACATCTGTTTCGAGTTTCAAACAATTGTTTTACTTTAATTTGGACATGTTTTGTCCCAATGTTTATAACTCGCCGAGACTATTAGTGTTTATTATTCTTTGTTATTTTCGTGATTAAAAGGGTTTTTTTTTTTTTTTAAATTACATAATAATTATTGTTCATCGACAGTCCTTTATTTATGCGGCGAACCATGGTGGGCAACTTTATAATATATTTTTACGATTTTTTTTTTTTGACTTATTATTTTGTCGATTTCTAAGTGAAAATTTAAAACTCTAATAGGTGGACAGTTTGCTCAATGTTTTTCTACTACATAATATTATATGCAACGATTGCGCAGCGACCGGTCCTTTTACACGCGGAATAAAATAATAAGTCACGTAAAATATGATAAAGACATCATCTTGATTTTATATACGATAAAAAATAAATTCAGACGAGGGTGATATTTTCCAATCGAGCGCTTAAATATTCTAAAAACAGCCGTGTACATCACATATACATATTTCTATATTATACGAGTATATATTTGTCCGCTAATCGTGAGCCATGCATTCGTTTTTCCGCGGAAAGCTCTACGTAAATAATAATCATCGAAAAAGCATTTCCGGGAAACGCAGCCGCGGCGATGTCGATTTCCGAAGGAGCGATACGATTGGCCAACAGAGAATTAGGTCAAAAAACGCGCGTCTGCAAAGTCTCGAGAACACCGCCGCCGTAATGGATTGTCATTTACCGCGGACGACACGACACGTTCGGGGAAAAAAAAAAAATCATCCGACAGGGTCCCTCACATTTTTCCAACAATTTTTTTTTTATTTTCGAAACCGCCATCCATCCGGTAATGCTGCGGTCTGTCACACGCTCGCGCTCGCCATATTGTGTTGTCACCGCGTGTATCTTATTGCGAGTCGGTCTCTCTCTCTACCTCTCACACACTCTCTTCCCTTCTCCGCCGACGAGTCCAATATTCGTATATTATACACACTCGCGCGTCCTTCCCCCGCTCGCAGCACGCGTAATATAATAATATATGTGATAAAACTCTGTCGTTCTTTTTTAATACTTTGTCCGCGGAGCAAACGGGGGGGGGACTCTCCCGCCCGACCCCGGAATCCTTCTCCTCGGTTCCTTTACCCGTCAGACCTCCTCGACCCGTCGTCCATCATAAACCCATCGTCGCCGCCGCCGCCGCCGCCGACCCGGCACACCCGGTCAAAGTTGAAGGGTTCGCGCGCGCCCTTTGTGGCATATAACAGGTCCGGAATAACAAAACGATAACGATATATATATATACACGCGCGGGCCGCGACTCATCACGTATTCCGGTCCGACCCGCGTGGACGCGCGTCCTTTCCGCACTTTGCCGCCGCCGCCGCCGCCGCAGGAGAGAGAGAGCAAAGCTGCCGCCGACTCGTCTTCCGTCTGCCAAGACTTTCGAGCGCGCGCGCGGTTAACCGCCGGTCGTGTGTCTCGCAAGACGCCTACGCGAAACCGTCGAAACGAAATACGAGACGAATTCCCGTCGATCAATTCCATACGAGATCCGCGACGACCGCGGAAAATCAATGTCGTCATTGTAGGTAAAGTACTCGTGCCCACCCGCCAAAATTAAAACGTTCACCCCGAAAACCGAAAAAAAAAAAGCCTATTTCTATAATGTTTCGATTCCTTTGAAGAGTAAATAGTAACAATAGTTATTCGCGATTTGTGCGGCACCCCAAAGATATCGGTTTTGAAACATAAGACCTGGCTCCACGAATTCCTACTCAAACTTTCATGTCTAAACATCTATTTTCACCGTTATAAAATTTAAAAAAAAAAACCATGAAATACATTTTTTTGTGCATATTTTTATTTATTTTTTTATGCATATTTGCGCGCTCTAGTTATTATTATTACAACAGAAACGATTTGAAAAAAATTGTTATTTCACTATTTACTTGCTTAGAGACCAAAACTCATTTTAATCGTTTTTCTTGTTTTTTAATAGGAACATAGTTAAACTAAGGGTTTCACCGATTTATCAACAATCAAAGTATACTAGTAAATTAATTTTTCATCGCTATTACACAATATTTGCGCAACTGTATAAGAAAACGAAAACAACAAATTAACACAGAGAGCGAGAGGTACAATACTCGGATGAGATACGGATCTCTGACGGGTGATTGATGTCGGTGGATCGGTCTATTAAATTTTTGAGACCGACGAAAAACAAAAAAAAAAAAAACGATTTCGAGTGAAAGAGGCGGGTCAGAAAAGTTTTTCAGATTTTCGTATTCTTATAAAATTTCAGCACCTTTTGACATTTATATCAACTCGAGAGAAATATCATATAAATATTATTCGGTACGGATGTTTTATTCCGGGCGTGCGATTTACGAATTCATATTTCAACTCACTATGCTCTCTCCAAAAACAAGTTTTTATTATATATTAATATATTACGTCATTTTTACGTCCAGTATAAGGATAAGGATATTATGTTGTAAGTCACGAACTCAGATTTTTAGTCGAGATTTTACGCAGACCGTCAAAACACTTAAAATTTACAGTGACAATTTCTCAACGCGTAAAAATGTGCTTCGTGAAATCGATTCGAACACATTGTGTTCGCAGCAAACGACTCGAGAATATAAAAACGAGATTATACGAAGAATAAATATTGAAAAAGTATTTTGTTTCAATGTATTTCAGTTGGAGATAGAAAGAAAAAAAACACTTTTAATTTGAACTGTCGATTAATTTGTTTTTACGTGTAGAGAAGTAATGGGATTTTTATTTCTTAAAGTCCTTTGACGAGGATTGATTTATTGGTATACGTAAACAGATTAATTATAGATTATTTTACCTATTCGTATTTATTTATAATACAGTAGTAAATTTAGTCATGATTACTCATCCCTTATCGTGCCACAAGAGGGTTGAAAACTGCTAAAGAGGGTAGTTTTATGGTTTTTTTTTTTAGTTTAATTCAAAAACCATAGCATTATACCCAAAAATATATCCAACTTTTATTAGACACTTTATGCATATTCTATTATATAATATAATAATACCGGACCGATTGTTAATTTATCATCGTTTACTAAACATATATTTTTTGAAAAATATCGGAACGCAAGGTGAAAATCGAAATAACTTTTTGCCCATTTCTTTAGTTTCAACTTTATATATTTATAACATTAAACCATTCGTCCGATACAATAGCTGATTTATATAATTTAGATATCACTTAATTCCAACAATAAATCCCTTTTATAATTTAAAATTATTGCTCGGTTTTTTTTTATATTTATAGATAGTTTTATATTTCTTTTCGTCAAGCGTTCTATTTTTAATCTATGCATTCGATATTTTACGATTTAATATCTATTATTTAACTATTCAATCTCATGTGCCCTTTGTATTTTTCAATTGGTTTCTATTTATTGAACAAAGATCGGTAGAGTTTTTAAGCGAATGACAGTGAAATGATTTAAAGTTATCAAAATAAAATAATACAAATATTTTTTGCCGATTATGTTGGCTTATACGTATTAAAGAAAAGACATTACCCCCCGTATCGATCGTTTTCGTTTACTTAAACGTTTTAAGAATTTTCAAGTTTTCGACGTCGTGGAATATCTCAGTATAACGAAAAAAAAAAAAAATTCTCCTCTTTAAACATGTTATGTGAAATTTAATAAATTAAAAAACTGTCATTGGAGGTTTTAATCAGCAATCAGAATTATTCAAGTTAGAATAGTCTTTATGAATTCGAGGGTTTTGTACTGTCGACAAAAGTTTTGGCGCTATCTGCTCCAAACGGCTCGACAGTAATTTACACGAGACTTAATTTGTTTGCTTATTTTTTTATTCTCTTCTATATAATAATAGTTCTTAATTGGATTTGTCAATCTTGGAAGTGGTTGACTTTAGAAAGTTTTTTTTTTTTTTTATTATTTTAATAATATTTTAAGACATTCAAATCTTTCGTTTGTATTTATTGCGAACCTTAAGGGGAAAAAACATCTCTGTCACTTCCAAAACTCCAAAGATTACCGAGCAGTGTCAAAAGCGATTTCAGCCGTTTTCTCGGATTTCAAGCATATTATATTCAGACAAAATTTAAATTAACGGCAATGGCGATTTCATTCAAACGCTCCACGTAAATCGTATTTATAATATTTAATAATTATTCTACACGAAACACCGTATTTATAATATTCAATTGTTCTACATAAATTGTATTTATAATAATTTTAATTACTTTAAAACATTTAGAAAATGTACATCATTGCCGATTTGAAAGGGTTTACCGCCTACCTACTCTACTCGTTACTCTCGTTATATTGCGATGTAATTAAAAATAAAGTCGAGTTGTATTAAAAAAAAAAAAAGATCCTTTGCGATAAAGATCAATCGGCCAACGGCTCTCGTGAACGTAAATTACTACACGCGTAATGATAATTGCTTAAAGAATCGTAAAATATTATTCGACACCTCTGAGTAGGCGTCTACGTCGTGACCGTAAAGATTCCGCGGACAACGCGGTAACGAAAAAAATAAAACTCCTCTATTATAATGTGTAACGAAAATATTAAATAATAATATTATAATCGAATTTAAAGATCACTATCGTACACAGTGGCAGGACTACATATAGGTGTGATTTCACACGGGCCTCGGCGCACGAGGGGGCCGCCAACGATTTAACTTGGAAAATTACAATTTAAAAAATTAAACTAAAAACCTCGTAAAATTGTAGTCATAAAATATGTTATTTTACTCGATTAAGTCGTTTAAGTCGAATTTCACGGGTCGGGCCATAATTTAAATATTACGGGTTAGTTATAGAAGGGATCGTAATATTATTCATTAGGACGGGTCGGTCAAAAATAAAACTAATTAATTTAATTATATTCTATTATTATATTAGTTGCACATAAGAAATCAGCAGGTTTAAAAATATATTTAAATTTTAATAAACTTTTCTTTGTAATATATTTATTGTCTTTGTGAAATGTTTTTGTCTACTAATGTCAATACTGAAAGGAAACAAAGTTGATGTATATTTTTTTTTACAAACGGGCATGGTCAGGTTGGACTTAAAAATAATAAATTACGGATCGGACGGCGACAGTTTATAAGTTTAAGTTTTGCGGGCCGGACACGTGATCTCTACTGGGTACAGAATTTAAAATGTAATTCCGTTTTCATCGAATTAACCCAACTTTACGATAAATTTAATAAAAAAAAAAAAAATTCTACGACATTCTTAAAATTATGTCCTAGCAATAGAGGGCGGCCTCCGAGAATCTAGTTCCGCCACTGATCGTACACTATATTATAATACAGTCTCGAGTCTCTCTTCGCACGACAAATGTCTCGCGTGCCGATCAAATAAAGCAATGTAAAAATCTCGCGTGTACGCGCGGGCGTGGGAGGTGTATCGCGCGCGCGCGGCGAATATAATATAATTAATATTATCCCGGCGCAATGTAGATTAACCGGGCGCCGGGTCGTGCCAAAACCAGAGAACGATCAGAAAAATGACAGCGCGCGTCAGGCCGGTTGATGTTGATGTATGTTTAGGCGGCAGAAATTATTTCGTCTCATTACCGTTTTATATACGAGCGTGGCCGTGACGTGAATCCTAGCCAAAAGGCGAACAACTTCTGCACTTGAAAATTGATTTGGGTCGCACTCGTTTCTAAGCGGTTCAAACCCCCACGTTTTTCACCCTCCGCGCTCGATACGCGAGTCTCTCCTCGTCCTCCTCGTCTTGTTATTAAAATTAAACTGATACGCGCGTGCATGATACACACGCGGATCCGTGACGCGGTCTCGTTTACCCGTCGTCTCGCGTACGCGAATCAATAACGATTATCTCGGTCGAGTCGACTGCGACTTGTACGTCGTCGTCCGACGCGTTCGAGACGATAATATTACGCATAATAATACATTCGGTATCCTCATAAGTATAAATATTATTTTAAATCCCATGTCGGGTATACTCAAGGGATCAATATAAATTACTCTTTTATCTGTGTGTATTGTAATTATATATTATATAATAATGTGGTTTTCTAAAACCGAGCCGACGTCATTTTAACGCGCGTATACGTGGCGCTTTCACGCGAAGCGCCAAAAGAGGACGAGCAAGACAGTACGCGCGATTCCTCCGAAATCCGGATGTCCGCACACCTCGCCGGAAACCGCACGGTTCTCGGGACACCGTCGTAGGCCGCTAAATGGATTTCTTATGTAACGCGTCTTCTCATATAATGCGCGATTCGACCATGACGCGAGGTCCGGGAGAACACCGAGTCGGTCTAATTGAACAAAGATCCCCGCGACCGTTATTTATCGCGGCACGCAAAAGCGGGCGGCGGCGGCGGCGGCGGCCGATCGGTAATCAGGGGCGCCCGCCCGGGCATGTGTGCCGCGCGCGCACGGTACCGCGCGGACATAGAGGACGACGGCGCGGCGGACGGTGGGTTTGTTAGGCAAAGTTTAAAGGGTTCAAACTAATTACTAAGAAAAGGTCGAGGGTCCGAGAGAGGGTTGTTTGGCCGTATTGTTTTGGCGGCGGCGGGAAGCGAATATAAGGAGCCGCAGCCGCAAGACTGTGGGCCCGGCTTTCTTGGACCGAATATATAAGGAGAAAGAGTGTGTGCGAGCGCGCGCGCGCGAGAGAGAGAGAGAGATATATACCGAGAAAACGGGATAGCAGAAACCATATACGCTCTCGCGGCGCACATACGTATACACACTATACTGTAAGGAGCATAAAGCCGCCGCGTGTCCGCGGGCCGGGCGGGCAGAGACGGGCATTGTGTTTAACCCTCTCCCTAGAAACACGGGAGAGAGAGACCATTAAACAACCGCAACGGCGGCGGCGGCGGCGGCACCGCGCCACCGGCCTTCGATCAGCCGGCGACGAAACTATTCGCGCACAGCACCTTAAAAGCGTTTCGAGGCTATAGCGGCCGCGCGCGGGGGGGGGACGGAATGGATTTACATGAATTTCGCCTTTGAACGCATTGGAAATTCAAAATATGCCTACCAAAGTATTAGTGCATCGCGTTATTAATTAAGCGAATTAATCACAATAATGGAACGCCTCGATATATATATACATAATAATAATAATATCTGGACGCGCGCGCGTCTTAACCAAACTAATGACGACGGTGCGGCGGCGGCGGCGGTCTGCTGCGCGCGGCTTCATATTATTACTCCGAAACGCCTTGGGGCACACACACGCCGCGAAATTATTAATAACGCGAAACGTCGACTTTCCGATCGAGCTGGCCGACACATGGCGAGCTTTTACAAACCCGACGAGTAAAATAACCGTACGTTCGGATAATAGATAACGGATAACGTTCCTCCGGCGTCGCAGAGACGTTTTCGTTCGAGTCGCTTTGTATTTTTACAGATTTCGCGGGGTCGAAATCACTCGGGATCGCGTGTAATTCGTACCAATCCAAAGTATAGAAAAATAACAAAACTATACGAGACTTTAAAAATTATTAGTGCGTAATCGGTTTCCTTATACGGGTATTTAGAAAGTTTAAAAATTCGAGACTTTCTTCGGCGAGTTTAGAAAAAAGAGATATATGTATACCGACTTATAAGTAGACGGCTGTTTACCGAAATCCAGGAGATTTTATACTTTGTTTACGGGCTCGTCTCATTGCTACCGAGTTATATGTGCGCCCCCTTCACTTTCCCCCCCCCCTCCCCCAGTCGCCGTGCTACGCTTCCGGTTAGGCCCAGAGTGTGGGAAAGAGAAGAAGAAACTCTTCGGGAGTGATTTCCTTAAGTGCTTTATCGACATCTTCATCCATATAAATTTCGCGGCGACCCCACGTAATAAAATAAAAACATATAGTGACGGTGAGAGGGGGACGAGGACGAGAGCGAAAAAAATAAAAGTCTTTGGCAAATAGTTCTATTTTTATTTTTTTTCGGCCTTTTATAACGTGTCCGGTCTTGTCAAAAACATCACTAAATTATTATTATTTTTTTCCACCCGCGCCATGTAAACGCCTATCCGAGAGCATTATGTGCAATAAACTACATGTTTGTCGGATTTATGGATTTCATAAGAAGCTGAATTAGACTTTCCCCTTGGCTAGTTTCTTTTGTGAATAATATCGTTTTGTTATTCTTTTGGTGGTAGACAAATCTCAACTTTAACGTCGAGTCAACCTTTTTTTCGATATTATAAACAAAATACAATACAGAGACATAGTCGTCGGGTCGAAATTGTGTGTACGTAGTAGTAGTTTCTTTTCGTTTTTGACCGCGATAACAATAATAAAATCATAAAACAGTAATAATATTCCACAGACTTTAGTGGTCAATAAAAACACTCAATTAAAATGCCAATTCGAGAGAAAAAAAGAAAAAGAGGGAGAGAGAATTACCCTCCCCCAATTGTTGCGACGCAATAAAAACCCTAAAGAATTACAACAATTTCCGAAAGGTCTGAATCTACTATACGAAAAAAAAAACATTAAATATCAACAGAAATAGATTTGGTATGAAAAAAAAAAAAAGTCTTTATCTTACTGTTGATGTGTTTTCGAATCCGACAGAAAAACTAAAATTTTACGACGAATATTTCGGTCGTTAGAGATTATAATACCAAATGAGATTTCTCATTAATCGATTATATTATACGATAATTATTATTGTAATATAGACAGATAACTGGTGGAAAAATGTTCTCGTCATATTTTTTATTTACGAGAAATGAATTTATAATATATAATATTATATACTCGGTAAGTTATTGCGGTACTGATATTTTTTCCGTTTAATTAAAAACTGAAATTTTTTTTTTATTATTATTTTTTCATTTATCTCGTCGGTAAATATATAATACTAGCACGTAATAGAAGTTTATATAAATCAACCAACTGCATTTTAAAAAAATCTATAAAAGTTTTCGCAACAAATATTATACCGACTATACAAGTTTCTCGCGAATACATAACGCTCGCGCGATGAAATGTAATAAATTAAAAAACGCTATTAATCACGTTCGCGAGATGCGTTTACCCCGTTGTGTTTTTCTCGGTACTAATGCAAAAACGACGATCGTTTCGAAATAATCCTGGAAAAACGCTCTTCGCCGTGGAAATGTATTCACACGAAACGCGATATTAACAATAGAGAGACGAGCGCAGCAACGACGGTTTTATTCGCGATATTATTATTTTTTCGCAACACGGATCGAAAGAAAAAAACCGCGCGGACCGACGGGGGCGGCGGCGGCGGCGGCGGCGGCCGTTTACTCGCAGCAGCAGCTGCAGCGGGAGACGTGTTTGTTTACTTTTGTGTACGAAAACCCGACGGCCGTGTTGCGGTGTATATGAAAAGGAAAAATGACCCTAAAAGCGGCTATAGCGATGAATACTTAAACACCGCCGCCTCTCCTTCACCCCCCCCCCTCCGCCTCCCACACACGTCTATTTAGCGCCGTTAATATGCGCGGGATACGCGAAACTACGTAATAAATGGTCTTTTCTCTCTCCGGTCCTCTCCCCTCCCTGCTCCGAGACAAGGTATCCTTTAAGGAACGAGGCGTCTTAAAGACTAATTGGTTATAATTAGCCGGCGGCAAAGCCCGGCGCGCGCGTATTGTGTTGCCTCGGCGGCAAGAGGGATGAATAGTAGTAGTAGTAGTTTGGTCCTGCTCTTTAAAACGGATGGAGGACTACGAGTACACGGCGTTAGGGACGAGGTGGGTAGGTGTGTGTGGGGGGGGGGGGGGGGCAAATTCACAGATGTGCCGTTATTTACGATCGGGTCACCTAACCCTTGTAATGCCAACATAACGACTTGGCCGCTATGTATTATTACCGGTTATTATTATACACATAAGGCGGCGGCGGCGGCAGAGGGCGGCACACTTCTTAGTCGGCCCGGCGCGGCGGGAGATTTATGTTGGTAGCAGGTCGTCTTAAGTGCGCCCGCCACCGTATTCCCCCTGATTTGTCTCCGGCGAAGCATGTGGAATGTCACCTCCTCTTTGCCGACGGCTATACGGGCGACGTCCGGCGTATCCTTCGGGGATAGATATACGAGAGAGTAGCGCGCGATCGCGGCAGGACAACGACTGGTGCTAAATGATTTCTAATAACTCTCGCTAATAACCGGTCCAAACGGCGATTCGTTTGTTAATCCTTCGCGCGACTCCGACACGACTACCCCGAGCCCCGCCGCCCGCCTTGGTTTCACTTCTGGGGCTACGCGTCGTTATTTACTTATAAATATATCATATATTTGGGCATTTAGTATGAATTTATGTAAAATTTAATATAAAACGTCTAATACATTCTACTCGGTCGGGTAGTGAAATTTGGGAAATTTAGTGTCACGTCTTGTTTTATTAAACGTTTGAATTTCAAATGCAGGTAAAAAAATTTATAAGACTTTCAACTTCCGAAGGATTAAAAATGTATAATACAACATTCTCCACGAGTTATTGTAATTTTTAGAAAATTAAATTTGAACGAAATCAAATATTACACAACTGATTTCAAATAAACCATCTAAAAATTGAAACTGGCCTCCTTCAATCAAAATCCTTTTTTTCCAAAGCAACGGTATTTTATTTTTAAATTTATCAAAAAAATTCAGAAATATCAATCGCCCATCTATCGTCTCATCTCAATTTTTTATTTATTTTCAATTATATAACCCCTGAATATCACTTGGCCCAAAACCAGCAATTAACTATAATCTCTATTAATAGACAACTTTAAATGTTTATAAATTATTAGTTTAATTATTTACGACATATATACTTTTTTTTTAATATATACATTTAGCGAGTATTAATTCATTTTGTTTTTATTTCCATGTTTAAATTCGTAAGTATCGATTGATGCGATAAAACACATGGACATTTTATATTTCGAACGATATCGGTCGGACGCAATAAAAAGCTTTTTTTTTCGGTAAACGTGTTTTAGTGAAATGAAAAAAAAAAAGGTAAAGTTTTGTACAACGCATTTATCGATTGTAATTCAAACACGTGTTAAACTTTAGAAATGTCGTTTTAGAATTTGTTCATATTTAAGAAAAAGCAGCAAACACACTTATTAGCCGTTCTTTAATTTAAGTTGACAATTTTTCAATATAATTGCTCTAGTATTTACAGTGTTGCGTGAAAAAAACTATAAGGGTAATTTAGCTACGTTATTTGTAATAATCTTAATAATAATATCATTATATGTAAATAGTATAATTTTTAATGATGCTTGTAATTTATTAGTTTTAATAAAATTAAGTATAAAATTAAATAAAACGGTTAAATATCGATCGACACGAATCATCATTTCAAACGACTAAATTTGTTGATAATGTAATTTATTGGCTTTACAAAAAAAGAAAAGTATATATTTTGTTTTATCATTTTTTTTTTTAATATCGTTATCATTTATCTACTAACAGACGAGTGAAACAAACTATGAGATTTCATTAATCAAACGAAAATGGTAATAAACATTTAAATCTAAAAATTAATATAAACCGTCATTATTAAACATTATCTAATACGTGTCACGAGATCACCCTCCCCTCCCTCTCAAACGGGCGCTTACCGACTCAGTAATCATTCCATTTTAAACTCTACAATTACACGCCTACAAAATACTATATATACTCGTACATAAAACAACACGTTTATCGAGATGGCCGGTGAAATGAATCACGCGCGTTACTACTACTACAAAACACGGTTTGGCATATTTTTTTAGCGCGCCACCGTTCGACATATCCGTTATTTTGTACAATAAAGGACGCGCGCGCGTTCCAACGCGTCTCAGACGTTCGTCGAGGCGATTTCCAAGTTTGGATAATTGTCGCGATGCGGCAGGAATTTAATGCAATTTACACCACGGCATGCAGCGTAGAGTTTTACATGAATTTTCTACTCCCTAATTTCTCGGGAACGCGCGAGGGGGCGCCTCCTAATTATTCGCAGTCATATATACCGTATATATATCGGCGGAACGCGCATATACATTTCGGGATCCGAGACTCTGGCGCGCAGTCTGATTCCTTAATTACGCGACCGGCACACAGCCCCTCTGGAGATTAAAACCGTTTCCCGCTCGCGATTCCGCCCGCCCGCGTTTCCGCCGCGCGCGCGCGTATGTGAGAGCAGCGGCACACGACGTCAAACGTGTCGAGAGAGAAGAATAATCGTAATACCTGCCCCGGCGGATTTCGACGGTCCGACCTATCGCGCGCGCAGTAGGGCTTCCGTTTCGGATATTGGATTTTATAATAATAATAATAATGTACCGCCGCTGAAACCCACTAGGTGACGATAAGTAACGCGGAATAAGGAGAGCGCTCGGCTTTGGCGGCGCGGGATACTACTGCGGGGGTACACCCTTGGAAGCTGCGGTTTCTTGGTCCGCCGGACTTGATAAAGGTTTCGCGCTACGCTACGGCGGCGGCGGCGGCGGTACAGCTGTATGGGTTTCCAGTGTAATCAGCATTTTGGCGACCGCAAGCGCCGTGGGTCCGCAACATAACGGCTGCCCGGGACCTCTCAAAAACGGTCTTTAATTACAAACGCGAGAACATATTAGGACGGGGGAGGGATGTTCAATACGTTTCGGACCATAAAACTTCCAACTACGCCAACGCGCGCTTAAGAATCCCCCGCCAAGTGAACACAGCAGGTTATGAAAATTAATTCTCTCTCTCTCTTGGTCGTAATAATACAAGTCTCGCGAGGATTCGCGCAATCCGATAATTCACGACGATCGTTCGAAATCGATACGACAGACTCTCGTGGCGCGACGATAATTTTAAAGGGTAGACCGTATACAATTATACTTATCCTAAACCAGAGGTTCCCAAAGTGGTCTATATCGACCCCCTGGGGGTCCATGTCAACGAGAAAAAAAAATTGGGGGGTGCATGAGATATAAATAGGGGTCCGCGAGAATAATTATTAACTGTGCACCGTAAGTTTTACGTATAACACGTGTGCGATATTGTGAACGAAAAATGACTTTGTTGATAATGAGTAATGACTAACGAGTCGATACTCGACTTTTCAAATTTAATATCAAAGCGTCAGACTCACCCCTCCCATTAAAGTTTTCTTTTATGTTATTAGATCTAATTTTTAAATTTAAAAAATTAAATAAATATCGTCATTATTAAAGAAATAAAGGTGTATATGAAAACAAACTTATCACTTTTTTTATTTCAAAATTGTTTACTCCACAGCAAACCCTATTGAACTGAGTAGCTCCGCGTAAGCCATCAAAAACACATTGGTGGAATTTAAATAAAAATTTAATACCAGGATCTACGAAAAACAGAAAAAATTATCTAGTGGTCTACGGGGAAAAACAGTTTGGAAACCTCTGTCCTAAACGGGGACCTTTTGGTTTTCGACGGATATCGCGACTTTTGTGAAAATACGAGAGGAAAAGTAGCACTTCCGCGTGCTAATATCTACTCGAAATTTCAAAGCGTTCGAATGTTAATTTATTTATAATCACGTTATTTTTTCTCTCTCTACGGAACGTATTATTACTTTTAAATCTGTCGAAACGCGCGACAGCTGTTCAACGATCGCTACGACATCGTTAGCGCTGTGATTATTTGATGTTTTTTATGTTTCGAATAATATCGTACCGAATAGCTACCGCGAATAACGTCGATGAATACCAATTTGAGCGAACACAATCTGATAAATTATTAGCTCTCCGTGTAGGCGACACGAGAATACGAGAAGAAAAAAAAAAAAGAGAAAAAAAAAACTCCCTCCCCCATCGGTTTGTATCGCTGTTAGGTTTTATTGATATGCTTGGCCTTTGTCGTTTGTTACGCGCTTCTCCTTTTTTTTTTTTTTTTTTTTTATTTCTGGTTTCCTGTTTCCCCCGTCTCGTCGTTCTCCAGAACACTACAGCCGGTTAGATAAATCCGATTTTTATAGAGATTACAAAACATTTAACCTGTTTTTCTACGAGCAGACTTATTTCCCGGACAACGCCATAAATTTCACGGTCGACTTCGCGCCATGCCCATTCGAAAGACGCGTATTGGGGCGCGCGCGCGGAATCCCGCGACAGATCCGTCCAATTCCGGGAGGGCGAACGAAATAAAATAAAAAGAAAAAAGGCTCCGGGTGAATTCACAAAATGAATACAAACACGAAAAGTTTCGAAATTATTTAGGAAATATCACTTCGTCTTAAGACTTTTTACACTTTGTAAACAAATTAAACGGAGACGTGAAAAATATTTTACAGAACCTTTAAAACGCGTTCAGATATTGTTAAACAATGTATTATTATCGTGGACGATAAATAAAGACCCATTCGGTTTCGTCATTAGATCACGCCTGTCGTTGTTAAAAATAAAATAATTGAAACAAATTATCTAAACGAGTGATGATAATATTCTAATAGTTAGTTCTCAAAGTTGTACTTTATAACTATTAGATGCGATCTGCAGAGAACGAGTCGAGGAGGAAAGACGTGGAAAACGTATTGGTATATAAACTTTTTTACGTCACAGATAAGACTTTAAAAATTTCTTAAACTTCATTGATTACAATAATATGTGGAGGACACGAAAATCGCTTGATTTTGAACGTTTTATATTTTATTTATTACAGTCTGTTAAATTTTCAAAAAAAAAAAATACGAAAAACTTTGAAACTATGAAAACAATATGATGGGAAAAAATTATAATATTTGCAGCCAATTGACCAATCGGTACATTTTTATTGTAATTGCATAAATTAAAATAAAACATACGTTTTTTTTTTTTTTAGCACCCACTATATTAATATTTACACACCTTACACGATTATAAGTCGTTTTAAAATTGTGTTTTTATTTTATTACTTTATAAAGAAATTTTATTTTAATTTCAAAGATTTGAAATTTTGATCTTTCGACGATACTAAACGACGACGTTACTTGTGAATAATTCTAATAAATTTGAAAATTACAATACCAATTCCACACAAAAGTTTCAAATATCACCTATTCTTTGCGCATGCATAAAACGCGAATTATTTCGGGCTTAAACGCGTAGGCTCTCGCTATTCCGGCTTAAACGGGACCAAGGGTTGTCGGATCGCGCGAGTTGGTCGGATTACCGAGGTCGCACCGATACAGGCAAACACTGTATTAGCGAGGACCGACGACGCAATAATATATTTCCATTTTAAAATGATATTGTGTATCGGGTCGGAATAGTGGACGATCGCGCCGGTCTCTCGCACGGCTAACGCTAGAAACACGATGTTGTCCCACCCCGTTTTCAAATTATCGAACGTGTTTAGCGTCAACATTTCGTAACATTGATTTAATCCGTTCAAACACATTGTCGGGTAGAGCCAGATTTAAGCGAAGAGGTCCGCCGCGGGTGAGCTACAGCAGCTTAAGGGTCCCTAAAGTTGTTAAACTATTTGAAAAAAGTATATACTACAACTCATAAATACAGGAATTTTGACGATTTTGTGAAAATAAAATCAAAAACAGAGTTTAGGAATTTAATTTTAATCGGCGCTATCGTTTTTATAATCGATTCGAGTCACGTTGATATTCGGGCAACGTCTATTTTTATAGCGCAACAACATATTTTAATGATGTTATAGACCCGATTTCGTTGTTTTTATTACGTAATTTATCGAGTTAAATTAAACGAGTAGAAAATATTAAAATACAACGAGCGAAAAATGTACACTGTCCGAATGCCTAAATTCGCAATTTAATAAATTCGCTACTTATTTGCATTACCATAACGAGTGTAATGAGTATTAATTCAATTATTCTAGTTTTCGATATAGACAATATAGCGATTGGAATTAAAAATAATAGCTCCACGCGCCTACAACACGTTTGTCGCAAAACTCGTTCGCATTCCGTTTCACTGGTAAAAATTGATAACAAAATTAACTACCATGGGCGCCCGCAGGAAATTTATCAGGGAGGGGCATAATGAAATCACGTATTTAATGTATTACACTAATATGCGTTATTTTGTACGTCTTAAAGTATATTGTTATTATAATCATCAACCCCACACACTAAAGTAAAAATATCGATGAAATGTTTATAAATCAAAATAAAAGTTAAAATGTTCAACATTCTATTTGAATTCCAGGGGGGGGGGGCAGATGCCCCGTCTTGCCCCCCCCCCTCCGGGCGCCCATGTTAACTACTATTCTATTAATCAACTCGGAGACCGATGGAAAATAAATAAATATTACTACCCTACGATAATCGTCGGAAAACGTAACAATGTGCTGCACTCTAGTCGAAAAATACTCCGAGACTTGGGTGCATTTCGGCCGTACCCAGATAACGCGCCGCGAGCACTCTGCGCGACGCGGCCACGGTAAAGTCGCGATCGATAACGTTAAAATGACGTTTTCGCCGAGAACATGATATTTATTTTGCCCCGTAGATGGCGCCTAAAACCCCGCAGACCAGACGACAGATAGCAGTGCGCGTACCTCGCGCGAAAAATAATCAAGTCGCGACGCGCGGTTCGAAAGTTGGCACGTTTAAATAGTTTTATTTTACTCGTGCGAAAAATCGCTCGACCGTCGAGAGCCAGTCGTTTCACGCGAATCGGTAATAAACGCAATACGCCGTCGTCGTCGAGAGAAATTCGTTTCTACAACGATTTGCCGATGAAAATTGAAAATAGCTAAACATCGGTCCGTTTTAACGAATTATTTACTATATTTTATTGTTAATTTCCACATTTTTATTGCAATTCTCAGAGCATAATATACGATTCCTACGTAAGACTTATTGTTTTCAACATTTTAAAACCAATAACAAATCGGTTTCAAACATGTTTTATTTACGTCCTGCGCGCGCGCGCAATACGAGAGCAATACGTGTATACCGATAAATAACATCGTATGTAATTTTTTCACCCTATTTCATAATAAAGACTCGACGCAGAGTTTCGGAAAGACAAATTGTCTGATACACCAACTGGGCCGTAACGATCGGCAAGTAGAAAAAGCGACTAATCGACGAGAAAAATAACTAAAATACTATAATTATGATAACATATCAAATCACTAACCTGTTTGTTGACTGGCGGCAGTATCAGTTTTCTTCGCTTCGTCCAAGGAGCATCTGGCGGTTTGGCAGCCGGACGTTTGGACGGCGGCGAACTCGATGGCAACTCCAATATGTGTCTAATAGTGTGTTTTGATTTTGGTTTAATCATGATTGTGTTGGACTCTAAACACCCTCTTGCGGTCTGCAAAACAAAAACAAAAAACATACAATTATTACACTTGTCGTTCATATATCCACACAAGCAAACGATTTTTCGTATTTTCGTCAAAACCATTGTGGTGCAACAATTGTTTATCGCGAAAATGTGTCGGTCAAATTTAATAGTCCGGCAGCTAAACAACATACTAATGTGTTTCACATAAGAGTAAATATAATTTCGCGCGTGGCAAAATATTTTAGAAATATTTCGAAAAATTTTAAGACGATACACGAGACTCGCTCTTTCATCGAATTTATACAATTCGATGTGAAAATCACCAGGGTCAAATTTCTCATTAGTTTTTAGATTTCATACAACAATTATAAATTTTCAATAATACTAATTGTTTTAATTTTTTTAATTTAAAATGTCAATGTTAACCCTTTCAGTCCCGAATTATAAAATGACCAAAAAAAAAAATAAATATTTAAGAGAAGAAATTTCACGTTTAAGACATCATAAATCCATTAAAAAAACTTTGGGGCAATTTTGTCCTTTTTTGAAAAACCTGGTGGGTTGTCCATTGCAATGGACATAATGACTCAATATGGAATATATTTATTGAACTTTATTGAGCAAATAATTATATAACACAGTAAAAGAGCGTTTCAACAACAAACAAAACAATTTAAGTAAACACTTAAACTAGAATGTGTAGTTACTATTTTTCCGCGCGCTGTATTTATTTTTTTTAAAGCGCTCGTATATTATTATTATATTCATGTCGGGGAAACGTATAGTATTGGGCTCTCGTGGATAAAGGTGACACGAAAAAGGTCGAGTAAACCACTGACGTATTACACTTATATTAAAACCAACTACACACGACAATAGGGATTAGGAGAGCTGCAGACGTGCCCGGGCAGGGGTTGTCGTCGATATTTCAAACGATTTCGCAATCACGCGATTATCAATCGTTATCGCCTCTGTAGGATTGGTAAAGGCGCGGGCCCCCGCGATAGTCTGCAGGATTTCATTCGATTCCGGCGCGTATTACACACGACAGAGTTGTTCATTACTGTTTATCGGCACTTAGAGTTATTAATTGGACGACCTTTTCAGAGGATGTTATTGGCAAATAACGACCCGGTCTCGCGAGGTCGCGGTTAACGCAATGAAGCTAAACGCAGGCAGACACTACTGCCGCCATTACGAGGGGGAAAAGGACGCAACAGGTCCTCCGCCGCCGCCGCCGCCGGTAACCGTTTTTACAAACAGACGCGATTTACAGTCAGTCTCGACGGGCAGCACGAGAGTAACAAACGCGTCGCGTCGGTTTGTTTACACGACTCTGCACAACGGTAATTTTAAAAACGAACAAATGTTAAAAATAATTAATATTGTTTTTATCGTTTCGGGTTTGGTTTTTTTGCAGCGAATGCAAACATACATAATATTATATAAACATTTTCAAACATTCAAAACGCATATAAAAATGTTTGTTTGTGATTCGCCGAATCGCCATTGTTCGACAATTCTTATGAAACGATTTGACGAATTTCAAATACAAATGAAAACGATTGAAAAAAATATAATATACGTATGAAATCATTACTCGGTATGGACAAAGAGTTTTTAGGTTTTATATCGCCGCAGCTCGCGTGCGTAGTTAATAATTTAAAATCAAATCGATGACGGTATAAAACGCGTACGCGTTATATATTGTGCTTTCGTGTATTTTTATACGAGTTTGATATTAGCTATTGTCGGGATAAATTCACTTTTATATAAAAAATTATGTTATAGAAAGAAGAAAAAAAAGACGCCCTTCGTAAATCTACCAATAAACATTGCCATTTTGGGTACTCCTCGTGTTCGTTTTAAATTATCAAATAAAATTATTTAAACAAAAAAATATAATAATAATATAGTGAATTTTCAAAAGTTTAGTGTTCAGTTTAGATGAGATTTTATAAGTGTTTTATTTTTATAGTTTCACCAGACGCTCCAACGTCTCCTTAGTACGGAGTCCTTACATCTCAGGTAGTGTGTACTCCGAGAAAGTTTTATCGCTAATTGCTACATTCAAAACTAGTTTATAATTTGGGTTATTGAAAAGTGAAAATTCATGTCGGTATAACCTAAAACTTTAACTTTAAGTATAAAAAACTTTTTTCAATTTAATAGTCACCTATTAAGTAGGTAGTATATAGTATAGTCAACGTGATAGAAAAAAGTTATTATATTTTGTATCGCGAGTTACTATAATGATGATTTAAATTTAAAGTTGAAAAAAAATGTTATTTGAAAATCAATATTATTGATAATTGTTTAAAAAAAAAGTTTATATTTTATAATTTGTAATTATATGTTGTAATTATCATTTGAATAAAATTGTTCGTACAAATTTTAACTTAAGTGTGTACTAACGGTGCGAGACTTGTTGATGGTTGTCAGATCAGCAGCTCAAAATCCAAAAATGTAAGTATAACCATCGAATAGGCGATGGAAACGTTTAGAAAAATAATAATAATCATTAGTGAAATGTGAAAGTTGAAAAAAATTAAATTGTTTCAAAGAATAGACCGTAAACTGCCACAACTCTTTTAGATACGAATAATATCGTCTGATCGTGCAAACCAATTTGAAAATGACGACTCAATCGAACGATTCATTTTATACAATTCCGTTTATAAATGGGTAAAGAGCCGTTTTTTTTTTTGATAAAAACAAAAGTGGTGAAATATTGAAATAAACATGAAAAATTCACCCGAAACCGAGTGTAATATTCAATTATATCGGATGGAAACGTGAAATAAATAATTAAAAAAATATTTGTTTAAAACTTTTAAAAGAGAGTTTAAAATTAACGCGCCAAAATAAAAAAAAATAAAACGAAAACTCGAGAGAACTTTTCGAGACGAAACAACAAATTATGTATGACACACGACTACAGAGCCGCGCGCCCAGTCGATTTATAAACACTCGAGTCAACTTACGTAGGACAATTATAGGATAATACGTCTGTAATTAACTCTATATTGTGTACAAATATAGGTCTAAATCAGGGGTGGCCAACACGCGGCCCGCCTTGGAAAGTTAAAAAATAAAATGTGGCCCGCGGGATCGTGTAAAGCAGTGGTGCGCAACCTAGGGGTCGCGACCCCCGAGGGGGTCGTGAAATTTTATCAAGGGGGTACGCCAATTATTTAACTCAAAACGAAAAAGTTATATACTTTAAAATTATACCGCCGACGCGCGACGACCACGTGTCAATCGTAATATTATGTTATATCTTGATTTAGCGATGGCGAGTAATATTGTGCCAGTATAAATGAGTCGTTTTTAAAATCGGTAATTCAATTTGATCTCACGATTATTGTGTCGTTATTAGCCGTGTACGAGTCGTCGAGTTAATTGTATCGATTGTATAATTTGTAATCATCATTTGTGTTATTTTAAACTGATATTTTTAAAATATATAGACTTATACATCGATATGGATACGTTTTTAACCAAACGACCGATGCGTGGTTATTAAAATATAAAAATTGCCTAACGATTTGATTTGTACGAATAAAACGTTTGTTTTACATTAAAACCATCGAGAAATTCATGTTGTATCATGAAAATAAATAATTTCGGGGGTCGTGGATCGAAAAAGGTCGCGCGCCACCGGTGTAAAGTATTTTCAAAGTGGCCCGCAAGGTCATTTGGGTTGGCCACCCCTGGTCTAAATTAACAATCGACAACATTTCGCCGGAATTTCAGGTGGCACCGAAAGTGTCGGCGACTTGTCGAGTTAAAATATTAAACTGTTGATAACACTCGGCTCGTTCAAAGTTCGCGCGTGTTTTAAACGACAAATATATATGATTAGAGAGGGAAAAAAAACGACGAGACAGTTTTTATAATTAGATAAAAATGATATAATCTCGCGCGTAAACTAGGGGAGACAACGCCCGCCGGAAATAGTTTGGAAATCAAGAAACAAATGAATATTGTCACAAAGACGATAAGACAATTATTTCTATTGAGTACAAGTATAGTTTGATTTTATTCAGAAAATAATTACATTATAAACACTGTGGCGCGGTTTATAATAACGCATTAAGAAATAACTCGATTAAAAAATAAATGAATTATTCAAAATAAATGAAAAATACAATTTGAACAGGTTTTTAATTCTACCAAGATATACCAAACGAATTTCGTGCTCGTAAAGCATTGTTTTAAAGTTATATGTGCATATAATGTGTACCAAAACGATTAATTGTATAAAAAAAATCGAATACATTTGCATCGTCGTTTCGTGTTGATTATTTTGTAATAAAAAAAAAAAAAAATTAACTATAGCGGACAGTATTTAATAGCGGTTCTAGAGTTATGTATTTTAGGCGAGACGATTTATTTTAGCGTATATTTTCAGTGACTTTGGCGTGAAACCAATCAATTTTAACAAAGTAAAACCGTGACATATAAATATATTTACCTGCGCTTTTAGAGGCGATTATAGTTTCAATCGCTCGACTCCCAACGTCGAAAGGGCGTTTACAACAAATACGAGTGTGAAATTCTATGCGCTTCGCCCTCTCCCCCCCCCCATCGTACCAACTAGACAATATTTGCTACTAGAAACACGACAGAATAACCTACCCCAAAATTGAAATCAGCATCAATTATATTCAAATCGAAAAACGTGACAAAGAAAACGAAAAAAAGTAAAACACGAGTAAAAACCAATACGTTCCAAGTTTCACTCGGAATCTAAAATACAAAACAGATAAAAAAAAAAAGTCGTTCGAAAATTCGGCTCCGTCCATGAGCCATAACGATATAATATAAAACTCGTCGAGCATTATTTTACACGCCACAAAGATTCGAGTGAGACGTCACTTCTCTTCTCTCTCTCTCTAGACTCGCGCCCCCAAAGCCGTCGGCGACTATATTGTTTTAAATTAATGCGATGTACTCGTATATATATACGTATATATACGAAACGGAATTCGCTACTTCTCCAAAATTAAATTTTCAAGTGGGACGTCGTCGTGTAAACGAAACGGATTTATAACGTTTCCGTCCTGCCCCCCCCCCTGCGTACAGACTTGCCGTATTAGTTAATCGGGAATCAAATGACGCGAGTGCGTGTTTTCGAATCGACGAGTGAGGCGACACAACAAGAGGGTGAACCTCGAGTACTCTCGACTGTCGCGATGGGCGTGTTCCGGAGTTGGCTTTTTGCACGCGCTCGTCGCGGGGATTCATCAAAGCGTTTCGCGCGTCAACAAACAAAGCAAAGAAAGGGCAGGATCCACGCGCGGTGGTGGTGGATCAATCGAAATAGAAAATCATAACCGAAAGAATGCGACAATTTACTTTCGATTAAACGACACGTGACAACCCGACCGGAAACGCGTCACAAGCGTGCGGCGAAAACGTATAGAAAGCGTCGTCGGCGGACGTAATTTTTTCCAATAACAGTCGGTCGATCGGTTTTGAATAATTTCGCGATCGTAACAAGGATGTTATGTCGACCAACGACCGAGAACAAAGCGCCGAGTCGTGACGTATTTACCGCTCGTCGACGAGAAATATTAAAAAAATGTAAAAACCATCGACGTGAGGATTCGTCATCCACGTACGTTGGACGAATAAAACAGCATGTTTGAATTCTGATATACGCTCTCCGAAACGCCCGGAAAATCGTGAGATAAAAAAAAACTCGATTGTTTCAAATAGAAACGCGCGTCTCGTCGTCGTCGGCGACAATCCCCAAGAGTATAGAAATCGCGGTCGTGCTCCGCGCGCGTCACGTCGGCGTGCGTGTCCGATTTCGGTGACGCGCGTCCGTTGAAAATCTTTCCTTTTCTACCGAAACCGTCCGCTAGTTCCGATACAATAAGCGTGCAGTTAATCGAATTTAAATCCGTACGGAAATAAAACTATTCGGCGGGACGCGCGGGAAATTCGCGCAGAGTCGAAAATTTGCGAAAACGAGTTTACGCCGTGTCCAGACGCGGAACACACGATACGGCGTCTTGGGTAATACGATCTGCGCGTCATACCTATCGGCAGGTGTTAAAAAATTTAATTTTTCACGAAACTAATCTTGTGCTCGAGAAAACCCGGTTTTAGACAATTAATTATCAATGCGAAATTCAGTCCATATCGACTCGCGAACACGACTTAAAATCAAAATAAATCAATGCGATCAAATGGAAAAGCGACTTGAAGATTTATATACAATTAAATGCCAAGCTTTTTTTTTTTTTATTTTTCATTTGTTTATTATGCCTTGAAGCAGAGATTGTAAATATTTGTGTGCAAAATAGGTTAAGTCGATTTAATAAAGTTAATAGACAATTGTTTTGTTGCATACTTTATTAGAAAATTTATTGTTTTTCAAAGTTTATGTATTTAATGTGGGCCGTCTGTAGATCGATAATCAATACGTTAACAATCAAGCCGATAACGAAAACAATAATCATCCAATATAACCATTTAGTCCGGGTTTTCCACATTTCTTATAAATTTAATTAAATTTTTTTTTTTTTGCTACTATAGCATAATAAACGTATGAAAATTCCATAGCTGGAATAACAGGAAAAAAGTAATAAAAAAGGCAAAAAAAAAAAAAAAGCAAAAATAAATTGTTTGATTTGGAATCAAAACGACGTGAAACGAATTAATGTATAAAAAAAAATTACGTTTCCATCGAAAAATAAAAATTTATAAAAAAAAAAAGAAAAAGAAACATTTGCTTTAAAATCCCAGCCCTCTATGACGTCGGTGGATTTAATAAAAAAGAAAAATCAAATATTGTTATTTTTTTCTCTACGACAATTAAATATTTTAATTGCGGGCGGATAGATCGACAGAAGAATATAATTTGCAGTTGGGATGTTGGTCATCGTAGGTTTTATTAGAAAATTATAGTAATTCACTCGTCTCCGCCGCGGGTTTGAATTAATTAATTACTACCTACATATGTGTGTGCGCGCGCGCGTTTGTTTTTATTTTTTCCGACCCGTATTTCCGCCGTTTGATTATAAACTAATCACGGATGGACACAGGGCAGCAAAGAGCAATTAATTACACAGTCGGTATACGGCGGGGGGTTTTGTGTTCGATTTCATACGGTTTGTTTGTCGTTTTAACGACAAGATCGCGTTCGCCGACTCGGTTCGCTCAGTGTCGCGGCGTTTAAAGACGCGCCGTTTTAAAATGAATAACTCGCTTTATCCCGATTGTCATAATTAATTTAGCGTGAAAGGTAAGTTTTTTATATACATTAAAAGATTGTATAAACCGCTTAATTTATAATCTCATGTAGCGTGCCGCAATTTCGTCGGTAACAATAACACAACATTTTGTTCGGTAAAACCGCCGTTCGTTATTCAATTATCTCTCCCGACAGACTAAAATAATAATTATATAATAACGTATTCGGAATAGTTGTAGAGGCTAAAACGTATTTTACACACTCTCGCGCAGACATTGTATCGCTTATATTCGTACCAAATGATTCAAATATTTAGATCTCTCGTAAATATCATAGACGCGTAATTGAAAATTAGAAACATCGCACTAGAAAATAATACACGGACTACGAGTATAAACTATCGGCGGAGTCGGTGGTAATGTTGAATATCTACGTTGCACAAAAACGTTAGGACTTTACTCGATTTAATTTTATATTAGTTTTCCACCCTGCCGGCCCGCGAATATGCTACTTACAAAACGTTTCCGCGAATAAGTCTAATAACATTTACTCGGGCGGGCGGTTTTCTCCTCTAGGTATGTGGTCGAGGTAAATGAATTCTGTGAAATACGAACGCTTCCGCTTAAATAATATCGATGGCCGCGGCAAATATAATATCGAAATTTCCGGAAATACCAAACTCCTTACGCAATAACTATAGCGATAAATATCACTATTTGTTATCCTCCTCGGTGGTAGTTATTAATAATGGCAAAACAAATAACGCGACCCAAAAAGACGGAAAGAAAAAAAACTAACGGCACTCCGTATAGGCAATGCGAGTGCATTCGTGTCGACACACGTCCACGTGCGCACGAGCGATTTTGTAATTATTCATATTTTTCACATTTCATACGGCCGACTATTATTATTATTTAATGATGTGTGCAGAGCGTACAAGCCGAAATTTAAATTTTTACAAGACCAAAAAAACAATCACGTGTGCATATTAAAACGATAAGGGGTTATAATTTTGAATGTATTTTAAAGTGGTGAGATATCTTTAGTAAAGTTATCAATTTTGCATATTTTCCAAATTCTACGAAAAATTTATATTATTACGCGTAATTAATTTCAAAGACATTTTCAACTGTTATAGATATATTATTATAGAGAATTATTTTCACGTTTTGCTTGGGTACTAGTCAGGATCCATTTTCGCGGAGGAATGATATTTAAAGGAAATAATATATTCTTAAAATTATATTGTTGGTTAGGTAACTAAAATATAGAACCGTGCTTTTCAGGACAGATATCATTATCAGAATCAATGTTAACAACCAGGTTGTCGGTAATATTCACATACATTTAAACTACGTATATCTTAGCGGTGGTTTTTTAGCGTTACTTTATTTAATTGTTTTAATACGATTATGACCGAGATTCCAAGTTCACGATGAATCGAAATCTAAATGGATAACCGATAAAATTTACGACAGCGTTAGCTTTTAATTTAATAATTAGTCTACATACATGGGGCGACGCTGGAAAAATATCCGTCCAGATAAATACGCTTTTGAAAAAAATAAATAATCTTTCCGAAAAAATAATTGCTCGTCAAAAATATTTCACAGTATTATAATTGTTCCAAGAAAAAGACATTCCCTTATTTTATATATAATTTCCACGATTTATAATTCATTTGAAATACTTTTAAATTATCGTTTTTAAACACGCGTGGGAAATATTCAATTTATTTATATAGCATTCCGGCGAGGGCATGCCGCGCCATCACGCCGTCGTCGCGGAGACGGTCGACTCGTACAGGCGGCTGGGCTACTACCAGCTGCTGGACCCAAACGGGCCACGGTGGCGCGGCCACCACGCGTACAGGACGATTCTCGAGACGTTCCTGGTGGCCGTGCTGTGCGTGGCGGCATTCGGCGCGCTCGGTTTCGTGCCCGCGGCGTCGACGACTACGGCGGCACCGCGTTCGAGATGGCCGTCATCCTGTTCAACTGCACGCTGTCCGCGTGGAAGGTGCACGCGCTGGCGCGCAACGCAGACGCCGGCGTGGGTGCTCTTGGTGAGCGCGGCGCGCGCAGATTTCCCGCGGTGCGACGGGCCCGCGGCCGCCGCCGTCACCGACTGGATCGCCCGGAGTTTTATCGCCGGCCTAGCGCTATGGGCCGCGGGACCGTTCGCGGCGTCCGCCGCCGCGGCCACAGACGGAGGAGACGCGGCCGCGACCGCCGGAATCCGCCGGCCAAACGTCGTCAACCTCAGGTTCCCGGTGCCCGCGGCCTTCTACGAAAGGTTCTATTACGCATTCTACGCCATGGAATTGGCCGTCGGCCTATGTATCGTCTACGGCAGTGGTTCCCAACCGGGGGGGAATTTCTGTACTGCTTGGGGGGGAATTTAGTGATGACGAAATAACAAGAAATATTTTATTTATAAAATTAAAAACAATAAATTAGTTTTCGGACGGTCGCCTATTGATAACAATTTTACGAGTATTTTATAATGATTGACCTATGCAGGTAATGTAATATTAAAAGGTACAACATTATTATATAATCTAATCATTCTAATCTAATATTTATTCGACTATTCTATTTTCGGGCTATCTGTCGGCCTCCGATAACGGATAATGGAATCCAAATATACGTAATATGACATGAAATATTATGAAAAAATATATGTCATTAGTTAATAAAAAATAATTATTTCGTATCATTAAAACAAAAAAAGGTCTTTTTAATTCTAATTTAAGGGGGGCATAGGATTTTTGAAAATTTACAAGGGGTGCATAGAATAAAAAAGGTTGGGAACCATTGGTCTACGGGGTCCGTGCTGGTCGACGCGTACCTAATGTCGTTCTGTTGGATCGTCGCCGCGCAGTACCAGGCGGTCGCGGCCGCGTACGCCGCGTTCGGACGCGACTACACGCAGACGGGTAATTTCACGGAAAAAAAATATTTGCCAAATAAATTTCGAAAAAAAGTTAATGTAGTTATTCCAAATATATTTTAATTGGGTTAAATACGATTGTATACTCGGTCCTACCAAATAAATATAGTTAGACCATAAAGTAGTTTATCAAAAATATTAGGTTGATTTAATTAAGAAAACTATATTTGTATCACTATGACTATATGAATATTAGGAACTAAAAATATAGTTGTGCAATATGAAGTCAAATTTAACGTATTTTTGAATTTAGGTAGACTATATAATAAACAGGTAGATTATAATTATAGTTGGACTTGATAATTATTTTTTTCCGTGCCCGTAATGGCCTTTCTTTTACAATGATTTTTAAAAAAAAAATTATTTTTTTTACATTTTAACAACAAACATTTTATAAAGTTCCTTAAATAATGATATTTAAATAAAAAAAATTGAAATTGAATTTTTAGTGAATAAGAGCAATTCATTGTTAAAAATACACCAAATTAAAATTTTAAATTTTTCAAACTTTTAATGCAAATTTAATAACGAATACTACTCATTATTTTATGTAAAATTTTATTTATTTTTACTTTGAACTGCAATACATGACTCAATTTTATTATTCTAGGATTTTTATACCGAAATTAACATGTACAAATTTTAAAATTTGTTGGATTTTTTTAAACTATGGATTAATCGCATTCATTAAAAACACGGTAAATTTCAAATTTTTTTTTTAACTATCATTATTTAAGTAACATTAAAAAATGACCATTTTAAATTTTTGAAAATTTTTTCTTTAAGATTTTTGAAATTTTTTTTTTTTTACATCATTGTAAAATTGAGGCCATCATTAATATATTACATTAAAAAAAAAACTTAACTCAAATATTCGCATTGGATCATAAGTTATATGGCGACTGACTTTCCAATATTAATAAAAAAATACCATCAGTGGCTACGGGACGTCGCGCACCCGCCTACTAATATTTACGAAAAAAAGAAAATTAATTCTGAATGTAATAGTATATAATGATAATTTATTGAATTATTTAATTTTTAAAATACTAAAAAATAATGAAATTCGAATAATCAAAGTGATATTTTTTATTTTAAGAATAAATTTGCGATTGCGGCGATTATCATTTATCATGTGCGTATGCCATAAGTACGCATAGGTACGCGTGCGCCGTGTATAACACGGTTGGTCAGTAGCCGCCTCTCGTCGACCGCCGAATTTGTATATATCATAAATAGTGCAAACGCGCGCGCGAACGGTGTGATACGATTTTCACCAAACGTATGGGCGACATACAAGCGTATAAATATCAACGATAATTTGTTTTCAAACTAATCTGAACGGTAACGTCTACGCGCGTACAGCGGTTTCAGATTGTGAGATAAGGATTTTCAAGAACAATTATAGTCGATTGACGTCTATTTTAAAATATAAACCGCGATCGTATGCTAGCATAATATGATGAAACGTCGTCCCAACAATAATAAAATAATCATATAAAAATAAATGGTCGCACTCCCTTCACCAACATATATATATATGGGTAAAATAATATAACGTTATATACGTATTATAACGCCCGTTGATTTATTTATTTTTTCTCGAGACTTAATAATAAACCTACTATCGACTGTAAATAAATATAATCTATACTACTCACGGTGGGTTGCTGCCGAGGGGTTCGGTGTTCGCAACGAATGCCACACGCGCACTATTATTGTCTAATTTAAAATAAAACGAAACGGACACAAAAATCACTCGATAAAAACGATTAAAATGAAAGAAAAAAAAACGACAACGACGACGACGACGACGACGAAACGAGACGCACAATAAAACGATTCACGACCCAATTCGGATTATTACGGAGAAAAATTAAAACGGAAAAATAAAAAACCGAATCGGGTTCACCGGAGGGCGGACGACACTAGACTGGTCGTCCGTCCGCACCGCTCAGCTGTAGTGAGCAGCGAACGGTTTAAGTTGCGCGCGCAGCTCGGCTCTCATTGGACGGGTGGGGCGCGAGCGGCTTTGGCCTTTCATTCGCCGTCACGTGACCCACGCAGTATTGAACTGACGTGAACTTTGAGCCTTTTCACGCGCGCCCGATTTCCGCAAAAACGGTTTCGTAACGGTTCGAACGGCTATTTATGAAACGTGCGGCACAGCTGCTTAATTGCGATACCCGGTAACTAAAAATTGACCGACGACGCACACACGTCACCGCGCGTTATCGCAAGAGACAAAAATTACTCGGAAAACGCAACGTCAAAATATCGCAATACTCGCGGCGTCTCGTTGCATATAGCGATTTAAGCCCGATTGATTCCGATTTTCGTTTCGGTCGGAAATCCATGTACCGCGTCTATAATATAATTATGATATTATTATTAGTGAACTCCTCCTAAACGGCCGGACCGATTTGAATGAATTTTTTTGTATGCGTTTGGGTGACGCCCTGGATGGTTTAGATCAGCGTTTCCCAACCTGTGGGGCGCACCCCCCTGGGGGGTCGTGTAAACATTTCTGGGGAGGCGTAAGCAGTCATTACAAAATACGGTTTTTATTTATTAAATTATTTTTATTTTAAAATGTAGGGAAAATATGAGAAATTATAATTATTATCATCAATAAAATTGAATTCATCCCGGATATTTTATAATTTCTTCGTAAAGTACACAAAAAAGTGATATATTTTTCACGTTATAGAAGGTGGGGGGGGGCGCGAGAGTTTCGAAAATATACAAAGGGGGGCGTAGAATAAAAAAGGTTGGGAACCACTGATTTAGATACACAAATCAGCCCGGCAGATGGCTAGTGTTAAGGGTGGCCCACCGCGAATATTTTAAAAATTTAACGTTTTAGATGTACGTGTATATCTATACCGTAACCATAGTGAATTAGTGACCATTATCATTGTTTATAAATTTTTTTTGCGAATCATTTTCAATTAAAAAATATATACGTGTTTCATATTACTTTTCGTATACTTACAATAAGTTTATTAATTTTTTATACTACAAAATTCACTAGAAATATATGGCAAAACAACGTTTGTCAGGTCAGCTAGTATTATATATAATACTAACCTAACCTGAGGAATACTCGACCGATAATAATTATGTTATAATAATATAATAATAATATCAGGCTCGTAGTCGGTGCGAAAACGTTGATTTACAAAATATATACGAGTGTATAAAAAATATGTAATTTTAAATAAATCGATTCCGACAAAACATTGTTTGCTCGAACGTTTTGTCGTGTCGTTACGGAGCTTTACTAGCCGGATCGGTGTAAATTACCGTTTACAATTATATCGATAGAATAATATTATGTCGAGTCGTGGGAGTGTGAATCGGGCTTTATTTATCGTAATAATCGCTGTGAACAGACGAATTGAAATTTGAACTGTAACTTCTTTTATAGTAAAAATTTCAAAAAACACCGATGAGGTTCCCTCATAAATATTGTTCTCTATAAATTTCATAATAGGTATTTTTACTCTAAAACCGCTATTTAATGGGATTTAGTTTGTTTTCCGTGGATGTGTTTTTACCGCTGAAAATTACCGGTGTAGCGCCCTCGAACTCATGGAAGGTTTCGCACGTTATCTCGACCGTGTCGCGTCCGCGCGAGTCCACATTGCGTAATACCGTTCACGCGCGGCACAGTCGTATCATTTGTTCGCGATCGATTGTTCCGTGATTCTGTTCACGGAGGTGCTTAAACGCGGTATAAAAGTCACCCGTTTCGTTCCTGAATATACGGATGAACCCGATGCATTCTTTCTCGTATATTTCTAACTCGACGCTGACGGCGTTGGGTGTTCAAAAATTATTAAAGCGATTTTTTTTATTTTTATCCATATCGTTTTTGACTACAACGAATACACAATTCGACAACACACTCAACAAACTATAACTGACAATGGACGCAACTATACCAGCGTATCCACAACTATAAAAAAAATAAATAGTCGCTGTGCCGTACGGAAACCGTGCATGTGTGTGAAACCATAGATTAAATATACAGTATATATAATACTACTGTATATATCATAAACAATAGATTAAATATACAGTATGAAAAGTACTTAAACTATTAAAAATAAGGTACAAATTTGACAACCGGGCGATTCCCCCTTAGAGATATTACTAGAATTATTTTTTTTTTTTTTTTAACTACTATACAAACTAAAATCGAATGATCAGGTTTTATTTTGTTTCAGATAAAGAAAAAACAGAAATTTATAAAGATTTCAAATCCATTGTGATCGACCATCAATATATACATATATTATATATTATGGAATTTAATTTTCAATTTTAATTAATTTTCATATTGTTTATGATACAATTTATGTTCTCTAAATAATGATTTGAACTTTTAAGGTAATATTTACATTCATTCATGAGCATAAATTAAAAAAATAAGGCGCAAAAACTGAGATATTTATAAATAGATTACTCGGAAATAGCTGTTATTTATATTAATTATTAATACTGCGACGTATTTTTTTGTTAGAAAAATGAAATCATTTTACGCCGCCGTCCGGCCCATAATTCTGATCCACGTGTTTGCTTACTCGTGCTCTTTAATAGTGTACGCCTACGTCGTCGTCGTGACGGTAATGAAATAAAACGATCCAATAGAGTTCGATCGAAATGTACATAGAGCGTAACGCAATAATATTGTTTGGTTATTAAATCTTGTGTTTTCAGATGTTTCACTCGCAAGAGCCGTTGATTTTCGCCGAACTAATGAAGATAATAACTACTGTATCAAACGTCATGCTCGAAGTTTTCATCTACTGTTATTTATTCGAACTAGTCGACGACAAAGTAAGAGGGCAAATAATATTATGACGACGATCTGTGTTTTTTTTTTTTTATATTTGTTTCCGGTAGAAAGAAGCCGTGAACTTTGGATTGTACAGTTGCGACTGGACCGGTATGGACATCAAGTTCAAAAAACTATTATTGATGGCGATGAAAATGAACAACGCCAATCGATTGAAATTGAAAGCTACGGCGAACATAACCATCGACCGTCCGTTTTTCGCAAACGTACGAGATTAGTATTATTTCATATTGCGTTTTCATTAGTGCGTATTATAATAGTATAGAGATTTACTGATAAAAGCAATATTTTCAGGTGGTGCACAGGTGCTTCAAAATAGTTTCTGTTTTAACTCAAACTCAATCCAACGGCTAACTGAACCGAGCGTTTCATTTTTAAGTAACGAGCGTTTTCACGAAGGAATCTATTGGAATGAATGTTGTATGAACAGGCATACATATAATTATATAGTATTCAAATTAGAACGTAGTAAAATGCTTTGGTGAGAACGCAGACCGTAAATAAAAGTAGAGAAAACCTCATCGACCGAGACCGCAAGCGCACGCGTATTTAAAAATTAACGAAAAACTATATTTTTGGATGTAGAGTTAAATCTTATAAAAACATACATATTTATGCAATCGATGAAACGAAATAAACACTCGACTTTTGTTGAAAATAATAATCGTGATTTTTTTTTTTTTGTTTTTATTATTACACATTGTTATAACGGACCTGTGGAATGAAAACGACCAGTTCGTCGTGTGTGAGATCATCGTGGTGCGTATTGTTTTGAGTTGATCGATAAATAGGGCCAATATAGGACACGATATTATTGTCTTGAAAACATAACATATTGTAGCGTTGTTGTGAGGTCTTGGATAATTCGAGAATATTAAGTTTACTGGGATTTACTTATTGCTCTCGATACGCTTAGAGACCAGTTTAATTATTAGTGTTGGTCTTTGGAAAACAAAAGTATTTAAACAAGTCGTAAAAACCATCGCGCGGTTTACCATATATAATTCGTAAGCACGAAATAAAGGGTCTAATTACATTTACATACCTAACAAACGACGTGTCTACAGTGTAAACTTAAACTGTGCGTATCAATTCATTACTTATTATATTATGTCCGTCCAAAAAATAGAAGAGCTCAGTGGGAAAGACTAATTGTTTAGCCCCATCATCACGGTAGTGCTCATACTCTTATTCTCTCGGTAAACAGTGAAAATTCTCAGTTTATCGTGTGAACTCTCCTCATAACGAATGATAACAATAATAAATTATTCGGCACGTAATAAAAACAGTATTAAATGCAACACTTTGCGGCATTTGTGAATATATTCACGTGAAATCGAAATACCAACTTAAATTATAAAAATATTGTACTGGGGTGACGACTTTGAAATAATTCAAAACAATTTTAACAATTACGAATTTCTTTCTTTTCTACACATTGCGAGCATTTAAAATTGTATGGGGTTCGCTCAAGGATATACATTTTTTGTGTAATTTAATATATTAACTACAACGTTTTAAAGGAAAATAATGCCCTCTTTATTTAAACGAAAACAAAATTTAACTCATGTGTCTAGTGCATGCGTGTCTCTACGCCGCCTACGGTGGGGGCATTTCAAATGGCACTCGTACGTTAAACAAAACAACAACGATTATTTTATTAAATAGTTGAATGCGAAAAAAAAGTGAGAAAAATATTGTCTAAAAAAACTCTATAACATATAAGTAAAATGGTTGAAAATTTAAATTTTTTTATCGACGAGGCAAACATTCAACGTAATAATTGTAGTACATAGAATCGTCGATTGTCGTACGAGTTTTTGGAGTTTAACGAAACGTTTAGGTCAGTTTTTACTCGAGATCATCACACGTATGTGTGCCGTTCAATAAAACCGCGATAGTTTAATTACAGAACGCTGTTTGTTATCTTTTAAATCAATATTACGCAGCAGTAAGATATTATATTGGTCTTGGGATAAATAACAGGTGACGTTTCTCTCCCGGGGTAAAAAGAATTGTTATTTAAAGTCCCTATAAAAACGCAATATAAATATAAATTCAATCCATTTGAGTCAAGGAAAATTACTTTGCGAAAAAATACTCGTGAAAAAAAATAAATACGAATACGAATTTCTAGGAACTACTACAATAACAATAAAAATTGGTTATATTAATGTTTAAATATATTTTGTGGGATGCAATTTTTGATTTGTGTTACTGTCGGTATATATCACATCATATTGCGTATAATATACGAGGTTAGACATATCGTATAAATGTGTATATTATTATGTTGATTTTCCTTTACGGTTTAATTTTTATATGAGTCGATAATGTCAAAACGCCAAACGTATAAAAAGTATACAAGTCGAAACACTAACGATTTGGACTATTTCAAACAAATACGCGTTTCGTCTTGACAAAATAAGATTTAGGCGTTGGAAATTCCTCGGTAAAAGCACTTGTATAGTTTAGTACGAAAAATAAGACTTTTAATTAGATTACAAAACTTTTAAGTTGTATACTTGAGTTACGATGACTAAGGAAAATATGCCAAATGTAATAATACGCATAGCTCTGATCTTTGATTACACTTGAAAAATTATTTTATTAAAAGGAAGAATATAATAAAAGATAAGTAAATCTCTAATATAATCGTATTAGACTATTATTTTTTATTAATATTTTTATCCATTGTACGTATTATAAGTACTTAAATGTAAATATGATTATCTTCGGAATTTGTAGACAATTTGCTGTTATTGTGTGATAAAATATTTCAAATTTAATGCATCATAAAAATTTTTCAATAAAATGTACTCGGCGATGAAAAAAATCTACCGAATAAAAACTATAATTTTGTTTTAAGTTTTTAATATTTTTATCAAAATAGCTACATCAGCGTTTAGTTACGTATATTAGGCTCGATTTTACTGTTTTTAACGTTTTGATAATCACGCCCTCTATACACAATGTTCGAACTTTAAACTCGGAGCTACTCAAAGAGTGTTCTTTTAAATAATTCTTAAATACTTATTATCTTTGCATACCTACTATAATACTGTATCATTAAATATTGTAAATTAAACTCTGTATTCCTCTCCCCTCGAGATTCAATAAATAATTATCGGCATAGTACATTTATTTAAAGTTTCACTTACCATGTTTTTTTTCTCAAATAATGGTGTCTTGTCCTTGTATGAAACAGCAGTTATAGCATAGACATTGTAATCTTATTTGTTTGTCAGACATTCTCTGAAAAAAATCAATAAATTATTTAAAATTTCATTTTTAACTTAGAAGAACAATAATTATTACAGTTAATATAATAAAATATATTATTTTAAATTCAAAAGTTAAGACTTGTTAATGAATTATCGTTAACATAGAACATGATGCTATTACAGATAGTGACTTAATCTAACTTTATTGACTTATTTCATTTCCCCCTCTCTCTCTCTCTGTGTTATAAAAACAAAAGTTTTCTCAACTTTAGGCAATTTATAACTACTAAAGCAACAATAGCACTCGTAAATTGTAAATAGTAAATGATAAAAAATATTACAGCGTTGCGATTCACGATAGGAGTGAACGAGAAAAATCTCTCTGGTTTTCTTAAAAACAGTATTAATAATGAGAAAAATGTTTCAGAAAATGTATCAAGTCGGAGTTAATAATAATCATTTATTTTAATATCACAACAATTCTGATTTCGTTTGAGGTATACTGGGAAGGCTTTAAAAATTATTTCCAATAATGTAATGCAAATATTTGATTATATATTTCGTTCTAAATTCAAGTTTTAAACTTCAAAGACTCTGACAAACTATAAGTATTACTATTATGTACCTGCCATATTATTATGAGCTTATTATAAAATTATGAAAACGCCCATACATATTTCGTGAAACTACTCGATACTACGTACATTTTATAATGAATCATAGTAATACTTATAATTTGAACATTATTCTTTGTGCGGAATTTTCAGCGGATCGTAATAAATTGTGTTAGTCAAAGATAATATACCTACATTAAAACTACATCGAATATTGTGCGTTAATTGTTCCGAGTAAAAAACACTCGTGTCGTCGTAATGACTACATGTTTCGGTAACTTATATCTACATCGTAGGTACTTCAATGCCAAACAACAACAATTGAATCCTTTGGCTAACGACCGTTTTTAAACACGTTTAAATGAACACTTTTAATCAAATATTGATGATGAGGTGGTGGAAAACTTGTGAAACTTTTCGTTTCGTTTTAACAATATTTCTAATGGTCGAAAAGTTTCGAATGTATTTTCGTTTTACCGTTTACGCCGAAATATTTAAACAATTTTCACATAAACAGATTTGCCCGACAAAAATGTACATATTTTATTTATACGACGACAATATTCTTT
The DNA here is from genome assembly GCA_948098885.1 of Drepanosiphum platanoidis. Taxonomy (NCBI): domain Eukaryota; kingdom Metazoa; phylum Arthropoda; class Insecta; order Hemiptera; family Aphididae; genus Drepanosiphum; species Drepanosiphum platanoidis. The sequence goes on from OX402532.1 coordinate 5,602,621, forward strand.
TTACACTTAAGGAATAAACTTTACAAATAAATAACAACGCAACCACCTGTGAATGCAGAACGGCTCATATGAACGCCGCGAAGCGTAAAGGACGTGAATTCCAGCAAAAATCAAAAATACCATAAATTTCATATTCCCGTGCAGGTGGTGGTATACAACGTACATAATAATAATAATAATATGAGCACCGTGTTCCGGTGGCTATTTATATTTTTCAAATAATCGTTTCGCAAATTAAATTATCGAGTGATCGTCTCCGACGGGAAAAATGTGCGATACGTGGACAAAGATTTAATAAAGGGCGTACGATGATTATGAAAAAAAAAACAAATACACGTTTTAATCATATGAAAAAAAACCCCCCGAATATCCTTATCCAGTTATTGTATCTATTGTACTGCGTGTTTATCGTTACGTTTTAACATTGGCTATCCTAATTGGTACATATTTAAAACTGTTATTTTTTTGCACGAAATGTTTCGGAAAAAAAATCCCATGTAATATCGCCGAGTTCGGATGTGCTTTTACCGGGAACGTTTTAAAACAGGAACAATAAAAGCATAACCAATTAACTCGCCGTCTACATAATAATATGTCTAAGCCTATATACGCTCTATGCTGTCGGAGAACGGTAAACTACTGCTACACAAACTACATAGACATGCCTGAAATACAACTTGATAGCTTATAACTTGCTGTTATCACGCGAAGTGATTCGGCGTTTACAAAGTGGCCATTGTTAGTCGTTAACGATGTTACTTGCCCGAATCAATTTTTGTACAAAATCGTATTCGAAAACTTCCGAAGGTTGAATTCTAACTTTTACTCTATTGTTAACTATGGATAGTATTTAACTGTGATATTTTCATATCGGAAAATGTCTTCGTTTTTCACGTGTCAGTGGTGAATTAGTTGGTTGGAAACGAGTAACAAAATGGAAAAATAAAAGCCTAGTGGTAAATAAACGTACGGGTGTGTGCATACCTTACTCTATATTTTACAATGTCATTCGAAATTTCTTATTTATGCAAAATCCTTTCGCGTCGCAATGTTTTTATACATACAAATATAGTACCACAAAAGGCGGTTCCATGTTATGTATTTTAACTTTGGATATTCGGAATCCTAGAAAAATAAACTGCAAGGTTTGCTTATATACAAACGTGGGCCGGCTAAAAAAATTCTGAAGGTCTCATCGCGATCGAATAGACTTTCTAGGCGGCTGTCTAGTCGTATTATATATTTCTAGGACACGAACACATGTTTATAAACTCCTATGCGATATAGTATGAATTCCCAAACTGTATGTGTTGCTTGAAAAAATTACGTTTAATATTTGATTATCGGTGAGAAAAAAAGTCGTTGACACCCTGTACGTTTTATCTTTCAAACTTCCCGATCTGCAGTAATTATTATTGGCGTTTACTCGGTGTTTAGTTATCGTTGCAAACGACATTTACGAAAATATAAACCAGGGAAACCGACGATACGATTTTCGTGAAAATCGTGAAGTATAAATGTATAATTATTATTGTAGGGAGTACATATTTTGTTGTACGGACGTTCGGGTAAATTGAATGTACAAAAATCAATAATATTGAAACGTATAACTTTTACTTTTTTAAACCGAACTTATTTAATTTATTTAAGCATATGTTTATTTAAATTGTATTCCACATCGTACATGTACAATGTATTTTATAAAACAGTTATTATTGCCATGTAATATATTATTCTATCTTGTATAGTCAGATAAAAAAAAAAAAGTCGTCAAATGCAGGAATTTCATGTGGCCACACCGACCGCCCGAGGCATTGTTCGGCGTGTTTTTGCTATGTATAATGCTAATCGGTTTTACGAAGGTAATAATCAATCAATTAGTATATTATGGCAACGTGTGAGATTTAATTTAATTTAATACATTTCATGCGGAATGTGTGTAATACAGACACATTTATAATATTAAATATGAACCGAATTAAAATTACTGACAAACGATTTGTTCTGTGGATGGTGAAAACTCGGTTTTTGTTTTTTTGCGACGCCAAAGGAAAATACAGCAGTTTTTCTAATTATTATTATTGAAGGCGAGTTGTTTATTGACGATAATAGATGGTAAAATAAGTAACTATATTTTAATGTTATACTTTGATGAAGTAAAAGGAAAGAAAATCATATTGACGCGGGGCGCAACAGTTCGGTTATTTTTTTCGTGATATATAAAGTCACTCGATTTCACTGTATAACTTTCTTTTTAATCGTTGTCAAATTAAAAAATGTAATTTTTTTTTTTTTTATAATTCATCCGTCACGAGAAGTTCACAAATCATTTAATCAATTTGTTTTTTACAGTTTTCAATTCTTCAAACTTATTTTGTTTACCGATCGCAATGAATGTATAGTTATGATACACTTCACAAACAAGCTGATATTTTTTAAATAAATATTAATTTAAAAAATATTTAATTTGTTTTGTACTTCAAATAGTTTAAATACGCGGAACAGCTCCTTCAACATTAATAACTATCTACTCCAACTGCTGAAATATTTTATATATTTTATATACTTATTTACATTTTAGGTATTTTAATTTTGATTTCGACAGTCGTATTTATTTTTATTTTTTTAATATCATAAAAACATTATCCGAGAATTTATTATTATTACTTTTTTCTTTTTTCTTCAATAATAGATTTGAAAATATACAGGATGTCGAGTCAACAACAAACAATAAGTACGATTGAAATATCTTTATTCACATAAAGAAAAATAAAAATCGTACGATCGTTTCGTCACAAAGAAAAAAAAATCGAGAACTTAAAGTTTTTAAGCGTGTCGTATCGATGAGCCTGACAAGTGTCAAAAGCAAATAAATACCGATCGAACTCATTAGTTAAATACGCTTGCAGATGCTTACAGTCGTCCTGTACTTAATATAACCTGACCAATAAGATTAAAAGGGAAGCAATTCGAGAAGTATTCGATTATACACATTTTTACGGTTGCGACAAATAATTATATCAATTAAAATAACAACGTATGATTTTAATTCCCGTCGTCGATAAAAAAAAGGTCATAATAGTATTCTTTGTTCCGAGCCTGCGGGGGTGTATTAATAGCGACGTCGCCGTCTACATGAAAATCTAATCCTGCGATTAGACGCGGAAGATTGAATGATTTTATTGCGCCGTGGCCGCGACCTTTGAATTCGGGTCAACGGGCCGGTATAATAAATAAAGGTCTCTTCTCTCTGGGAACTGCGACCCGCGTGTACGGGGGCTTTTAAGAGAAAATCTATTGTGCGCAAACAAATCGAAATATAATAGTCTCATAAATACATTATATGTTACATCTACACTGGTAATCTCGTCCCCGCGGGGAGTCGAATGCATCGCGCACTAAAAGAATTATACGAACGACATTGTAATTTGACAATAATAATTTAATTAATTACGCCGTAAACCGCACACGTATACCGGTCGTTGTTTACCTTAAATCGAACGACTTTGACAAACTTAACGGCTCATTAAAATTAGACGAACCGATCACGATTCAATGTTCAAGCGACTGTTGAATATTGAATTATCCGTTCGACTCTATACGTTTACGCGAACCGGCCGAGCCCACGTTAATGCGGTAAAATGTAATATAAATTGCTATTGCGAATGATATCTACCCCGAATTGAAGTCAAATTATTAATTTATGATCGTCGTAATCTAGTTTTACTAAAAATCAGTAGATATTTAATATGGATATTTAATTAGTAGCGTGGATTTTAAGACGTGTCGCCGACGATCTGAAACGAAAAAAACATTACCGTTATGGATCTCGTACGTAAATCCCAATTCACTCGCCCCCCGTTATGGATGTCAAAGTGAAATAATACCGCCCGAATATAATATCGACGATATTGGTCGAGTTCTTTTAACTCAAAAGATTGACGAAAAATTACTTTATGATGACGGACTGTCGATTATATTCGTGTCGAGTGTTCGGCGGGCCTCTAGACGATTGTTTTTTAGCGTTTGCGTTCGATCGACAAAATATGCGAACCAATAGTTCGTTTTCACTTCTCAAGCACATTATAAACGTTGATATTGCGGTGAACGTTATACAAAAGACCTGTCGATATTCTAAACGTTCCGATTGCTCAATTCTGCTACCGATCGATGAGAGATTTATCCAGTATAGGTACACAATGAAATGATGAAACTGTTCAAAATCATTTTGGTTGCCTCGAGGCAAAGGGACATTTTACGCGTTTTGTTTTCGGTGGTAAACTGTTCGGTGACGTTTTTACGTGATTATGCGTGGGAGGGAGGCAAGACGCCGGTTTCAGACGGCGCTGGATTAAAACATTCAACATTCATAATATTGTGCGAGAAAAATAGAACAGTAGATACGATATAAAAAAAGTGCCGGTTTTCGAATAAGATCATATTTCACTCCTTCCGGGTTCGATTTGATGTCTAACTCTATAGACAATGTTTGAATTGGAAAAACAATTTGATAAAGGACGCGAACATTTATAATAAAAAATAAGCTTTTATAAAATAATACCCTCGGTATCGTTTTTTGAAAACAATGGTACATTATAGTTGAATTATTTAAAAGACCTCGTCCGTTTTTGTTTTATTTTTGGGCTCTCCCTCGAAACGTCTTCGGTTCGCTATTTCTATAGACGACGGCATGTTTACACTGTTGTTGGTTATTATTTCGGTACATCGAACGAACATTTTTCAGCAGTACCGAAGTTGAAACGAACGAAACGTAGAAAAAATTGTCGTTCACGGTCACTTAGGTGTACCAAACTATTCGCGATTCGTCCTCGAATGACGCGCGTACGGACGACTCTATAAGTGAAAAAACTCACGATGAGACGTGACAGACTCGCGACAGACGTATTAATTCCTACGCCGCCTGTTGCCGCGTCGCGTTTGGCAGAACACGCGCGGCCGATAAATAAATAATAATATTTATAAACGCGCGCGCGCGCTCGCAATGAAAACGACGATACGACGCGCGACCGACGAAAAGAACCAACGATGACGATAATGATAATAATAATATACAAAAATCGGCCGCCCGGAGCGGCGCTGTAGTGTACGCGCGACTACTATGTACGAATGCGGCTGGATAACTATAATATTATACTACGACGTCGTCGGTGGAGTAGTAGAAAAAAAAATAAAATATATACATAAAGTTACCGTATACAATATATATGTATATATTATTGTACGCGCATAAACACAGTTGAAATGGGAAAAAAAAAAACGGTCGAGAGGAGAGTTCATCATCGAGAGCCGCTTTGGGGAGACGGATTGTCGGCGGCGGTGCGCGGATTTGCGCGGGCGGCGGCGGGAGGATCGCGGGGGGTTCGCCTCGGGGTCGGCGAGGGGTGAGCCGACATTCACTTAGACGGGTCCCCGCCGCCGCCGCCGCCGCCGCCGCTCGCAGTGATCGGCTCTGGATGCCGCGGCGGCGGTGCAGGACGAGCGGAGCAGGAGGCGTACGACTCCGCGGGCGTGTGCACGCGTGTATATCGGTTCGCGTGTACGTACAAAGATTTATTCGAAATTTATGCGACACAACGAGCCACCGGGGAGTCTGTGACGGTGCCTCTTGGTGGGACGAGCGTCTGGAAATGGCGCGCGAGCGATTTTCTCCGTCGATATAACAACACACATTGCGTTTCTCGTCGATTGTCGCGGACTATCTGCACGATCAGAGACGTGTCTTCGATCGAGCCGAAATAAATATGGTTCGCGGCGGACCAACACTCTCAGGGGCCCGTCGACGCGTTTGTTACGCGCCGCGGCGTTATGAAACTGACGGACGCGGCGGGTATAGCCGTAAAATAAGGCAAAAGAGTCGTGGAAATTTTCATTTTCGATTATTCGCGAAACGTCACTGATTTTTCAAATAAAACTCGAGAGCTCGGTTTTTTTTTTCTATATTTCGAAATTTTTCTTATTCCTCTTGCGAGATTTAACACGACGACGAAAGTTTGCTGTAATAGTATAATATAGTCGCCGTGCGGGCCGAATGAATAATTTCTTTCGTTTTTTTTTTTTTTTTTCAATATTATTATTATTATTAATTTTGTTGTACGAGTTGTTGTTGACGTTTTTTTATATTTTTCGGTTTTTTTTTTCTCTGGGCTTTTCCGCGGTTGTTGAGTAAACAATATTTTAAATTAATACAAATAAGTCGTACACAGAATACATTATGACCAGGAGCCGTTTTTTTTTTTTTTCAAGGAGGGTGTGCTTGGGAGCCGAAACATCCGCCATCGGCTTTACACGGCAATCGACTTTCCTTCGTAACAGGTAGTAATTTCTAAACGACTGAATCTGAGAGCGTCTATAACACAAACACGTCGTATATATTTACCATGAAAATCGATATTTTTTCGACAACATTTTTGCACGCCGCGCAACCTTTTCTCGTAAATATAAAAACTAATAAAAATGAACTATCGACAGCGTAATTGTTGTAAAAAATGTATGAGAAAGTCTATTAAGCGATAAATTGCTTTTCGACTTTGGCCGTTCGATCACTTCGACAATCTATTTCATAGACGACGTAATATTCTATTGTCTTGAGCGTAAACGCTTCAAGTTTGTTTTCAATCAATGTTTTTCGTTTTTAATCAGCTTTGAATAGTGAAAATTAGTTCGTCACAGGTACCTACCTACCTATACCAGTGGATACAACTATTTTCAGAGGGTATATGTTCACCGTTTCACTGTTGTCAACATACTGATCGCTTCGTTATTGTTTCCGACCAGTATTCGTTCTGTTGGCCCCGCCCGTGTAACGTCGTTATTGGTCATGTTAAATATCATTGTTATTGTTATTAATTTTTTTTATTTATGATCGGATAACCGTTTTAAGTGAATTTGTTTGAAAACTCTGGCAGCCAAATTTGATTGAACCAGATTTAAAAAAGATTCGTCGTTAGGTAATAACTAGCTAAAAAAAAAAAATGCACTTCACTGCAAATTCTTACTTCGTTACTTATAACGGATGTAGATAATAATGGAGCACAATGGCTTTCGCCCGTTTTGCAAACAGCTATTCGGCAGTCGGTTATTTCGGGTTTTACATAACTTTATTATACGATGTACGGCTTTTACGGCAGTTATTTAATTTTATTCAACATACTCTTTTACGAACGCTAAAAGTTTCAATGTGTGTATTTATGTTTGCCAAATACAAATATTTAATAACGACGTACACGTATACTATGTATTTATGGTACTAAACACTAATGTGGCTGAAGAAAAAAACACTGATTATCTATCGCCAAAAATTTTCCGCAAAATGTACGAGTGTTTATATTATATAAAAGAAATAACAACAAAACCATTTAAATCGATATGCGAGTACAGAAAGTCGAAAATAATAGTATAAAAACTTTGTTTATCGGGCTTTATATCGTCGCTCGTTTAATAGACTTTTTCGATGTTATTTTTATCTTGTCAATCAATGTTTGTGACGAATACACGTGTAATATTTAATTGTTAATACTACTATTTGATTTCAAACTCGAACATTCGATAAAATCATAACGCAAGTTTTATTGCGCTAGACGTCAATAATTCGAATTTAAGATGACATAATTTCAACGACGGGTATTGTTTTGCAAGAGAGCGTCATTGTTCGCGATGAAATATAAAAATTAAATTCCTTAAAAACTATAAAGCTCATCGGTTCAAACGTGACGTCGAGAGCTTTAGATTTTTTTTTTCCAACACAAAATCTCACGCGGGCAGTAAAAACAAACATAAAATACGAACACCCATAACAAAAACAATTAAATAAAATATAAAATATTGATAACCGAAAGCAAATATTTATTAACAATTACTTATACCTAGCTGTTTTTTCAAATACGATTGTAGTTTGTGGTGAATAGTGAAATAAAATTTTAGGACTCGTGCCTACGCTTGGTATATGTTTAGTATTGATAACTAACCACCCAACCCCAACTACAGTCTACAGTACATCGACTAAAATCTGATATCACGGTCCAAATGTATTTTAATAAAATTCAAATATAATCCATGAATATCAGTCTGACGTACCTATAATAGAGATTGGGTGCATTTTAATAAACGCGTGTAATATAATGTTATAATGTGTGTACAATTTCTTAACGTTTAAATATCTCTATGACATATCTGAACGAGGTACTCATATCTATTAAATTTCAATGCACATACAAATAATATTCAATTATAAAATAATAAATTTCAACTACATGTTTTACCCACTTAAAATGCGGAGAGACGACGTTCTGTTCAGCTATCGTGGTTAAAAAGGTTTCGCAGTTGTGTAAAAAATAATAAATTGGTTATAAAAAAAAATATAAATATTTTCCGGTATCAAAACCTTTGGAAATGTACATTTTATGTGTGTTTCAAATCATAGTTTTATATTTTTAAAGATATCACGAAGATCGCATTAAATGCAAATGCATACTACGAATTACGAGCACCTAACGTTAGGTTAGGTTAATATGTTGTACGGAGTCATTTGTTTGAGTTAAACCTACCTGACATAATAATCCTAACAGTTCTAAAGAAAATAAATCGTGCGATCGATGAGTCATATACCATTGTTTATTAAACCTTTTTGACTTTATTACTGTTATTACTCTGAGTTTTTGAAATCGTTAAGTTTTCGATTTTAGTCGGGTGCTGAAAAGAACTGCATTCGACTGAAAACCCCAATAATTAGTGTAATCAATCAACCGAGTAATTGTGTGTGTATACTGTTAATGTAGTTATCTACAATGTCAACCCCAAACGACCTCGCCGTTCTTTATTAAGCGCTTTGTTATTACTGTGTATCACTTTTAAGAAGAACAATAAAACATTTATAACCGTTGTACAGCGCGGACTATTGAATATCGGTATAATTATTACACATCGTACGACAATATGACAACCATCAAAAGTTTAATTTATATGTCGAGTTGGCACACGTGCTTTGTCCGTTTGATAACCATCAACGTCGTCGTACCGATAAAAACGAGAAGAAAAAAAAGAAAGCACATCAATGTTTTTCGTAAAGACCCTTGCGGATTGGTTTTCTCTATGATGTAAACTTTATTAGCAAACTACGAAAATTGTCAACCACTCTCGTGTCTGAAAGGACATTGTGCTGCCTAAATAAACTCATTGAAAGCTAAACCTTCCAAAGCCAACACTACACAAAGAGCACAGTCAAAGTTGTATTAGAAAACCTTTTCGTCTCGTCTTATTAGCAAGGCGTATATTAAGTGATAAATTATCGGTCTAAAACGTTTGGTCTTATGAGTTGAAAGCAATAATTCAAATGTTCATAGACGTTTTGTATTTCGTTCGGGAAGATTTTTTTACGATTATATTTGATATTTTATCATAATATTTTCATGTAATTATTATCTAATCTAGAGAAACCAATCTCTGTTCTGGAAAAAAAGGATTTCGAATTCACGAAACGGACACAATTTTATACGTCACTCACGACAAGGGCTACGACCGGAATACGTTATTTTTATATACAATGCGTAAACCGAAATAATACAATGTTGACACACAGCTTTTGTCGAATAATAAATGAATACGGTGCGTATTTAATTCCGTTATTCCACGAGAAACCGTTTCACGAATTGGTGTTATGGACACTGCGACTAATTTTCAACAAAACTATGATATTTTCAAACGTAAAATTAATTTACATTAAAAACTACAGCCTCCACGGCTAAGATCGTCGTATGTGATTACGATTGTAAGTACTATAGTGTCGGCCTCGGGCCATAATCGGATTACAAAGTGTTAATGAAAAAATATGGAAAACAATGTAAAAAACGAGAATTAGAACGCGAACGTTTAAAACGATAATCGACAACAAGAGGAAATGAGATAAAAAATAATTTTCGATTACTCAAACATAATGAGAGATTACCGACAAAACTATGGAAAAAAGTGTAGATGAATTATTCAAAGTAACGAATTACAAATCACTAATATTATATTAATTTTCGGGCGGTTCATTCTTGTTCACATAATATAATTTAGGTGTACATTACACAATAATAATACGGTACCTTACGTATACTTTATGCATTGTGTGTGTATCATAAATTCGTTATACCGTTTTCGTGCGTGTTATACTGTGTGGATATCGTATTTGTTTAGGACGTATTTCTCATTTTTCTTTTTCTTTTTGAGTTTTAATCGTCATGGATATATTTTACGAGTTTAGTACGAATAATATGATGAATTTCATAAAAACAAAAAAAAAATTATGTACCTATTATGGGTAAAGTGTGACGCGTGTATCGAAGGCGTCCGGGGTAGACCACTAATAAATATATAGATAAAGAATGCGAAACAAATCTCAAATATATTATAAGAACCGAGAAGGGATGGTAAATTTGTTGTTATCCAACTGTACAGACACCGAGAGAATAATAATAATATAAACGTTGTTCCATAGGGGAATTTTTCGTTAACTATTCGATCCCGCGTTCGGGACACAGCGTATGACGAGCATTGACGACGACGAGTTGTCGACAACTATACGATTATTCGTGTACACCACACAGTGACTGAACCCGTCGCGATCGCTTCGGCAGCAGCAAGCTATAGCGACTTATAAAATATCACGATCGCGCGATATACGACGCGGAAATAATGTTAAAAATATGTTACGAATCGTATGGTCGTGCCCAGGGCCCGGTTCGCCCGTAAATGGAAATTCAAACCCGTCGCGGTATTTAATAGGTAATTCGATCGATCGCGATCGTTCAAACGACGAAATCAATGGGCACACGTATGCGAATGCGATTTAACGCGGCGCGATCGCGAGAGGACTTGATTGTGAGTGTACGCGCGTTCGAACGTGAAGCCGAGCTTTGAAATAACAATCGACAGAGGACGTCCGTATAATAATGTGTACACCTACTCGGGGGCCCGAGGACGCGCGGAAAATATTTGAACAGCCCTCCGCGTCTCTCGCCGCGGTCCCTTCAATTACCTACCTAATCGAAAGGCTTGGCCGCAGTGGCGAATTTCGCGTCGGTTCGAGTACGACGCTGCAGGAGCGGTGCACTTCGAGCGGGTGATTTTTCAATCGTTTTCTTTCGCGACACGAATCGTAATGAAAAAATGTCGCGAAAAACAACAAAAAACCGGCTAAACACAGCCAAATACTAGTTCTTGACAAAATCGAATGCATGAAATTTCAGTTTTATTTTTTTTAATAGAAGACCCACTCGTCTTCTTTCACCCAGCATTGTTTTTCTGAATCAATGCATACATTACATTAAAATGTTCAAAACCAATCCATCAATATCAATTGGGAACCCACCAACTTGATTATCGATAAGAGATATTGATGATATTGAGTGTTAATTATTTTCAGTTATTATATTAATAATAATGCTTATTGAATTATTTGAAAAATATTTACTCCATAAGACCGTAATATTAGAGATTTTAGTGAGTTTGAAGTTCAATGTGTTAACGCTCCGAATCAATAAGTACTAAATATCGTATCGGATAGAATATGTCTTTGATATGAATAAACGATTTAGTACTTACAACGGGATTCGGGATTACCGACTGGTGTTAAATGTAATTCTGATATGGTTTCAAGCTTTTAAAGTTTATTGTTCGTTATCATACACGATATACATACAAGTGTAATCAACGCTTGAATCGGAAACTAATTAGAAGAAAGACACAGACATTCGTAAAAAATGTAGTGTTCATCATGACTTTGAATTTCTTATATTCGGTGAAATGATTATAAATTAAAACTATTTAAACGGAAAAGGTTTCAACTACAATTTATAATCGTAATAATATGAAGTAAATATAAGTCCATATAATATGTTATATAATATGTTTCTAAGAATGGAACAGACCTTTATTTTACATCTCGTTTTGAACAAATTTACTTTATCTGCCTAAAAATACCTTCCTACTATAACGATTATGTACTATTGTTATCATAGTTTGATAAAAACAATTTTAAAAACTTTTTCAATTTAAAATTTGTTCCAAGAAATGTAATTATAAACTTCTCGTAGGTGGTTATGTAAAAAATTGTACTCGCCAACGGTTCGTAGCATCCCATCATCTAGAAATATTAGAAGTGAAAGGATTTTTAAAAAAGAAGGGGTTCTCCGTACAGCCACGTTCCCCTCGATTTAAGCACTGCGCGTAATGCGTAGTACGCAGACGACGTAATTAAACGGCCGGCGAAAGGATCGGTCACTCGCAGCAACAACTGCGGTCAAACTATACTCGTAAGACCATAAAAATATTACTTTTTTGATATTTTTATTTTTAACGAACGCAATACGTTTTGATCATATTACTCTAGGGTTCAAATCGTCGAGTCTAGGGTTGACACCGAAATATTTTCCCACGAATTAACTGTTTTTATACGGTTATCCACAACTGTTGTAAATGTTTTATCTAATATATCGACATATGATTAATAAAATAACGCGGCATGCACTAACACGCCGACATCATTGGTTGCTTGAAAAACGTCCACAACGTATAGTTACGAATAATCTCTAGATGCCTAAAAGGCTAAAAATATAATTTCAATACAAAAACCTTGGGTTGAAAAATATTTAATTAAATTCAAAACCTTAGATTCTAAAACTTTACCTCGCGCATATTATTTTACTGTATACGTATGCAAAACTTCGAGTTTCCCATAAAAATCAAAACTTTAAACACGTTGTGTTAAAATAATACAAAACCGTAGAATATACCACAATAATGATAATAATAGTTATAATAATTGTATATATTTTAATGAGTTAAATATCTAGAATTTAATTTTTAAAATTTCTGATGTATAAGACGTAATATTTTAGATAATTTTATCTTCTCTTTACACGGTATATTATTAAAGTAAAATAAACAATAAATATATATATAGCAAAAGTTAATACTTTTTCGGGAAGCGATCGCATGTCTGAGTTAACCCAAAATCGTACTTCAATCAATCGGATTTCCGTTGACGGAAAATCGTAATGGATGCTTTCTAAAACCAATGTAATAGTCCAATTGCCGTTTATTAAGGAACACATTCGCCAATACACTTCAATTTCAATACTTCGCTTCTCATCCGGTTCGGGAAATTTATTGCGAATAATTGAAATTATATTTTCGTCTTTATCGAATTTACCCTCAACCTCGATCAATCGCACACATTTTTATGCAATGTTTTAAAAGCGTTATCGCAAAGTTGATGAGAGCCATTTGAAATTATTATCCGACAGCTTAAATTTAAGAACATAAATTCCAAAACGCGAATAGAGTTTATGTACGTTTATCCATAATAAACACAACAATACAATAATACAAATGGAATTCGGTTTATTTAAAAAAGAGAATTTTTAAAAAAAATATAGATACTTATTTCTTTTTCGTGCCCGTTGTCGCGTTACTGCGGGAAAAATGGAAAATGTTTTAAAAATATTAAATTGTTCAATGTTTCTATAGAATTAATGTATAAGATAATTTGAAAACATAATCTCGATGTTGAAAAAAAAAACAACTTGAGATGAATTTAAAAAAAAAAATTATCTCTCTCGGAGTATACGATGACTATAGAATATATATATATTACGTATATGTATATTGTATATACATAACGTCTGTGTTAAATGACCCATTACAAAGATTAAATTGAGTTTAATTTAGAAAACGTTTAAAATTGTTATTTATTCTATAAAATACATTATAGCATAAAAATAAAATAATTTAAATACACATTACAGTAAGTCACGGATCAACGTGGATCTTTTAATCATAAAAATATGTTAATGATGTACTCGATTTTTTTCACGATTGACCGAACGATAACACATCCAATTAAAACTATTTTGTTTCGTGCCATTAGTAAGTACACGATGATAATCTTACCGTTTACACCTATCGCCATAGTCATTCGTTTACAGTGTAAACTTTACACCGACTTAAAATGTAACCCGGAGTCCTTTGGTCATAAAATCCAGTCAAAAGCTGTGTCAATTCACTTGAGTGCGAAAAATAATACGGACAATTAAAACTTAACCGTAAAACCGGGTTAAATATCGCGCTTATTTATTTTTTTAGACGTCTATAAAATGCCCTACGGCATTTTATCCATCAGGTACCCAAACGTAATAAATAACACGAATAACTTTATTATTATTATCGCTAGACAGACGAAGACGCTTTGACAAAATAAAATTCGTTCGACCATTATAATAAATAATACGAATCGATCGATTTGAAAATCTCACAAAAAAGTAAATATTGTTTAAATAAATAACCAGAAGAAATGCTAAGTAAATTAACTCCTGCAGCAGTACATTTACGACGAGGAAAAAAGAAATCGATCGATGGTGAAAAAAAAATGAGCTTTAAATATTTATTCACTTAAATATATAACTCAGAACCCTTGAAAGATTACATTTAAAGGTTTTTCCAAAACTTATGGTACTACTTTTGAATTTACATATAAATAAATTAAAAGCTTTTATAAAAATAATAGGTATGAAATTTCAATGACAACCATAAGTTGCTTGTTGGAATATAAATTAATACATATTTCATTAGTAGTTGAAAAAAAAAAACTAAACTTTATTGAAAAGGTTCGTATTAAAATGCACGTTGGAAATAAAAGGGTAAAAGGTTCAAATTAATGTTAATGGTTATTTTAGTAAATGTAATTTTTTTTTTTTTTTTCGTAAGTATTTATTAACGATTTGTGATTTATTCCTGTGCGCTGTGGAAAAATAATGGGTCGAACTCGAGTTAACACAATTTTTTTCAATTTCATACTCACAAAGAAAATGAAATGTGATTCATAAAAAATAGAAAATAAAATGTGATTGTAATTCGTCATTAAAAGTTAAAATCTAATTTAAAAACGAATCCAGTTTATTTTTAATACTGCAAACAACCTACGTTTGTTTCAGTTTTTCTCGAACCTAATGACTTTGTAAAATATAAAGATAATGGTTATTTATTTTTTACATCATGATTTTTTTATTTGTTACCGATAACTGTACTAGTATATTCACGAGTATATTATTACGTCCCTATTTGACGTTTCAAAATAGTTATATTTTAAAATCTACACCGATTATACTTTTCAAGTTTCGTATGTATATTTCAAACGTTATAACTTATAATAATATATATTGGTAGTAATATTATTATATCACAAGAGAATTATTGTTTTATTGAGATAAAATATATATGTTTTGCCAACGTTTCGCGGTCATTATAATATTGTTATGGAATTACACAAAATCTTAAACGCAAGTATTACCGTAGGGTTTTATAGAGTTATAACGGAGACTACGCAATATACGTAATAAAATTATATTAACTTCTGCGAATCAAAAGGAAAAACTTTGTTTGAGATATAATGTTTACTGGTCAATTGTGAAACATAATTATTTGAAAATTGGGGGGTCAACTTTAAACATTAAAGAGATCGTTTGGATTTCTCACCTAACCAGACGTACAAATTGTGTTGCCAATTTTTCGCGACCAAACGCGTTTGTAGTAATTGAGGTCGAAAAGTTGAAACCTGAACATTATTCCGTTGTGACACCATTTTTTTTTTTTTTTTTTAAGATCCGATTTGACTGATACACATTTTGTTTAGGATTTTCACGAGGAAAATAATTTATAATTTGAAAAAACAACGAACATCGCGATCGCACGATAACATACCGACGGGTCAAGTTGTAAGCTCGTCGTCGTCTTCGCGAGACATGCTGTAAATATATACGTATATTCAAGGTCGTATTGGAAAAGAAGTTTTAAGGATCGAAACCATCACAACGCCCACAAGCTTTGTTTACTTGGATCGATTTAAATATAAATAACATCCGATTAAAAATAGTTAATACTCGATTTTCCATTTTTTTAAATACGATTGCAATTTAATTTGTTTATTTTATTCGAGATAATTTTTAACGGTTTTTCTACAGTGAAACGATTCGATTATAAACTCCCGAAAACTCACACTCCTCGCGTACAACACGGACGATTATTTTTTTACTTTCCTGTTCCGCATAATAGCTTCGTTTCGCCGGAACTTTTTGTGCTCTGGGTGCGTATTAATTTCCAACCCCGGCAGCGGGTTCTACGAAATAATAACGGTCGTTTGATACGGATTTGTAATCGAATTAACCGCGAGCCGTTTTTCGATTTTCGCAAATCCCACGTTGCGTTTTCGAGTCGAACGATGTGGCAATAAAATACCGTGAAAACGGCGATATGCGTTAACCCGCGACTATAGGTACCTCTATGTATACCGCGCGGCCTGCAGCCGACCCGTTCGGCACCAAAACGTTTCGCGTAATGTGCCCTCCTCGAACGACATTGATTTATCGATGGCCGTACGCTAATAAACTTTGGGAATATTTTAATACTAATAAAAACGTTTTACCGCGGATTAAAATCAATGCGAGTTAGCTAGAAACGCATAGATGCGCGGTACGTACACATGGCGCGTTTACGCGGTTTCGTTATATCATAAATAGCGTGCCGTTTATTTTCATTTTTCCATCAACACTTGGGAAACGAGAACATTATTATCGCGAACATTTACTCCGCGACGAGTAATGAACAAAACAAAACCAAAAAATACCTACGATTAACGTTTTCGGGAAAAACGAGCCCTCTGGAGTTATACGAAATTAATTAAAGCTTCCGATTAAATATATTAATATAATTTCGCGAAGGTGGTGTAGGGGTAGTACAAAGCTCGGTTTCTTCGTATTTCACCTTTATTATACATAAAGGTTTACCGTTATTAATCACTTTCAAAGATTTGGATTTCATATCGAATACCAAAGCCACAACAAAACAAACGATTCAAAGTAAAGTTTTGTAGTTTTCGCTTAGAGCAAATATTTGCTGCGAAAGATTAAATTTAAACTCGTTTCTCGAATTACAGACCACGCGCGTAAAACGCATATTGAATCACGCGATATATTATTACCATTCATTATCACATTATTGTTATTGTTGTGTAATAATTATTATCCTACAAACATTTTTAATTTAAATATCGCGACTCCTGAGCAAATTAGTAACCATTTAAACGCAGTGGTATGTATTTTAGATATACTAGCGATTTACACACGAAACGTTTAAGAACCGTCTAAAAACTGTAAACTGCAAATTAATTTCAAAAAAAACTTGTCGTTTTGAAGAATAAAACGTCCAACGATTATTATCGCGTGAGCAGTTGGTACCGTTATTGGACGGTACCGCGAAAGCACTGCGTTTGGGTTTCGTCTGCATCTATGGTCAAAGTAATTCGACCACAGTGGCTGCGAGCGACCGTTTTTGTTTTGTTTTTTGTTTTCGTTCATCCGCCGTTTAATTGCGTTGTTTACGGGGTTTTACACGTGTATTGATGAACACCGAAATTCTAAAATGTCTGAAATCGTGAATGAACACAATTTAACGGTGGGCAATCTCGTAGTAAGTAAATTTTAGGAGACTCGTTTGTCTTAGACATGTTGTTAAAAACGGTACAAACGTCATCGATTATTTGCGCTTGAAGGTCGGCGTAGTTGGAAGCAATTGTGTCGTGATTGCCGCTGAAAAATTTAATTCCAGTCAAAACTCCGTTTGTTCGCTGGACGGTAAAATCACTGTCGCGTGGTCAGGTAAAGAAAACAAAAATAATACATTTTAAATATCATCCCAAATTATACGATTGATACGACGTGTTTTATTTATGTACTACTTAACGAACAATCACAATGCAATTCGTAATTTCATTTTTTTTCACTGAAAAATAGTTTAAAGTTTGCAGTGTTTTTATTCCGTACAGAACGCTAACAATAGTGTGATAACGATTGTTTTTTTTTTTTAAACGATGTGTATAAAAAATTCTTTTCCTTTGATTTATTTGTATTCATTTGTAAAGTTAAAATTCAATTTACCATCGGAATCCCTTTGAACGAAATTATAAAGAATTAAATATCTTTAAGTATTATCAAATTAAAAATGATAAAATTGTTTTTAGGTTATTAAGTCGAAAAAAATTCAACGTGAAGTATATTTTAAATTAAACTTTTTGAGATTGAACATTATAATAAAAAGATAAATGAAAATAATAAGACGTAATGTTTTTAAACTAAACGTGTACATTTTTCTTTATTGAGATATCAAATTGATTACTAAAAATTTATTCTGACGATAATCAAATGTAATTTAAAAAATTTCGCGTTATTAAAAATAACTTTAGATGCGTGATAATAAAATAATATCCGGTTGATTAAATTTTAAAATATTTTCTATTTTAATTTTGAAAATAATCAATACACCTATTATTTAGTTTTATCTCATTATTTTTTCTTTTCTCTTTTTACGTTTTTAAAACTTCTTTATACTATGACATACGTATTTTCAATTTATTAATTTAAATGAATGCGTGATTTCAAACAACCGATGGGCAAGACAATAGAAAACATTATTTTAACATGATGCACGATTTTTAATTTCTAAAACAAAAATGTACCAATTTTTGTAATTACAATTTATTCTAGAAAAGCAATTTAAATAATTAATCAATTTGTAAGATAATTGTACGAGAAACGTTTCATATTATCTGCGAGTAAACGTAATACGTGGTTTTGCTATTAATCTTAGAAAATGTCCGCCAATCAGCAGTATTGACGGAAAAGAAAACACGTCAAAGTACTTAGACGATATAGGAAAATCATTATAAATGCTTTACTTCGAACCGTTGACTATCTATTTACAAATGTTATTTTTCAATGCATTCATTCATTATTTCGTGAATTTTTTTTCTTTTTTTACTAAACAACTCGCAGACTTTATATGTATAAACTGTGAAACCGACTATATGTGTATTTTAAAGAAATAAATAAATCACGACATTCTTATACGTCATACTGAAACCTCGAGAATGTCAACCTCGGTTAATAAGTACCTCCCCCCCCCCCCCAGCTACTATTATGTATTTTTAAATCATACGAAATAAATGTTATTCTTTTCAAACTCGTTCAATTAAAATACGTAGAGATACATTTGAAAGTCGTGCCAATGGTTTAAATAATATTATTTATTCATTCGCGTCGTTGAATCGATGTGAATTTATTCCTAGGAAATTCGCCCGGCTCGTTGAAGATTGTCGACAAAGCCAAACTGTACACCAACGGCATACACGGACAGAATTCTCCGGCCAACCGCGTTGCTGAATTTTTAATCGGTAAGAATCCTACACGAAATGATAATGAATTACAACGGCCGCCCGACAATTTTATCAGCTCTCGTAATTTTCACCCTTTTTTTTTTTTTTTTTGAATTATGCGTTTTATTTTTTAAACGTTTAACTATTGAAAACCAGTCTGAAACGATTGTTATCAATTAATTTAATGTGTAGATATTTTATATAATGTATTTTTCCCCTTTGCTTTAACTATACTGTAGTTATGTTTCCTATGCACTCTGTGCCCTTGAGGCGTAGAAATTCAAATGAAAACGAACAAAAAAAATCAAACGTAAACGACGACTATATAGGTATACGACGCGATAAAATGGAATTAAACGGTTAAGTGGCGGCGTTTCCTAAAGATTTACTGTTTAGCCACGGCTGACTTTAATTCAAAGTGGTTCAATAATGGAATCTACATGTTACTCCGTTACTTCGAGTTAGCAAATAGTCGTGTACAGGTGAACCTCCATTAATCTGCATAAATACATTACGGAGTGAGTAATACGAATGTAATAACATCGCCGTTTGCGATCGACATCAGTACAGAAAGATTTCTCAAACGACGTAACCTATTATTTTTGATTAGTTATCGTTCGAATTCAAAAACATTTTTAATCGCGTTCGAAATTAATCATCAGTTACAACGACGGATATTAGATTAGCGGAGTTAAGGCACTTGGTCCGAGTAGGTGTATCGGATGACTTTTTCTATTTTTCGTTGGTCATATAATATGTATAGGTTTCATAGAGAAATTCGATAAAACACTTGTTTTCAGACAAACGTATTTGATTTTTAGACAGGCATTGTATATATGAGGTGGTTCGTGTTAACGTTACAGACGTGGCGGAAAATTAGTTCAAATTAAAAACCATAATGTTTTGTTTGAATGAAATCAAAAACTTATGATTATCTAGTGTGTAGATTTACTTTTAAAAACATAATTCTCAACATCGTTTGGTAAATAATAACGGCGCACGAATAACGTGTTAGAAAATACTCAATTCGAATCGTATTTAAATCACTGTAGGTTTAAAATTTATAATATAAAAATGCGTATTACTATACGGATGATATCGAATATCGCATTAAATAAATCATTTTTGTTTCTTCGAAATTCTTAGAAATAATATAAAGGATATATCAGAAATGTTCAAGAGACTCCAGTATCTACTTCAGATTTTAAAATTATAAATTGACATTTTACACTCACGATACACTTCTAACTACAATAACAATATCATATTATGTCACATATCAGCTGTCATGCGTTTTATATAAGCACATTTTAACTTTT
Source organism: Drepanosiphum platanoidis (assembly GCA_948098885.1). Lineage (NCBI taxonomy): Eukaryota > Metazoa > Arthropoda > Insecta > Hemiptera > Aphididae > Drepanosiphum > Drepanosiphum platanoidis. The sequence goes on from OX402532.1 coordinate 5,623,201, forward strand.
TAACGCTTCTACGGTTACTATACACGCAGTCGATGCGACGAGTAGGTAAAAATGAATTCATTATATCGGTAGGTATCTCCTCATTGACTTTAATCATACCTTTCAAAAGAGCACTTGCGACAGTGTTACGTTTTAAGTTCTGGCGCAAAAAATCATCCATTCGTTTTTTTCTACAGTTATGAGTTTTTTTTTAATAATCGATAGTATTTGATAAATCTTAAAACTAAAATTATAAATGACAACTTCCAAACGACATGTGAATACAATGGTATACGTAAAATACATTTTTTAACTTTCCCTCATTAATAACGGTGATATACATTTTTTCTCGTTCACAGTTAAAAAACGAAAAATCACTTGATTTGTAAACGTTTTTGCCTATCGCGTATAACTCGTACTACCGAATTATCTGTTTCGGTGAAAAAGTTACAAAACTCTTAAATGATATACCAAATATTTTATATTTAAGCCAAGTTATTTCTATAACTCAGAAAAAAGACGTAAGAAATTTATTTGGATACAAGGTTCAAAGACGATTACCAAAATCCATTTAAATAATTGTATTTTTTAAATTGAAATAACATGAAAAATAAAAATTATTCAATTCGAACGATTTCGATGATTTACATCGAATGAATTACACGTCATAACTTTTCACTTTTACTCAAACTATAAACTACATATTTGTTATGAAAAAAAAAACTTTGCACAGATAACTATACAACTAATTTGATATTTTTTATTAAACTACGTAGAACTACGAAAGCTACACACAACCATATTTCAATAATGTGTTTTTCATTCGTACATTGTTTTGGGAAAAATCACAAAAAAAAAAAAAAACGCTTTTATTTTGGTAGTGAAATGTTTGAAAAAAAAAACCGTTAGCATTTTTATTAATTACCCGTTCATATCAAAATAAATGTAATATCAATCGATCCCGACAGATCCCGACATCAGAGAACTCAACAATCTGCCGACCTTGCCTTATACTGAATTATTTATGGTGGCTTCTTGTGATCAAAATGAAAGAGTTTTGTACGTCACGGATATGTACGGAACCATTTCACATGTCCTCGTTAGTACGATTGTTGTACTTGAATAACAACGCGGTTAATGGTTTTATTTATTTTTTCTCCGCGTGTAGGCCAGTGCCGTAGGAAGAAAGAGCGATCTGATTACGAGTGTTTTGGCTAAAAACTATTCAACTGCTAAAAAGGGAATTTTAGGAGCAATAGATTTGGCTTTAAATACACTTTGCGTGATCGTCGAACCAGATATTAAATTTGTTGAGGTTTCGGTCACGGCGTTTAACAGACCATTCGAAGTGAGTATAAAGACATATTATATTTGTTTAGATTACAACGGCATGATTTTTCAAACATTTTCAATGGGTACCAATTTAAGTATCTAATGGAATATCAAATTTGAGTTTTTGCAAATGAGATAAACAAAGTTTTAATAAAATACCTTATTTTGTGTATTTTTAATTTTATTACGCCATCGTCATTAGACAATTATTTATAAAGTTTTTCTTATTTGTAAATCATATTAAAAAATAATTTTCGTGTTTGGTTCCGAAATGTTTCCAAGAAATATTACTTTATGTACTATTTTTTTTTTTGAGTTTAGACTATCGAGTCGACGAAACTTTAAAATAAATATAAAAATGTAATTTTCAAATCGAATACAAATTAAAATATTAAATAAACAAAATTTAAAAAAGTGTATAAATTACTTGTTTACGAATAGCAAAGAGACGAATATAAATTCAAAAACTATTCTCAAATGAAAATAAAGTTTTATTATTTCAATATTAATATTTAACATAAAATCAAATCAAATAAATGAATATACTGGTACTGCAGTAATAGTATATTTAAAATTGCATTTTTTTTTCCAAACGTAATAAAACAAACTTCAAAGAATAAACAATTCAAATATAATATAGTAAATTTGACACTTTTATGAGGGCTTTGTAGGTTCTTTATCACAATTGCAACATAATATAGTATTAAAAATAGACACTACATTGTGTACGCGTCTCATTAAAACATCTGGTTGGAGGTGTATAACTTTTTTTTACACTTGACGCGGTAATAATTATTACTTTTAAAAAACTATTGTTTTTTTTTTTTCAATTTTATCAAGTATAAATTTTTTTTTTCTAAGCGAATGACATAATAAATCCTTTGCTTTGATTAGAATCTAAAATAATTATATATTTGCTTCTCTAAATCATCGATTTTATTCAAACTAGTATAACAAATCAATGACAATAAGTATCGACTCGTTTAAAATTTTAAATCGAATACGCATTTGATTTAAATTTCCACAAAATGATTAATTGTTTAATTTTTTTATGATGTTTATTTATTTTTTTTTAGATCGTCGATAAAAGCATAATCAGCCAATGTTTATCGAAAATTTAGTTTTCCCTCAAACTCAACGACGTTTAAAGTGTTTAAAGTTGTCCAACACAACTGCTGTACAATGAATTATCTCAGAGTTAATATTTTTATTTATTGCTTAAAAAATGTTTAATATAGTACCTAATTATGTTTTCAATTTAAACGGTTTTTGATTTATTAAGAATAGGGGAATTAACGCGGAACGGGGGCGCGATGTAAAAACTGCAGAAATAAAAAGAATAAAATCCGTATCGACTAAATCGAATTTGTCCGAGTGTAGAATAGAATAAATATTTTTATAAAAGAGAAAAAATGAGATTCATGACGGTAAATGCAAATAAAAAAAAGGTCTGCCTTACAGCGTATCTTTAATTTTAAATCGTGTATTTCGTATTTCTATACACCTCTGCTTATTATGAATTCACGTGTACAAGTGTACGAAATCCGGGGTGTTTTTCGAGGGAACACAATGGAGGTTAACGCCCGACCGGACTATACAACCCAATCAAAATACATCAATATCATTTCGGGTCGAAATTAAATCGGCAGGAGATTTTCGATACCGGGGGATTTCACTTGGAATGATGACTGTTCGTCGTCGTGTCGTAATAGTGTGACGAACGGTACTATCGAATTTCCAAAAAATTCTGCGCTGCGTTATTACGAGTTATAAGTAGTTTCGTTTAGCCGAAACGTTATAGATGAAAACGACGAAATGTAATCCGGTTACTACGAGAAATAACGAGACGCGCGGCTCGGATTTGCTTCAATGTTTTACGCGATTATCGGTTATTTTTTATGGCAAGAGAAAAACGTTGTGATGCACATTGTAATGCGTCTGAAAATAACGACTGTATAAATTCACAGGTGAAAAAATTTTAGCATCCCAATAAATCCGACGAGTCTCAGACAAGAAATATTTATGAGGTAGATTAAACCGAAAACTCACTCGTGTGTCCTATCCGACGCGAACGGGTCAACTATACGCTCCTACATGAATTACGTAACATCTGTACAAATAGATGATATCAGTCCAAATTAACCGTATAAATAAAACATATCAACAATCGCGTCAATAAAATGTCATGAAAAATAAAATAAAATTGTTTAACACTAATACTAAACGCACGTGATATACTTTGAAAAATACTATTTATATACAAACACTGCATTGATACATGTAATGTTTTTTTTTTTTTTATTTACTCGGTATAATAAATAATAATATATAATCAGAAAACATAAAAGATATATGATTAGCTTTTTATATAGAAAAAAAAAAAGCTCAAACAAATAAAACACAGTACAAAGGTTAATTATATAAAACAATATCATTCCGAAAAATAGTTTGGCGTGTACTAAAAATGTTTTAAATTTTAATTAAAACGTTTTCAAAACTCTAAAATCACTTTTCAAGGTTCTCGTTTATATACATAACCAAAATAAGTAGAACTTTCATTAAATCATAGTCTGAGATTACAACATTTAAAATTTTCTAATATAAATTAGAATTTAATGAATAAATCAAATTTATAAAAATGTTTCAATATTGACTAAAAGTTATGAAAATTAATAATTTAGCGCGTATCTTTAACGAAAAATTCGCGATTGACACGCGAGTTTAATTTTGAATTAATTATATAATTATTTCAATAGGAAAAATCGCATCATTAGGTACCGTTTTAGTTTAAAGTTCAAGTTTATTACAAATAGAAAATTAATCACGAATAATATTCTACTTTAAGGTGAATTACCATCAGTCTATGACCTTTGAAAATTAATTACACTTCAGTGGCATTTGAATTGGAAAACATCAAATGAATAGCAGTTATAACGTACCTTACAGCATACAATACGAGTATAGGATTGCTTATAAATTATAATAGAAAATTAGTTAGGTACCAAACATCTTGAAGCTAAATCTTTATATCTTATTAGCTATACCTATATCTTTATAGGTTAATACTCTACTTTCTAAGAAAACTATTCCATGCTAAAGTTTTATCATTTTTATAAATTAAATCAGTTGCATCAAAGGTTAAATTGTATATAATCTCGTGCTCAAAAAAGCATAAAAATTTAAGTTTAAAAATACGAATATAAGAAACGAGACGTTGTATTACATATGCCGTGATCGTGAGTTAAGATGATTTGATAAGCAAGAACAAGTTAAACAAATTAAATTTATTTAAAATCGTCTGTAACAAACTTTGTTTGAAAAGAAAACGTTCATCAAAAGTTGTTAAAAATAAACAATAGATATATATCTAAATGCTACAAATAGACGAATAAAAAAGAAAACTAATGCGACGAAAAAAAATATTGAATACTAAGAAGAAAAGATTAAAAAATAGCGATATGCTTTAGCAACACCTGGATTTTCGTCTAATTATTATTTATGATATTAAAAGTCAGAACGTATAGTTCGGTACCTACATTGAATAATTGAAATATTTTTATCAGATTATAAATGAAAAACCACAGAGGAACAGAATATTTTAACTAATGTTGTAATCATTTTTATTTGTTATTATGTTTCGTTTAATTTTATACTTTTATATCATAACATAATTATTATTATATTATTACATTTATAATGTATATAATATGTAATGAACCCTTATGTAGTTATATAGTTATATATATATTATAAATGTATGTATATTGTATACCAGTATACCATATACTGACTAAACTAAGCTTCAGTAATATTTACATATTAGTTATTACCTACACTTAAAATATTTATGTATATTTCATGCAAAAGACTCTTATGATCTTCATTTTTTTTTTTTTGCTTATCAAAGTAAGAGTAAAGGATATGTTAGAAAGGAAAAATATGATTTTGGCAACACCTGAACCAAAAGTCTGGCCACGCCTATGGTAAGTAATCAGCTACTTTGGCTTACCGACTTCCAACATTGATTATTTCAAGCCAAGTACATACGTATGAGTGAAATAATTTGTTTAAATCGTAAAAAAAGTTAATTAGAGCTTTCTAAATTACATTCTAAACTCTCGCGAACCAATAAATTACATTTAATGTTAAAGTCTTTTAGAGATTTTAATCTCAGTAAAAATGTTTTTTTAAATTTTCAAATAAATTAAATAAATAAATTTTTTAATTAAATCGTTTTCGCGTTTGAAATACATCGAATAAGCTACATGTATTTTGATTTAAAATATTCATAATTGATTTATTCGTAATCGATTATAAATAGTCGATTATGGATTATAATGTATTTTTCCCGGCATATCATCATAAGTTTGATAATAGCTCATTAGGATTGTGAAAAATAAATAAGTCTAAAAAAAATATGTAGGTATTTCGAATTGTTCTAGGAGTAAATTGTATTTCTTACTATTGCATTAAATTCGCCTTCCTCTAGATGGTGATTATATTAGAAGTCAAATTCATATTTATTTTCATTGTCTGCGCAAAGTTATCGCCCCTTTGAAACATTGTAAAAATTAAACCACGGAAACGACTTAATCAACAAACTTTGAAAATCTACTCAACGATGATGGACACTTAGTGGTTTTGGATCAAATTTAAAGATTGTGTGCTTTTTGTTTGTCCCTGTTGAAAAATATTGAAATCTGAGCTACGGTGCGCGCGATCGGGATCATAACTCAAACAATTGAATAATAATTATTGATTACAAGACAGAAATAATTTTTACTGTAGGATGCATCTTACGAAAACATAAGTATAAAATAACCTCACTATCATTTTATCGATACAAGAAATAATGTTATGTTTATTGTTATAAGTTTTATCGAGATAATGGGTAATTGATATACATTTTCCAACAACACGAACACTCGTCAGCAGGCACCAATCGCTCAAAATCTAATTGTTTTTAAATAATACAAGTGATTGGTTTTGAGAAAAGACTTTTCCATACTTTTCGAAGCTAACAGAGGAGACCGATGAGTTTATACGGCGTTAATAACCCGGCTGATTGTTTTAGTGTAACAACAATAACAATAGTTTCTTTAGACGACGGAGAATAAATGATAAATTAATACGAGACAATTAAGTGTGTGTGTAATAAAATAGTAACACAATTACAATTTTATTTATTTATTTTTTTTTTTTAGTAAATACTGGGCCACTCAGTTGTGTTACTAGGTCATAACTCTGGGTTTTTGGCGGTCGGATTTTATTAAAATTATGCAAAGTGTTTTTCCAGAGTAAGTGGTAGTCGGAATGATTTGTTTTGAAGATAGTATAACCAGGCGTAATTTTTTTAGTCGTGTTGTTGGTAAATCGTATTTCTGATGTGGGGAAAATATTAATTTATTTTTCCTCGAGTGTATAGTTTGTACCCTATAAGCGCTGTTGGTTTTTTAAACGTTTGATGTTGAAATAAATCATATAGTCATTACGAATTATTATAAAAGCAGGACGAATTAATTTTAATCAATCAGATTCGTGCCGGCTGTATGTAATAATAATAATAGTAGCGCGACGAGAGTAGATTACGAATTTCAAATAATAGTTAATCAAGTCTGATATACTATCGAGTCAATAGAGCCGCGAGTTACATTTGAACGATAAATTATTTTGTCCGATTAATTCAGTGTTTAAATTGTTTGACGTCTAAAACTCACTCGACAAACATTAGCCGGAGGAAAGGAATTTTGGGAGACGGTTCGCATGAAGAATTTCCGAAGTAATTCGAAACAATGTAATTTTCGTCTTCACTTTAGAACTTCGATTGGGTGGAAATCGGTCGTCGGCGGGGAAAAATACAAATTTCGAATAAGATTCACGGATACGTTTATTTATCTACTCTTTCTCTCGTTTCATATATGTCGTTCGCCGTTTTGAAGACATTAATATTTTCTACCATCGCATCTATCGCATTACACTCATTGAAATTTTCGACAAAACTTTTGAACGTTTGAAATAGTTATGAGAATAGAGTTGTCCAACGATTTTTTCGTATCGCGACGATTGCGTTTTCAATCGTGAAAATCGATCATTTTCAGCCTTTAGATGGGACTGATTTCCTTTTAAAAGTCTACGATACACAAATACAACAACATATTGTTCGGGAAATATGCGATAAAAACAAATGTAATGTAAGAGATACGAAATAATTACTGACAATAACCCCAGGTCCATTTGGATCATGCACTTTTGAATCGGAAACTTAATCGTGTGAAGAACGAGTCGAAAACCGTGAGCGTGACAGGCGTGGTTCGCGATGATTATTTAAGACACTTTGTATACTCATTCGACAATAATTGTTTCGGTTATAACGGGCGTCCGAATCACTCGCTGTTTATATGCAAATCGATAATTAAATAATATGGTTTCGGATGATTTTTACGCGATTCGATTAACGTTTTGAAAAATGTCCCGTCGGTCGAATCGTAAACTTACAAACGTTTAGTAAATAATAAAAAGAAACGAGTATAAAAACAGTGTGTGGTGTATTCAAACAGTTTTATCACAACAATACAACAAACGGTTTTAGTGCCTATATACCGGGTAACTTTATATAACGACCGAAAGATTTATTTCGCAAAACTCCTTTTATAATGTGATAGTGTAGTAATATAATGTATTAAAAGTTTGTTCCGAGTAAACTTCAATAACGATTTGCATAATAATGTATATAGGAAGAAAATATTACGATGTTTAAAAATGTTATTTAAAAGTATAATTCACTTTTGCGATTTATACACTGAATTCAAACAATACAGATGTTTCGCGAAACTCCGTTCGGTATAGTTTTCTATCGATCGCGAGAAAATAACTCTCGTGTTGTGAGAGTCTTACTAAACCGTCGAGCTGTTGAGCAACAGTACCGCTCTGTACACGCAAATTTACAAAGTTCAGCGTAACTTTTACGACTTTGGAGAAATGTTTACCTAAATGTTAAAAAAAAAAAATAAAAATAACATTTCCTTCACATGCTTCAAAATAGTTTATCCTAATCATTCATCCGGAAGGGCGAAACATATTTTTGAGCATAAAGTAAATAGAAGCGGTAAAATAATGTTCTTTTTTTTCCTCTTGTGAATACATGTTTGATTCTTTTTCTTTTGCTTTTTCTTTTTACTCTTTTTTTTTTTTTTTACTCGACTTCCATTTCCTCCGTGTACCCAGAAAGTTATTTCCATTTTATTTTCATATCGAACGCACCGCCGCCGTCCCCTCGCGTCCACCCTCCTATCAACCCTAAGCTGTTCCGTTAGTCGGTTTTTATGTACAAGTCGACTGAAAGGTTTTCGGGTAATTCCATTGTCGTCGTGTCGCGGCAAAGTTTTTACGCATATATTATGATATTGTTCCGCGTGCCAGTACGTCTGGGCGATACGGAAGTCGCACACGAAAGTTTCCAAATGAATATTCGCGCGGGAGGAGTAGTGCGGTTTATTTTTATTTTTTTTTAGTATAGGAGCTCGAATATAAATCTATACTTATTTTTGTATATATGTGTGCGTGTGTGTGCGTGTGCATGCGTGTCACATAAAAGACACACGTGAAGAGAAAAATACGTAATTTCAAATAGTGAAACGTTCAAAACGAGTTGAAAGGTTGTATTTTAACTCGTCAAGTGAGTTCGAATCGTGTAGGAAAAAAATGCACACCCGTAAACGTTATTATCGTAACTGTTTGTCAACCGATACCACCCGTGAAATACAAACGTCGAACAACGAACTGACGACGTGCTCGTGACGAATACACTCAATTTTAATTACACGATAATATTAGTTATATAAATATTATATTGTTCGAACGATCGTTGGCCGTTAAATAACGCGAATAAAACGGCGAAAGCGATCTAATCGTCTGTGAGTATAGGTAATAAAAACACGCATTTGATAAAAAATAATGAAAATCTCGAGAGAGATCATTAAGACGAAATAAGTTTTGCGTTTAAGTTTTAATACTCGGTCTACACATTGTTACGTCAGGCGCCGTGGAAAGCAAACAATACGCGCGTTTCGTTTTACTTAAATACTTATTGCATTATGAAATCATAGATGTAAAGATACCAGAAATAAATACCATCCAGATAAAAGTATATTCGTACTTCTATCCAGATAAATATTATGCGAACATAATAAGTAAAACTTTGTCCGATAAATTATTTTACCTGCGTGTACCTATTACACGACTTTGTAAAATACATTCTCATTAGATAAAACATAATGTTATACATAATAAATAGGTACGTAATAAACGCGCCGCAAAAATTGTTTCGATTAATTTCGGTGGTTTTCAATTATTATTAAAATCATAATATACTTAATCAATACACTTTAGCTCATATATTTTAATCGTTGTCGATGTTTGGAGAAATATAGTTTAAAATCACGCGACGCTGAGTCGGCGATTTGTGAAATCTAATTTCCATTAGTTTCGATTTCATACCTTTACACTCGATATTAAACAAACCGTTGACTTTAGAAAAACAACGCTACGACGACTCCCACAATATCTAATCAAATAGAAAAATATACGATCTATAAGTAGCCAAGTAAATACCAATAAAAACGATTATTGTCCAAGACTGTGTCTATCCGTACGTCACTTAAATTTTGAATCTATCAATGATTTCATGCGATAAATACAATTCAATAAAGCTCGCCTACGTTTTTATTAAATAAAATTACCGATTCCATTGAACACGTAACGGACTTTCGAATGAATTACATTAATCACAATTAACATCACGAATGGAATTGTTGGCGAAGTATAAAAAGTTAAAAATCCGTAAACCACCGATAGTGCGTCGTTATTGATGAAACTCTATATTTTTTATGTGCAGTTAAAAATATGAAATGATTTAGTCCCTATTTGCCTGCAAACGATTGAATATAACAAACGTATTCTATTTTAATTATATGAATTTTAAAAACGTTGTTTATAATATAAAATACGATCGAATTTTGTAGAAACGTAAATTGATCAAACAATATTATGTACGCACAAAACACCTACATATATAAAAACCGAGAGTAAATTCGTGACGAAAAACAAAGTTTAGAAACTATTATGATACAATAATCATTATGTGTTATTGAAACGGTCGTAGTATTTTCGCTTTTACTACAGCTATATTTATATTTTTATAGGATAACGCCCGCGATGATAAAAACATGTTTTACGTTTCAAAAGCTAATGATTCGTCGATTTTTCACATCAACTGTACAACGAAATTGAGATGAAAACGTTTTGAATTGAATCGTAAACATTTTCAAAATAATAATAATATTAAAGTCGAGATTAAAATCTGTGTTTTACGTTTTACGAGGTTCAGAAAAAAAAAACCAAAACAAAAATCAATACCATTAAAACGGAAGTACTCACATTAATTTATTTCTACGATATTCGGTGCGTTCCTCTCCTCCCCCTCATTCGCGTCCGTTCCCGTCGCGACTCGTGTCGTTAAGTAAAACCCAGATCGACGACGGTATACTCGTATATTATAATATAATAACTTACGCGTGATTCGATTAACATTTTTTTTTTCGTCGTGTTTTCCATAACACGCACACATTGAAGACTAATACATACGGTAACGCTATTATTTTATTATTATTATTATTGTTATTACTATTGTTATATAATACGTGGCGGCGAAAGAGAAGACGAAAGACGAAAGAAAAACCGTACATACATATTATATATATATATGTATATCATTATGATTGTTATTATTAAGTCGACACGACGAATCGGGTGCAAACAATCCGAAAGAAGGGCGATCGCCGACTGCGATACGCGCATCGGTGCGGCGGCAGAGGGCGAGTAACGGAAATATTTATTCGGCGGATTAAATGGCCGATCCAATAATCTGCGTCATCAAAAGTAATTCCGAAGTTAACTTTTCGTCCGCCCCGTCGACCGGCGGCGCACAGTAGATATTAACTACCGGTGAAAGTTTCGCGCGCGGGTAACGAGAGCGACGGGAATACGAGGGGGACGGGGGCGAGGAAAAAAAAGTTTCGGAAAACAAGTCCCGAACAAACTTCGCGCCAAAAAACTTTCTCTCGACCATTCGGCGGCGGCGGCGGCGGCGGCGGCGGCGTCTGCGAGAAGATTGTCAGTGGCAACAAACATAACTGCATTATATTATTACATTGTTGTACGCGCGCGTGCGCGGGGACCAAGTTTTAAACAGTATTTTGCTCTCTCCGTCCGCCGCCGCCGCCGCAGCTATTATATACGTACCGACGCTCCGCCCGGCTGTAAACGCTGTTGCTGCTTTTCGTAAAACTTTTCCCATATAAGAGAGTGGGATTTTCCGGTGGCGGCGGCGGCGCACTCGACGGACTTAATTGACTGAGTGCCGACCGACTAGCGAGTGACCGCAAACATATTATTGTACGCAGACTTGTGCCGTGTGTTGAGGAGAAGGAGGGTAAAGCGGGCAGTTGTCCAGGGCGGAAATTTTCCTAAGGCGAAATTCACCAAAAGCTCCGCGGGTAGTTTTCTAACGACGATTTTTCAGAAAAACTAAGAATCAAAACCATTATCGAAAAAAAATACAGAGGTTGATATGATAAATAAATGTCGAGTGTATACGCGAGATTACGTGACGTTAAAAGGAAATGATTTTTTTTTTTTTTTTATTATTATTATTAATAAATGAGATTCTATTTCGATCAAATTTTAGACTATACGAGTATACCCGCCTATGACATAGAAGGGTAATAAAAGAAGATTGCATACAAATCTTCCTAGGGGTGGTATATTCGTTAGTACGACACTGACACGAGCGTTTGTGTATCAGGCCCGTGCGAAAGAAGAGGCTTTGGGAATTCAAATCCTTCCCCCACAATTGTTTTCTAGACGCGCGTCACACTTACGATTTTAAGATCATTAACTGCTCATTAATTACTAGCTGCAATCAAAAATAAATATCGTTTTTGTGCACATTTAACAACAGCCGTCATTTCCGTGTGCTGTAATAACTATAGGTTGCTACGTCGTACAAAGAAAAATAATTAACGACGGATTAAAAAAATGCTGTTTAATACCTACAATTCAAACAATTGCTAATGATTTTTCGAGCAACGTTCGTCAATTGTAATTATTACACCTTTGTAGGTGTAACGATATAAATAATTAATACTATGTGGAGCCCTATGGTAATGACCACTGTAAATAGTTAGAAATAATATAATTTCATCTTTGAAATGACAAGTGTCCGCGGACAACCAGTCTTCAAATTCAGTTGTTGATCGGACAGCGTAACAGACAACAGTTTCAAAATCAATGGGTATTTATTAAAGTGGAAGACTTTAAAACAATTACTTTCGAATGCGAAAATAAATTAATATTAACTAACCCGATACATTATTTCCGGGAATTCTTTTGGCACAAAAACCATCAGTGAATTCAAGGTATAATTTATAAATATGTTTAAACTTCAAACCTAATTTTACACTTTACTATAACCTTAACGACAAGTTTTTAAAAAAAAGTCTATACTCAAAACGGCCATAAAATTCATAATTAGATAAGATAAAGTCGAGATAAGTCGAGTTAATAATCTAAAAGTAATAATAATTAAATAGATCTACATTATAAAAAATATAAAACAAAATAAATAAAAATAAATAATGTTTATAGTGGTTAATACTCATGTAATAATAATTGAGTATTATTAAATATATATAATAATTTACTAAAACTATTAATTATAGTAATGTAATTTAATATAATAATGTATGATAATTCCTCTATGATAAAATAATTTACATTTACCTATATTCAGACATTTCATATTCAGTGCGATGATGAATTTTATTCGAAACAGGTCGTAACGATTTTTGCACCCTTCATCATAATACTACTCCAGGCAAGGCCTACTTTCTTTTCTTTTTTTTTTATATTTTCATTTATATTATTTATATATTAAATAGTTTTAATAAATTATTTTATATACTTAATGATCTACATTAGTGGAAATACCGTAACGCACTTAAAAAATGTATATGTACGGCCGCACGACCCCGTATAATATTATAAACCAGTGATCACGAAAAGAACGCGTAATTGAATCACGTGTCAGTCATATAAACAGACACGAGAAAACTGTTTAAAAAAAAATGTGTTAACAGGTAAAAATGTTTGTAATTTTTACAGCACAAGTTAATAAACAGAATACGGATAAGACTACCTCTAAACGCATAATATAAGAGTATCTAGTGACCAGTGTCAACTTTTGTAGGACCCAATATAAATCGCTATTTTGCCACTCCACGAGTATAATCTATCAACGGGCGTAAAAGTAGTTGTTTGTATCAAACAAAGAATCCAATATACAATTAAATACAATAGTAAAATATAAGCAAAACGAATGGCCGCACGAATCACGAATAATTAATAATCAAGAGAATACATAAAATGATAAAAGTCGAATTCTATGGACTTTTTTTCAAAGATAAGGTCGGAAAAAATTGAACGATTTAAATAATTACACATTCACTGTAATAATAGAGAAAATTAATTACGAACAGGTTAATGTGTTTATATTTAATTTTACATAACAAATGTGCGTCATTCCAGTCATATTCTGATATTCACCATATTGGTGAATGTACCTACTGTATATGATTGAACTGCACTTTGAAGAAATCATTATTGCCTTTTATAAAATATATCAAACATCGATTCAGAAGTTCTGTATTTTCAATTCTAAACTCTAGATTCTCTGAAAAAGATTAGATTTATTGAGTTTTCAGATTACAAACCGATAGAAGTGGAATACGAAATAATAAAAATGTACAAAAACATAACAGTTAATGGTTTTTTTCTAATATAACAAAAGGCACACAGAAATTTGATTAATTTCTTCTATACAAATAATAACCTATCGATGATGATGATTTATTTTTTATAAGTATAGTTAAGAATTTTAAAATGAATCATAAATGGAAACCATTGATTTTACAGTGTATATATTTTATTCGGACAAGTTTTTTAGATAACTTAAAATTTTGAATGGAACATTGAAATACATTTCAATAATGATTAAAATCACATACTCAATAAATTAATAATGATCAAATAACACACAGTTTGTAATAATTCGAAAAAATCCAGTATTTTTTTTTAATATGAATTTATAGTCGAGTATTATGAAACCATTGTTTATCGTATTTTTAAAAGAGAAAATAATTCAATACACTTACAGAAATAATAAAGAAATGTGTAATGGAGTGACAAGTCTCTTTTGAAAAATTATCTTCAATCAAATAAACGTAAATGAAAATATTTTTTATAAGGTATTCCTTTAGTTGTTTCTAATATCAAGTCATAGATAAAAACAGAAAAAACAAGAAAATGTAAAAGAGTGACCCGTAAATAAGTATTAACTGGGATAAGAGCGAAATAACAATTTCAACTACAGTAGTAAGAAATGATTAATGATTTCTTGATTTGTTTTTTACCCGTTATTGTCGTGTTTTGTTATAATTTTCGCATTTCAAAAGATATATAAAGATAATGGATACATTTATAATTGAACTGTTCAGCTGAATCGCGCTTAATATCGATACTAAAGGAGTAATAATTACTTTGTTAAGTGTAAATAAAAACACAAATGACTATATAAGACTTTATTAAAACTAAATGGATCCTTCCCCTAGTTATTCAAACGAAATACTTCAATACTTAATCGACGATTAATTATAACTCTGATATGCTAGTAGATACAACATATATTAGATTTTTACTATTTCAACTGACAGCGACAAAAAAAAATAAATGTATAGATGGATTTAATCAAATATAAATATATCCTACGGTTTTATCACTCGTTCTATCAAATTTATAATGTTAATAACGTATTAAATGTAAATTACAAAATTACTTATATATTTATTTGTATAGTTAAAAAATAAATCGCATTTAGTGTAATTAAATCGTATAATTCCATCGATTCATTTGTATTCATAATACGCATATAGTTGTAATATACATTTGTTTAAATGTTATAACACACTCGACGTGAAAAATAACCCAAATCGTTTAATAGTATTGAATTAAAATAAAACAAAACGCCACCCATTGAAATCCAAAATGAATGACTTTACGTATAGTAAAAACAAATTAAATGAGTGGAAAAACAATATGAACTGTGAGTACCTTAATAAATCAACAGTAAAAACAAATATGCTAATACTATTGTATTTTATCACTTCCAATGGTAATTTTAGATTTCAAACGAAGGAAATTTCACAATGGTGCCTATTTTATTATTTGTTATGTAAATACTCAATTTCCCTAATACAAGTAGATTTTCTAAAAGTTTCAAAAAACCTAGTCATTCAATTACAATTTTCATCTAGTTGGTAGGTACTGTATATGCAATCATTTCACATCGAATTCAATTTTGGTTATTCTATTTTTATTCAAAAAATTATAGTCTTATACCTATTAGGCAAGTGATTTATTACACAGACAAATAAAATATTAAATATTCAATCGACCATTTACTAACATAGATTTTGCTGTTGAACAAGTTATTGTTAATAATAATTTTACTCGGAATATTAGTTCAACCTCTGCGATTCACTGTTTGCATAATTGATTGTTTAACAAAAAAAAGGTTGATCTCTGATAAAAAAAAGTTATACAAATTACATAAACGCTCCTAGAACATTAGGGACGATGGCGATGAAGAAAAATAGAATTTTTAATATAAACGACAACGAGAAATTATTAAGTGGTTTTAATTACCGTAAATACATTGTTTGGTGGCTAATAAAAATATGTAATATATTTCTTTCTAACTATCACTGATTATTAAATTAAATATACAGTTGGTTGAAAATTCAATGTCATAATAAAGCTCTTTTTGATTTATAAACTGATAAGTTCGTCTAGTTTAATTTTAAATGTATATGATAATTATTTTTAACAATAAAAATTCTACCGAGAAACTTTTAAAAATAAAAAATAAATTAAAATGTTCAATAACGTCTTTTTAAAAGATTTATATATGTACATAATATAATTGTAGTACATTATAAACACACATACAATATGCATATCATATATATTATATTTAGGTATATACTATGACTATAGTGGGAAACATGTAATATATTCATTCGACTCTTTTGCATATAACTTGACGATTAAAAAAAAAGTCCTCTTAACTCTCTAACGACAATATCACAGTAATGCATATCTAATGTTGAACACTTTTTATAATTGTATATTCTGCGGTCTAAACTCACGTACATACAAGTAGAAGTATGTGTGTTTTTATTTACTTTGAGTGAGTTGTAAAATGTATACGTTCTCCTTGTAAAAAAAACATATATACGAGTATTATTTTAATTTACTTGTATTATAGTTCTAGAAATATGTTTGTAAGCAAAGATAATATAAATTTGCATAGGGAACATTCAAAGTATTATTATTATTTATTACAGTTAAAAATTATAAAAATTGAATTATTTTAACCGTTTAGCAAAACCCTTAAAAATATTTACGATTTACAATATTAGTTATTTCCTCAACTCGAATTCTTTATACAGCGTTATAGAAATGGTAGTTTTAAATTAAATACAACAAACAAAAAGGTAAAAACATCAACTTGACATTTGACACAAAATATTATACATATTATGTCAGCGATTTTCAACCTTTTTATACCTCAGTACCAACGACGACTTTTGAAAACGTTCACGTATCAGTTGAACGAATGTCAAATATTGAATTTATTCTTTATTATTACATTAAAATAAAACTTTAATGCAACTTTTACTGCTGTTTCGTCTTATTTTATTTATCAAAACGGCTGTACACATGACTTCCAACTTTTTGGCTTTTTTGACTTTCCACCTCATTGTATTTGAATAATTAGGACAAGTAATTACTGTGAACAAGTTACAAGAAACTAATATCAATTTAATATTTACGATGATTCTAATCTTCTATTTTTTCTTCGTCTACCACGTATAATCTAATTGTACTACGTACCACTGGTTGAGAATCGCTACTATATGTTACAGAAATACTATTTTACTTAAAATATTGTTTAGAGATTAAGAGGACGTCATACTTTTATTTTCTGCACATGTCATGTTATAATAATGGTAATATAGCGAAATATAGCAACAGTAAACATCGACTGTAGCGTCTATAATGAAATCAAAACGAAAATGCATATTGCCGAATTCAAAGAGTAGAATATTTATAAGGGTATTTCGTAGCTTTTTCGTAAAATACTGTCTAACAAAAAATTACTGCTATTGAAATGCTTGAGGGTCTTCAAACGTTGTAATTTCTGTTATCACAAAAACGCTATGAGATGCCAACAAAAATATTCTCCCCTTTAAATCTGGTAATAGGTATTTACACTCTAGTTTTAACTTTGACGTTACATCTTAAGTTCTAAAAAGATAGATTTTACTAAAGATTGCCCATAAGATAAAAGAAAATAAAAAATTCTCCTTGCTGCATAGTTATTTAATAAGAACTTTAAAACTCTACCAGTATAAGATTTTGACTCCCGCCGCCTAATTAAATAATTCGATAAAAATTATTGATGACTATTAGGACATAGAACAGAGATTTGATAAAATAAATATCAATTACAAAAAAAAAAATAATGTTCAAAACTCCAAAAACTAATAATTATTGTGAGGTACACAAAAAAATTTACACTACGCTGGAAAAGGTAAGGCAATCAAAATTTGTAAAATTTACATGATACTTAAATGACATTATGTTAAATAGAATATCTGTACAATTCTGTTATTGGTAAGCATACTGAACGTAGAGCTTGTGGGTAAATAAAGGAAAATATTTAGGACATTAAAAGGGTTTCGTCCTCGGTAATAATCTGTGGAACAGCTAATCTTGTTATTCATTTATTTATTTATGAAAACAATTACCTCATCATGTTTACGTTTACTATCGGCGAAATGAAAATAATTTAATTCGGCGGCTCGATAAATTTTAACTTTTTTATACCACGTGTTTAAAAATGTGTTTTTTTATTATTTTCAACGTTGTACGAGTTAAAAATTATAATTATATATTTCATAAATGGTCAAACTATTTGTGCATTCGTATTAGTTCGTATCAAAAAACTTTTTTGAATAGTTGAAATTGTTAAATTCACAAAAAATTTTATTGGAAAAAAATGTATAATACACAATTTACTAGTATTACAAAAACGGAGAATTTTCAATAAAAGACAATTTTAGCGAATGTAATGCAATACAGCAAATACCTATGTAAATTGTTTATTGAATAGCTGTTAAAATATTTGGTTTGCAAGTATGTAAAACACAAGTCCCTACTTTAGACGCACAATTTTATTATTAAATAGATTCTACTTATAATTACGAGTTAAAAATAATTTTAATTCTTATAATTTTTTTTCGGAATAATGTTAACATGTTCATTGCGTTTTACATAAATAAATTACAAACATTTTTCACATGCATTTAATTTTGATTGAATTTATCGGTTGAATAAAACTTCCATCAAATTCAAGGTGTTGTTCAAAATTTTCTAATTGTATATTTACTAAATACGTTATTAATAATTCATATTCTTTCATCATTCTTTTACATTATTTTGATTTTTTTAAAAAACGAACCTCAAAGCCACACCAATGTATTTGATACTTAAGACTTTCGTGTTAGGTGAAATACTATAATTTAGGTAATATCCTCGTTAAATAGTTAATTTTTTCAATTCAAATAATATAATTTTGAAACTTTCCTATTTTAAAGTACTACTTACTTAAAGGTAACTTAAAAAATGTTTATGTGAACTATACCAATCCGTGTGTCTATTCCAACTGTATTTATTCCAACGTGTTTTACACTGGAAATAATATTACGAATTGAACAAAGAGCATTGTGTTTAGTTTTACCGGTTTTCTGGCATTTTAGATATACACATTTCAGAAATTAGCCATTCATTGTTAACTACACAATAACGCTTTATTTTCTTTTTCGGTGGTTCCATTTCGTGCATTACAAAAAAAAAAAAAAGCGCAAACAGAAAATAATTACGACTACGCACTTCGCGTTCACGAGGGCAACACAAAACTCTAATTTGCGTATTCAACATTTATTATTCTCATATCAAGATGAAAATATGATGTTAATAATCGTATAGGGCAAGTAGATATACACAGGAATATCAAAAAAAAATAGACATTGGCGCTGAATGACGAGCTCTTACATGTTTGCTTAACAGTTACATGGTCAGTGGTTTAAACATTTTTTAACTAAACATGCACGTTTTTATTCTTTTTTTTTTTTTTAATTTCTTATATTTCGGTATAGTTCAAAATTTTACGGGACTATTACACGTTAAACCAGAATTTCCCGGGTAAATACTTAGTAGTAAGCAACCCCATTTCTACAATACAATTTTATATTTATATTTCTAAATATTCGAGTACATCTGCATAATTTGTATAACCTTTAAACCCAACACGATATCAGCATCAATACGACCGACTTACTTTAATATAAAAACCAATTTAAAACGAAAAGCTGATACACTTTTTATACATGGCAAATGTTATTCGAATACAACGTAAATATATAAGTATACGAGTACTTTACAGTAAAATACTTATTTCATACTAAAAAATTAAGCAGAATAATCAATTCATTCATGTGTTGTATAACAAAATTAAAATATATACTTAATTAAATTTGATATACTTTGATATATTTAGGTATACTATTTTGTCTTATTAGTAATAAAAAAAATTAACATAAAAATTTCACGAATATAGTTTAAAGCATAACATTATTGTTGATTGCTTTTGAATAATTTAACAATAAAATAAAATAAATTATTTAATATCTGATATCTGAACTTATCTGAATTTATCATCGGACAAAAAAATTTGAATCGTTTACACATACAGGTTTTATATTTAAATATAAATTAATAAAATTTGTAATTAAATTTATAATATTATACTATTATATACTTGATAAGTTTTTTTTGATTTCTATCAATATAGAAGTCAACTAGCCACAGTAACAAATCGTGATGATAAATAATTGCATACGATATTTTAATTTGTATACCTTAATCATCAATATTTCTATGCACCGATCAAGGAGTTTTCTACTATAAAGATTTTCTATTACATTGGAATTAAATGCTGACTCCAATTTAATTAATATGCCTTGTGTAAACTGATATACATAGCAATACATAGTAAGTAAAGCGACGATCTAATTAGATATAATATAATCAGTATTGTTTCTGAACTGTATACTGTATTCTCAAAGTAAATTGGAAATATGAGAAAATTATTATTTTGATTTAATGAAAACACACCTGATTGCGTATATAAAACTTAATAAACAGAATATCTATATTAATTGTTTTTTATTGACCATAAATTAAACTTAAAATATTACATCCATAAAAATGTATTTAACGTTCGCTTTTAAATACAATATAAATTCCGAAAAAATAGTTTTCACTTTTTTTTATTTATAATTATTATACTTATTAGTTATTACTAAATACAATTACAAGTATTAATATTTTCTTATCGATTATTATAAACCATTATTCAAAATAATCAATAGCTATCAAAGTCAAAAAGTATTCCCAGTTTTATTCAAATTTAAGTAGGTATATTTCTATCATTATATAATATTATATATATTTCTATCATATATATAATAAGTACTTGTTTTTTAACAATCGATCAAGAAATTTTATCTGGAAATTTCAAAAACAAACAGAATTTCAATTTATTTTAACCATCGTTTTTTCAAGGTATCTAATATGTTTAATAAAAAGTTATTGACAACCAAAACCATGGACTGTTGTATGCAAACATTGCAAACTAATTACATGGTTTAAACGTGTATAATTTAAACGTCTACAATATTATATACGTAGTTTTAATAGTTTAGGCGCAAAATTGACCATTATTATTTTAATCCCATTTTAAGTGTTTTGTTTCTTAAATTTATTTACAATTCATTTCTACTCATAAATAATTACATATTTGAATGGTTTATTTGTCAGACTTTCATAACAATAAATATGATATTATACTAATAATACTAATAGTATGAATATTACATTTTTATACAAAGTTAATAATCGGAATTATGAAGTATTTTATAGTGTTGGATTGGTCGTTAAAGCGACAACGATCTACTTTATGTAAATGATTTTGTTAAGTTAAATTGATCGAAATAACATTTACCTTCCAATTCAAATAATATATTATGATTTATAATATATAAAAATCAGCTCAAATTTAAAACTTAATTAAACCCTACATCTATACACTTCTGTGGTTTATTGTTTTTCGTTTCTATTTTTAATAAACAATATACTGAAGTGTTAAATAATCGAAAATTATAAGTACACTAGTACCTACGTATATTAAAATTAAAACTATGAAGTTAGTCTACGAGACCACGAAAGTATAAAATTCTCGAGGAAAATGTTAATATTGCTGGTAAAATGGAATGAATGGAATTTCACCGAGGTTATGCAGAACACAATATAATGACTGATTATCAAGAATAATACTAGATATATGTATATGTATACAAGATTCCTTTTTTTTTCACTAAAACTTTTTACTGAACTTGTTGTATATGTATAACACATTGCGAAAATCTTTGGCCAGAAATTAAAGCAAGTTGGTTACTGACGAACAAACTGAATATTATCGACTCCCTTTAATTAACGGTAACTAACTTTCTTTAACAATGTGAAAAAGTATATATAAATTAACCATCCATTCTAACTATTGTTTTTGATCGATAAATACCTATGGGTTAAAATTATATAATATCGTATTTTTTGCCTGTTTTGTTTAAAATTACTCAAAGAAACATGAAAATAACGACTGTACATAAAAAATATTTAATTAACTTTTTAACAATAGCCATACTCAGACTATTTTAATTTTATATTATTGATCTTATAACAAATAATTGTTTAAAAATGTAAATCATTTATTACATTTGAATAAGTTTTAAACTTAATAAATTAATATCGTTAATAATGTGCGCAATACGAATAAACCATATAATATACAAAAATTATTAACAGAAACGACGGTGTTTACGCACCAAAAAAAAAAAGAAGAAATTTTGCTGATTCTCGGTGTAAGAAAAATATTAAAATTTGGAATAATCAATAAATATTATAATAATGTAATACATATGTATTGGTCACGACTCTCGACCATATCGATTATTAAATTTTGAATCAAATGTACAAATCAATATTTCCATCAATTCTGTACCGATTGTCAAAAATTAAACTCAAACAAATAAATAATACCAACTCAGATATA
The DNA here is from genome assembly GCA_948098885.1 of Drepanosiphum platanoidis. Classification (NCBI taxonomy): domain Eukaryota; kingdom Metazoa; phylum Arthropoda; class Insecta; order Hemiptera; family Aphididae; genus Drepanosiphum; species Drepanosiphum platanoidis. Next base: position 5,645,921 of record OX402532.1, read on the forward strand.
GAAATTTAAATCTTAATACCAAAAACGACAATTTTTCTATATTTTTAATCACCGCAGTCGAAATAGGCTTTATATTATTATTATTATTATTATTCAATAGGAAATTTCTCCACACGGACAAACACCTGTTGAGTGCTTAGTTCAAATATGCATAATAGTTGTCCCCATAGTTGTTGATGTTGTGGTGTGTCAGTGTGTTTAAGTAAGAGAATAAATAGATAACATTTCCAAGGAAAAAGCTGTTAACGTATTTATAATTTTATTCATTTGTTTAAAAATGTAGATTTAATATTTTATGGCCGTTTTAAGTAGTAAATACTTAATTACTTACACCTGTATAAAACATGTTTACTGAAAAAGTGTGATCAATAATATTCAACGCCTTCTTCAAATTGAATTAATTATAATACATTGCATGTGAATTGCATCCTATAGCTATGGGAAATCCAACTATTTATTTTCACATACTAATGGTATTTTTTGTGTAATTTAAATTCCATAAATTGCAAATAGGTATATCAAACGCATTTTCGGTGACATAGAAAAATGATAAACTCACAATAAATACATAATTCGATATACCTATAGTTCGATCAGGTATATTATGATTTTAGATTCATATCAAAAGTAAATTATATGAGAGTAGTATTCGTCGTTATGTAGTTTTTTTTTTTAATTTTAATAAATGATTCGAAAAGAACAAACAATTAACGATTTCCCAGACGACTCGGATGACCAGAATAATTACTTTATTTTAAATATTTTACATAATATTTGGCATAACACGTACAAAATAAGGTATAATTGTATAATGTATATTCATAAAATTAAATAAATAATTGATGTTATTGGATCCAACTTTACGTCTAACTAAATTAATAGGTTTAAAACGTAGCTGTAGGTATTCAGTGTGATGGATGTGTTATATAATATATGTATACATAATTATTACGATACATTATATTATAGTATGAAATACCCACTTGCGTATAGATGATGATATCTTTATAAAAATCTTTTTAACTAATTGTATATGATATTCAGAGAGTGGAAGTGTGTATGTATAATAAGTAATGACGAATCTAACCTTAAAACATACTTTTAAAGAATTTTTTTACGCCTTGTTTGCATAACTTAAAAAGAAAAAAAGTAATTAATAAAACTGAAATAGTTTGAGTAATCTGATTTAAAAATAGTCGATGACAGCGGCGAGTGGAAAAAAAAGAAACTGTTTATAATAATATGCAAATAAGAAAAAAGTTTAACAAATATAAAAGGATGCCTAAAAGTTATTAAAAATAAAAATTGTTTTTTTTTTATATAAAGGGGAACTGATATAGTCTTTAAACGAGCTCCGTATACAAAAGTTTTTTACGGGGAGGTATTGGAAATCCTTTTTTTCTTTTACCTTATTATTAAGCGTCACGATAACAGACTTGGGATAGTCGACGTGTTTACGTGGGTCGCGACACTAAAATAAAACTTAGCACGCTCGGAAAACTACTTTGGAGAATATAAGGGGCGATGACGAGAACAATACGCGCTTCGGTAGGGTGTTGAGATTTTCGAAATGAAAATACAGGGCAAATGTTGACACACTTCTATGCACACGTTGTGACCCTATACAGAAAAGGAAATAATGTTTTAATTATAATAATATGGCTACAAAGCCACGTTTTCATTATAAAGTAACCTTATTATAATATTATAGGTAGAATTACGACGCAAGAGTATATTTATAACACTATATGAACACGAACATATAGAAGATAATTTTGAAAAGTTCCAATAATTGAAGAATACTTTTGAAAAATTAACGATTATTATTAATTTTATCATTCTTAAAAATATTCAAACACATTTGTCGAGAATAATATTTAACCAACGAGTGCCAGAGATTAAAATTTCTTAAGAAAAATTTATATTTTTTAACTCAAAAAAACATAACAAAAACAGTGAATACCCTAACATTCCTTGTATAACAAATAGTATTTTAATGTGACTAATTAATGCAACACATACCTATTAAGTGTGATGAGAACTCTAATGTTGATTCTAAACGTCGATAATGTATTGTATATTAGTTTATACATCCGATATTATATCCGAATCGAGATTATGAATACTACCCATCACTCTCAATACAAAGTATAGACAAATCAATGAAACGATCTTGAGTCACTGACTCTTGTAAATTAGAAATTCGACGCATGGCCGAAAAATAATTTTAAAAAAACAACTATCAGTAGGTAACTTATAAATATTTAAAATTGAAAAAGACAATAATGACATATAATCACGAAAAATAAAATACCTATTAATACAAAAATAGTCAGACTGAAATGAAATACGCACAACTCATAAATTCAGCCATAATATTTCTATAGTGATAAATGATAATCTACATAACGATCCAAAGCACCACAGTTGCGCCAGTGCATAAGAGTTTTAACTTAACTAGTCGTACTTGGAGGTCTCTTAAACCACCGCATAAAAAAACGGGATATAGTCGATAGGGAGATTTATAAGGAGACGATATTTCCGGGGAAGTAGCGGGGATGTCTCCATAACGTACCGTTTTACTGATGTTCAATCTAATGCGAAACAGGACATCTGAGTGCCCCCCTCTCCCGGAGGGTTAAGACGACGGGAAGGGAAAAGTAGACTCACCTCGGCCACGGTCTCGATGTCGTACGCGAGAATATACGAGCGCGCGCGCCGTCGTCGCGTCCGACGGCCGGTGTGCCGGTGCAGGTAGTGGCGTGAAGCTGTGTGGGCCACCAGCACCGCCGGTCAGCGGCCCGAGTAGCGAACGCGGCGCGCGACCGGCCCGCGTCGCGCCGTCAGCTCCGGCGGTCCAGCGGCGGCGGAGCGGGTCGACGAGGAGTTGAAAAGAGTTCGCGGAAAAACACTCGTCGTTGTCGTCTAACCGTTGTCGTCGTCGTCGTCGGCGGCGGCGGCGGCGGCGGCAGCGGCGGCGGCGGCGGCGGGAAGCGCGCGCGCCACGCGAACGGCGAGAGAGGCGAAAACAAAAACTCCGCTCGCGCCCAATCAATAACCCGTGTTTTTCCGCAGACGTTTCGTGCTTATTGAAAAATTATTAAAATATAACGAAAAACGCGCGCGCTCGTCGACCGCCTCCGGGCGGGCCGCGGCGGAGTCGGACGACGGGTGACGGCGGCGGCGGCGGCGACGGCGGGTGGCAAGAAACGAGCCGGGCACGCGGGACGGCGGCGGTGCGCGGTTTAAAACGATAAACGACGATTCACCCGGGTACCGGTAACGAAACGTATAAATTTTGGTAGTATTTGATAATAATATTGTTGTCGTCGAAGTCGTCGGGAGAATCGCGACGAGATCGTGGGAATTACACAAGCGAGTGATAAAAAAAAAAAAAAAACAAGACAAACCGTCGCGCGCGCGGCACTGGCAACGGTCGAAAAAACACTCGTTTTACGGTGACGGAGCCGTTATAATAGCGGTCGCCGCGTCCACCACGTGCGTGTACGTACGCGCGCGCGCGCGCGTGTGCAGACGTGAACGGCGCACGGGAAAAACGCGGCCGCCGCCATTCAACACGGAACGGTATAATCACACCGACTGCGAAACTTCGACTGGAAAAACTTTTACGCGCGCTATCTCTGTCGCACGCCGCCGACGGTAACCCCTCCCGCCAGCCCGCGCGCGCACTGCCCGCCGAACCCTCGCCGCGCGCCGCCGCCGCCCCGTGACGACGACGACGACGACGACGACGACGCGTGGCGCTGCACTTTATCCAATCTTTTCCATTTCCCGTTTTTGTGTCCAGACCGAACGTTGCTCCTCTCTTCGCCCCCTCCCTACGCCGCGCCAGCGTCTCCGCCGTTGCGCCCCCGCCGACGATTGTGTCCCGCTCGCGCCGAAAGAAATTACTTTAAACAGCAACAAGCCCCCCTGCCACCCCGTCACCCGCGCCGTCATCCCTGCCGTTTGGCTCGTTCGCGGACTTCGACTTTTTCCTCGTTTTCTTTTTCTCTTCTCTTCCCTCTCGCTCACTCGCTCGCTCTTTCTCTCTCCCTCTCCGTTCCATTTACCTCCCCACCCGCGGCGTGCCGCGGCGTTTTCTCGCTCACCCGCTGTACCCCCCGACCCTCTCAAACTTTTACGCCATCCCCCCCCGCACTCGGCCGCCCGAGACGCACTTAAACGCCGCGCGATCTTTTTGTCGAACGACTCGCGCACGCGAAACACAACATTATAATATATTATACGTTTAAAGTTTGATTTATTAGACGCGGGGACGACCGACAACGACGCGCACTACGATTACTATTAATAATATTGGTTACTATTATCATCACGTATATTTACGACGGACAATACGGTACACGCCGTGTAGTATTCGTATTCATACGGAAAAAAATTCCAGGCTACGAGAATTATATTGTTATTATTATTATTATTATTATTACTATTATGAAGCGATCCGTCGTCGCCGCCGCCTCGTTAAGAGTGCGTGACTTTTAGTGGCCGCGGAAAAGTTGCCGAGCGAGTAATGATATCCGCCACGCGCGTCGCCGCCGCACTAAAGTTATAACACTTCGCCGCCGTCGCCTCTGCTACGAAGCTCAATGACGGCGAAGTTTTGATTGCTTTCCCCCTTCCCTCCGTCCGCGCCGTCCGCCGACGAACGGTATTTTCCTCCGTACTTTATTTTTATTTATTTATTTTTACACGAAAAAAAAATATGAAAAAGTTGCAGAGTTAAACTTACTACATATAAATATATATATATATATAAACACACACACACACACACACACACACACACACACACACACATTTTGATGGCCCGTCGGTTGTTCCCCCTCCGCGTCTACGTCGTCTTTTTACTCTTTTTATACACGGACCAAAGTTTTCAGTGAATGGATTTCCTGTAAACTTGAAAAACTATGGACTCGATTAGACGTGGAAAAGTCGTTTACAAAACATATTTGTTCGTCAAAGTTTACCGAAACGTTGGCGTAAACGTTTTATGCGCCGACCAACACAATATAGGTGTGCGTACGCAATGATCGATTTTCCTCCATAAATGTGGACGTTTCATCATTTTTAAATAAGTAATCGTATAAAATCTGAGTACCTACCAAATATTCCTTTGTAAAAAAAATTGTTCAAAACTTTAAACGATCTAGAAATAAGTAATAGATACCTAATCTGTTTGCGAATTGGATGCGCGGTATGGTCGAATGGATAACAAATAATTACTATAGTATATTGTTATTTTATAAACATACGGAGAAAATGTCAACGATTAGCAAATGCCTACTAACGTGAAAAAGTAGGCATATTAAAATCACGTGATCCACATAAATTAATATGAGTTTTATCAGTATTGGTTCCAGTATTGGATATATTATACATGTACATGACGGTTTTAAAAGAGAATATTCTATAGTGTTTTGATATTATTTATACAGTGAGCGCTATAAAAAAAACTATAGTGCTCTGCACGATCTATATCGGTCGGTCTCGTCTACAAATAGTTTAAGTATCGGTTATACTCGGCTAGTCGGCTCAATATTTTCTTGAAAGAATCCGGGTTCAAGCTAATTATTGCAGTTCAAATCAGTTTCAGCATAATAATTTTAACGGTTCAGTCGAAATATAAATTTCCGGCCCGATCCCAATTACGGTCTTCAAAATTATAACGAAACTTTTATTTATAAAACTAGTAATACGTATACTATGGGAAAAAATTATTTCATTGCACCGCAATATTTTATGTGTTTATTACTTACGTACAAAATACGAATAAAGATAATATATCTCAGTTGGTGCTATTCTAGGTTCTAGGTATAAATCATTAGCGGCCGGGCGGAAACATTGCACAAGCACACCCCACCCGATGTCGAAAAAAAAAGGTAAAACCATCAATAAATTTTATCGAAAATATTTTCACAAAATTACTGTTGTTCGGCGGCGCGTTATTAGATAAAATTGGTATTTAGATTGTACATTTTAGTACATGTTTATTTAATATAGCATCTGTTTAAAATAGTATTCATAAGGGTATATTATATTATAACAAAAATATTTTCTTTTTTTCCGAATTGATGGATGGTGCTTATATTTTAGTGATAGGTATACAAAGAATAAAGCCACTCCGACCTCCTATTAGTTATTACTAGCAGTGTGTCATGTACCTTACATTACTGCGTAGTGCGTATTAAATACAAATAATAGTAATTTTTAATGACTTATGTAGAATATTCACTTGCAGTAAAATTATAAGAAAAAATATGAGCATAATTTTATAATTTTACATTGTACTGAGATGATTTAAAGTAAACGAACGTAAAAGTATACGTTTTATTTGCCATTTTTTTTCCTCGAAACTCTTAAATCATGAGAAGTTTTCTTTTTTTTTCAACAATTCAACAATTATAAACAATACATTTATTAGTCAGTAAAATTCCTCATTCTTATTGCAATAGTTAATGGTAGTAATGGATTCACTCGAAGTACTTATATAAACGTACTTAGTTTTGAAAGTTTTTGCAATAAAGATATACTCATATTATACACATGTTTGCATAAATTTAAAGTTTTACATGTATATTTACGTATTTCTGAACACTTCCATCTCTCATTAAGACCAGAACCGTAAAATAAGTTTCGAAACTTGTTGAAACTAATCTCATGAAACATTTTTTTTTTTAGACACACAAAGTTAAATACTTAGTTTTCTTTTATAAAACCTTACTTTATGTTAACTTTTAAGATTACGAAATCTTTTTGAAGAGTTAGTCTTATTTAAAAAGAAACACGCATTAACTTATACAACAAAGAAAGAAAAAAAGAAAAATAATCGATATGTATACAAGTTTTATGAGAAAAAACTTTTTCAACTATCTTATATAGGCCTTAGTTATATATAATCTTACAAATTTGTGTAAAAGTAAATAGTATATTTTAAAACATAAAGTAGAGTTATATTAAATTTTTGTTTTTGTACATTAATTTAATTTCAAGTGTTCAAAAAGTTTTAACTTTATCAAAATGTATCCGCTAAATATTTATAATAATTTAAATCTATTAATTAAGAGTAGTCATACATGAATGTATGTTAAAATATAATTTTTTTCCAATTTTTACAACATTAGATGTCATGAATTACCTATTTTCTTTTGAAAATTAATAGAATTATCATTAAAAATTTTTAAATTTAAATACTTGTAAAACTATCCCATGTATTATTATTATTTGCTTTAGTTCTGTATAGAAGTAGTATAAATATAAGTAAATAGTATAATTTGTAAAATTATGTATGTATTGTAATAACTAATAAGTAATAAACTAATAACTAATGACTTTAAACTTAAACCGGATAGTGATATTATGAAGTACTTACTATGAAATCAAAAAAACTACATCAACATGTGTTAATACTCGTAATTTACTCGTAAACCCGTTTGAAACCATTCGATTCCTAAATTTGACTTTTGTCACTATACATTGTCGAAGTGAAACGAAATAACAATTAAGCTATTATCACTCATATTTCTTTTTTTTTCACCCTCATAGATAGTAAATATATCGTACGATTGATACAATAGGGTAGTTAAGTTTATTAAGATAAAGGTATAAAAAGCAAGTAAACTTTAAAATAAACAAAATGAATCAATAAAATCAATAACCGTTATCGTAAAACTTTGGATAGAGATCCAACCCTCAGAAAATGTTTCAAAAGTCTTCAAACCCCATGTTAAATATCCCTGTTTAATAATTTAATCATAATATTATACAACGTGATCGTAAAATATTGATAAATTTTATAATTAATATTCTCAACAAATTTAAAAAAAAGAAATGAGTTAAACAATACAAATTATAAGTACTCTTAACAGTCTTAACATTTTGAAATAATTTTCAACGAAACAAATAAAATAATCCGTTCTCAATGATAATGGTATATATATATGTATATATATGTTATATTGTATATTGATTATTGACTTATAAAAGCTATAGAAAACTCGGTAATATAATATTCTTTAAACAGAAAACTTGGAGGCAAAAAATAATAATAAACCTTTGAGAATAATGAATGAATAAACATGTGATTATGTCGTTATATACATTTTTGAATAAAACAAATATTCTTCAACTTTTAATAATTGTCAAAAATGTTTTACTGAATAATGCATTATTTCAAAAGACAAATATAAATTCTTCGAAGAAAAAAAATATAAATAAAAGGAATTTCTTACTGTAAATAACGGTTTGTACATAATGAAAATAGTATTCTATTGTTCCAGAAAACTTAAACATTGTGATCAATAATATTTTAATGCTGTCAGTCTGCAGAAACGGATTTAGAATATAGTAAATAAGACAACTATCTTATTACTGCCAAGGACACGAATTTTTCAGGGATTGGATCGTAACCTAAGAGTGTGCACAAAAATATAAATTTTTAATTCTTTTTTATGAAATTTAAAGAAATATTTAAGTAGAAAATGGTAAATAGAAAATATTTAAAATAAAACATGCCTTGGGATATCGAATGTCTAGTTCTTTTCTATCAACAACATAATTTGTATTAGATTATATCTTCAATTAGGTATAACATTATTATTTTTATGATAAAATGACAATTTTAGATTATTTGTATTGATACTTAATTCTAAAATCTGATTTCTGATAGATCCTTTTATTGGTTCGAATTACTTAAAATGTTATGTTATTTATTGTAGTGAATGATTAAGTTTATGTATAGTGACAAAACTAACATAAATGATAAATGAATACATTATAAATCGTGCAGTTATTATTAACAAAGTTAATATTATATTTTAGCTATTGATATATAATATTTATGAACTAAAAAATACGTATTATTCTATTTTATGTAAATTCAAGTTTCATCCTTTGATTTCATATACCTAGTCCCGTATATATTATGTAGGTAAAATGTGTTTTGACAAACATATTATTTTTCGTTTAATCGATTTTGCCATATATACATACATAATAGTAATATGTATATACAAGTATACGACAATTACATAATACTCGTATGTACACGCCACGCGGTTTCCAATGTTTGCATATATTATGATTATACTGCAATAAAAATATTAAAGTTCTATTGAGAGGCAATTACGGAATGAATACTCATTTCTCAAGTTCGCTTAGAATGAATACAAAAAGAGGATTGAAATACAATTTGTAATAATTAATTGTTTCAAAGTATAAGTAGTAGTTATTTATTTACATCGCTGTAACTGATCCTTTTTTTCCGTTTCATTGTGCGATATATTTATTTATTACTACAATCTATAGTCTATACCTAATGAAATATAAAATATTTCATTTAATTTTTTTCTTTTTTGAAGCTTTTGTTGTATACATTATAGCTTATTCGAATTATATAAGGTTTTAAAATATAAGTTAATATACCTATCAAACTGTTAAATAAATGGAATTGACAAATAATATAAATAGTTGTACAAAAAAGTTGTTGAGGTTGGTGGTAGTTTTGAATTTCAAATTCTGTTACACCATAAAAATATAGTTTGGGCGCCACTGTCGTGTACTGCCCCATATTATGTGTAAAAGAAAAGTATTATGAATTATGATATTAAAATATAGTATAAGCGTTGATTATAGAATAGACAGATAGCCCACGGTATAGTGGTTTTCGACTACTAAAATTATGTTTATACAAACTACCGATAGATGGCGTTGCATTAATGAAAAAATAATTTTTTATATAATTACGTTTATAATACAATATTTTCGTTATTGTTATTACAATATATACAAAAATACAATTTAAAAATTTTTCACAGGCTGAATCACAATTTGCATTGTCCCATAGAAATATAATTTACAGTTCAAACAAGGAGTAAAAACATTCGTTTCATCGAGGTAAACGGTTTAAAAATAATGAATGTTAATTTTAAATTGTATATAATATATATTATAACCTGTATAAAATATTGACAGCAGTAATTTTTTCTGACTATTCGTATTACCATTGATTAAATATATATTTAATATATTTAATCAATGGTATTACCTACAGTGGCGCAACTGAAATAATAATGTAATAATTGTGTTGCTAAATATTGTGATGTTGTATTACTTGTATTAATACCTATTTATTTATTTTATAGATGTTTCTAAAGATTCAGAATTAAATGTCTCAAATGATGAAATACTTCAGTCATCTATGTGTCAAATTGATAATGAAGAAAATATTCATGACTCTACTGCAGGTAAGCTTATTAATAAATGCCTCATGGAACAGAAATTGTTTTTCACCTGAAAAGGACTAGATTTGCTACTCAATAGCTTATTAATGGACACTACTATTCCAAGTTGAATTTCATTATTATATATATATATATTATTGTAAAAACATAAATTATAGGGCCCTTCTTTCAAAATGACACAAGGGCCCAATTTAGCCTAGTAGAGTATGCGCGCGTTTTATAATTAAAAAATAAAATAAAACCGTAACTATTTTTTTCGTCTACGATGTATACGTTACACACGGATAATACAATATGGTAAATATCACGATAATAATGTTTCAATAATAAGAGAAAATAATAGTAATTATTCAGTGTAATATACTAATAATTTCAATAATCATGTCCTTAAATAATAATAATAATAATTTGCCTCGTTGGCACAACCGAAACATAAATAAGTTGGCTGTTTGAATATATAAAAGTAAATCATATTATTATTATAATAATAAACCTTACCTCAAATATTGGATTGTTTGTGGCGCCATCGCAATACAATAATAAAAGAATGTGATGCACCCATATTGTGGCTGGCTGGCCCGCTTGGTGATCGCGAATTCTTTACACGCACAAATCGAAACGAAACGAAAAAAAAGTGTTATATTTTTACCATCTGAGCCGTGGCCGTGACTCGCGAAACACCAAAAACAAAATGGCGGACGGTAAAATTCACAAACCGTTTTGGCGGACGGTAAAATGTACAAACCGTTTTGGCGAACGGCGCACCGCGAACGCGACCGAGACGAAAAATTCGCCAAACACCGAATATCGATAGTACAAATGGCGGCGATCGCACCAACCACGGCGAATACGATACGAAACGACGACGTCAAAAAACGCACACTCGAAGCCTTTACCGGCTCGGATTAGACGTCGTCCGAGCCTCGACGGAATCGTTGAAAATCCGAAGGCGACGGCCATTACACTCGCGTAATGGATCACGCGCACCGGACGCGACGGCGGCGGCGATACGATACGAAACGACGTCAAAAAACGCACACTCGAAGCCTTTACCGGCTTGGATTTGACGTCGTCCGAGCCTCGACGGAATCGTTGAAAATCCGAAGGCGACGGCCATTACACTCGCGTAATGGATCGCGCACCGGACGCGACGGCGGCGAAACGATACGAAAAATACGCTAAACACCGAATATCGATGGTACGGTAGTATTTTGGCGACGAAATAATTTGGTTGCGCCCACGCGACCGCCGTGAGACGTGCGATTATTCGTCGTTAAATACTATTACCAGAGCCGCGAAAGGAATTGTAGAAACCGTGAGACGAGACTATGGCGGTCGGCATAAAAATCTCGAAACACGGACCCGTTCGGATGAGCCCACCACATACTCGCGAACCGACGAAGACTGAAGCAACGGAAGGGAAAACCAGTAGCCCCGCGTCAGCCGAAACGGTTGGAAAAACGAACAGCCAATGAAAATCTACTGGAATTCATGGAAAGTCATTTGTTTTTTTAACGGTCGTTTTTTTAAACGACCTCCGGACGGATGACCGCGACCGCGGTATCCAGAGTTCTGTCCGCAGCGCGCGACGTGACGATGTTTATACACATGGTTATAACCATTGGTTATAGAACAGAGAACAGACATATAGTCCACGGTATAGAAATATAAGTTGTTTTTTTTTTTAATTTTTAAATTTTATATTGAAAATCGTTTTTTTTAACCGAAAAAGGTTCTAATGTTGGATGGGGAAAAGAAAATTTAGTTCGAGTCGTTCCGGATAAAGTATATTCTACACCGGATATTCTATACCCGGAAAACTGAAAAAAGTGGGATAAAGAGAATGCCGTAAAACAATCGCATAGGCAACGCACTGAGCGCGCGCTTACCTTATAGTATATTATTTTTACTAGAACCGGTGAATTGCAGGAATTGCACTTTCCTACTTACTAGAACGTTCACAGAACAGATACGATAGAATTATTGATAAAAATACATAGTTTGAATTATTTGACAACATTATTCAACTAATTCAACCCACACGATCATCAGTTCAAAAAATTGTATTTTTATCATGGGTGATACTGTTTTTTCTATGTAAACACAAAAAGTTACTCGTGTGAAATGGGTCTAGAACCCCAAGCCTAGTTAAAATTATTGACAAAAATATTAAATATTTTAAGTAATTATAATAATAAATAAAAAATTATACCGCTAAGTTTAGAGACAGATTTGTTTTTCAGCGGTTTTGTACACGGAGTTAGTTAATTGCTTATTTTTTGGTATTAATCAGTTGATAGGTACAAAATGTAAAATACAATTCAATAAAATACTATGTAAAACATATAGTACATTAATCAAAATTATAATAGTAATAAATAATAATACATTAATCAGAATTAAAACGGATAGATGTCAAAAGGAGTAAAAAAAGAACCACATTTTGTACGCAAAAGTTATTATTATCAATAACATTACATGATTAGCTGTTTAACTTACTGTTGAAACATGGGCTTAACGCTTAACAATATAAATTAAACTACTTGATGCTTGAGAAAAAAGAATGTTTCTTTATTATTATTCTTAACAATCTACACTTAAAAAAATATAATTAAGGCAGTTGGAGCATGCTTTTAGACTAATAAGAGGATGGTTATTTTAAGTACTTCACGATGTCCGATTTCAACTTTGAATACATGTATGAATTTATTAGCCTTTTTATTAGGTTATTTAGGAAATACATTTTTGATTTATGTATTAAATTAGACAGTTTCGAACTGATTTAAAAATGTAAAAAAATATTAATATCTGAAACAGTGACATGTGCATGCGCGTACGTGTGTGAGACTATTCTCAAAATTTAGCCTGCTGCTTGATAAGTAATGGATCCCGGTATATTTATATTATATCCCGTATATTATTATAAATTGAACCGAAATTGAATTCGATGTCGCGCGTTGGTGATTTACACATTAAGTATTCTCTGTGAAACTTATAGTGAACGACGAACTGTTGTATTATTTTTTTATTTTTGTTATATCTACTTGATTTTAAAAATAAGTAAGGATTGGAGTTATTGTCAAAAATCTCGCCAAAAATTATTTGTACCTCGGAAGAAACCTCACAATAATAAATAAAATGTCCTTCTAGTACCAAAAGTGTATCTCCAGAAGAGGCAATAGATAAAAAAATAATTCAATGTTGTACACTAAAAAATGGAGAATTACATCAAAAAAAGAATAATAATTTTTATTACCAAATGCAAGGAGCATTACATGTTTCAAAAAGAGACTATTGTTATTTTTGTATTTGGACGCCAAAAGGTAAACATGTTTCTGTTCATATTTTAATTAATTAAATATTAATAATTATGTTTAAAAATAACAGGTATTTTATTCGAAAAAAATAATGAGAGATGATAATTTTTGGGAAAATTCAATGAAACTCCAATTACTAATATTTTACATAGATAATATGCTTTTAGAGTTAATAGATTCAAGATATGAGCATGGGTTTCTCGGCTGCACAGAGAGCGATTATAATTGTTCAAAATATTTGAAAGAAAAAAATTATCCAAGAATATAAAAGTATTGAAAATTATCATCGTAGTTCCAGGAATACGTAAAGTGTTCGATATGAGCACGGCGAGTCCCTAATGGCACAAGAACGCGATAATGGATTTACACACACTAACATTTATTTACTTCTCACACATTGACACAGCTCAAATATAAATTCTATATGAAATGCCTAAATATTACTCCTTAAAATATGTCATGCTCCAACAGCCTTATTTAATATATTTCGGTACACTAATAACTAAGTACTAAAAATCAAATGATTTTAAATTAGTCACAAAAATATCTTACAGCTTAGGTATAAAAAATTAGTATAAAATAAAATAGGTTTAAAAAAACCAACTTAATAATTAATACTTAATTATGAAAAGAATACATTACTATTCAGTGCAAATCTATTGTTTTTTTAATGGCTTCTCTTTTTTCTAGGCACACCTGAATAAAATAAAATTTAAAAATATAAATAAAATACAATTAAAATGAGTATTTAAAATAATATTTTAAAATTGTTGAAAAGTAAAAATCATATCATAACAAACTATTTAAAAACTAAGAACCATACAAAATTAATCAATTAATTACATACAAATTATAATAAAAAGTAATGGAATTACAAAAATAATTAATTCAAATTGTTCAAATACAACAGAAATAAAACTCGAATCAACATTTATATGTTCTTGTATAGTAATTTTTTTTTTGTGGAATTAGATGCATACAAAAATACGAAACTAAATCAAACAAGAAATATTTTTAAATTGTGTAAATTATGTTCACTTTACAAAAATGTACAGTTGAATTAACTAATATCCCAACCCCACTAATGTATTGAAATATTATTTGATGTCTCTAAGCAATAAAAAAGTGAATCATTAAAAAGCTGACAAACACACACTGGGAATGAAGATTCAACATATACAGAAAACAAACCAATTCAAAAATTAACATAAAGTCCAGGTATTAAAATAATCTAAATAAGTTACACAATGATAAAGAAAATTTTTAGTTTGATTATAAACCTTAACAATAAATAATATTTTATAATTGTTAATAGAATTTAATTTATCAAGATAAATAATGCATGCGTCAAGCTAAAATATTGCTATAAGCACAAACACTAAAGTATCTCAAAATAAATTAATAGTTGCCAAGTAAGCTCATAAAGAGCTGCTCATTCAGTGCAATTTTAACTTTAACTGATGAAATTTTGTTTACCCTACAAATACTTTTGAATATTTAAAAATAAACTAAACTAATATTTAATTTGCCATGGGTATGTCAAAAGCTAAAAATATACTATTGACAGGTGTCATTGGTTCTATGAGCAAGACCTTAAGTTGTATTTATTTCTTTAGACTTGAAACTAATGATAAACCACTAAAAGTAAAAAACTATTCTAATCATAGATCAATGTAAAATATATGGGTTTTGAATATCTTAGCTTAAAAACAAAATAATCATTTCATACTCATGTTAGAAAGTAACATTGCTGTATCTAAAGTTACTTAATTAGTCTTTCTTAATTCTGATGATAAAAATAATAATTGTAACTTAAAAAAAAATCGTAAATTAATCGAACAAGTGCATATCAAAAGAATTAGAAATTTAACCATTTTCAATAAAGTATACCGCTTAGTTAAATAAACTAACCTCATTTCAATCTTAGATAATGAGAAACCGTATTAGAGGAAATATAATTTGATCCACCCACTAATTATATTTGAAAATCAAACTGAAGAGGCCAAAAATTGTCTAAAGGAATATTGCTATGACTCCTAGTGACTTTGCTTAGAGTCCTTGTTCACTTTTATTGATAACTCCAATTTTCAATCATCAATCTACCCTTTGAACTTTTAGCTTATTAAATATGTTTTTAATATATTTAATTTGCATCTTAATTAGCAGTCTTAAGACCTTTATGAACAACCTGAAAATAATATGGACATTCAAAAGTATTTTAAGTATAGTGATACACTATAGTGAAACAATGTTTAACTAACATGGTCACCCGAGGAAAGGTGGCAAAGAGGGATATTTAATATGATATATGAAAATATTATCAACACAGGGAGATGATTGCAGCAAATAACCTCACACTAAACAGTTCTCTCTAAACTAGTGGGTAGCTCTTACTTTTATTTTTAAATTTTTAACCAAAAGGAGCATTTTAAGAATGTTTAAGTTCCATAATATACTATAACAATAACCTAAACGTCCTAAACTAATCAATTATTATTGGTATGAAATCATCTCATGGGTGCCCATGCCATAATTATTGGAAATTTCTTTGAAAAAATACTAAATCGATATGGATGAAATGAAATTTTAAAAATTAATAATTAAATAATTAAATAAATAATAATATATTTGATTGTATCGTGTATCTTACGTGTTACAACTATATATTTTAGTTGCTGTACATTTGCTACACTCTTTAAATACCAAGTGTCCACAGTCGAGTTTAAAGGAAGTGTTTTTTTTCTTCCAATTCTTCAATTGATTTTTTAATGACTCTAAACATAATACAATTATAATATTTTATAAATTTGTACATACAAAATATTTAATGGCTACTAACCATTCATAATTAAATAACAAGGAATATGTAATAATTCTGTATGTCCACAAGCAAATGTATGATATGTTAATACTAACTCTTCACATTGTAGATTATTAATATCAAAAGGTATGATTCTTTCCATCTAAATAATTTTATAAAATTACATAAGTACTACACAAAATATTGAATAAAATGATTAAATAATAAATTTAATTATTCACAGAAATATAAAACAATTTTATGAAATGTATGTAATTAAATTATAATAAATTTCAATTAAAACTTTTTTTTTTAATATGTATTTTTATGAGAGTTTACAATATAAATGCATACTTACTTTATCATTAGAGTTTTTATATGTTATCAAATCAAAATGTTGAGAACAAGAGAATTCTGAAACATGTTCACAGTCCATTATTACGGGAATAGAAGCAGTACATAAACCACAAGGTTCGCCACACAGCTTTTTGCATAAATGCCCAAATAAACAATTTGAATTTGATATGTTACATATTTGATTGCAGATTGAAGGTTCCACACAACTTTTCTCAATTATGTGTCCACAATTTAATGTTTCCTTTACCAATACAAAAACAATTATCAAAAATTAAAATAAACAATAAATCAATCATTTTAAGAGCACATGGAATTCATAAATAAAATAAACCTTAGTTTTGCATTTCATGTCATCAATATCACAACATTTGGCTTCAAGTGGAATATTGCAAAAACAATTTTTTTTTACAATCACTTGACATGGATTACATTTTTCATAACATATTTTATTGCATTTATGATTTTTGAAACATATTCTAAATAAAAACATCAAAAGTTGTATAGAGCAATAGACATAGTAATTGTTCAGAAAAAAAAACATTTAAAATGTATTTTTACTTTTCACACGGGTTTAAACATTTAACTTTCATATGTTTAAAATCTTCAAGATGACATACTTTATCACATAAATGTCCACAAGAAAGTTTAGCATTACATTTTGATTCACAATTAACTAAATTATTAAAATCTTCAGCTTTTGATACATTCCCAATAGTTTTGTTATGTTGACACTTTAATGATAATGTTGGTCCTATATTAAAAATATAAACAATCTCTTTTTTACAATTGAAATTGAAATAAATACAATAGGATATATTGCTAACATACATATTTTTTTGTTGTAATATTGAAAAGGTTAGGTTAGATTAGGTTAGTAAAAATATTATTTTTTTAAATTTTTTTTATCTGCTTCAAAACTTAATATAGTCAATTTATAAATCAAATTCCTTTAAAAATTTTAATTTAATTTTTTTTTAAATTTAAATTTAATATAAAATTATCATTATTATAATTATGAAAAATAAGTTTAAAAGACCTTATATTAATTATTCGTTGTTTATTTTCTGTTTGAACATATTTGCCATGAAAAATTATCAATATATTTTGTTTTTTTTTTCGATCAAAGGATATATATATTAATACATTTTAGATTAAAATATTATTTATTTTACCTATTAGATAATGTTTCATAGTTACATGAATAGTAATAATGGTATCATCAGAAATGTATTTGATGAAGTTCTTACCATAGTTGCAATCGTAATTTAGTAATCATAGTATCCTATAATAATTAAAAATGTATTTATTTCTTTTTTCTAATAACAATTAATTATACATTTTGGTAAAATAAAAAAAAAACTCATAATTACTATGACAAATTATAACAAATTAATAAATAATTTAATAATTTTTTCAGAAAAATTTAACTAGCAAATTTTTAACTTTCAACTTTTTTAAATTGAATTTTTAAAAATATGAGTTTAAATACTTAACAAATTATTTTAAAATATTTCTTCACAATAAATAAATTTAAAAAAAAAAAATTATACTTCAAATATATAATTCTGGTAAAAATATATGAATGGTAACAAACACGATGAAACACCATACTTATTTACTTAAAATTTGAATAATATATATAAAAAAATACATTTTGTTTACCTGTTGCATTTAAACTGTATAAATGATTTTCAACACTTTTCCACAAATCACTAGCAGCGGCAAGTAATTTCAAATTACCAACCATATAAAATCCTAATCTAGCTCTTGACAAGGCAACACACACCCTATTGTCTGCCATTAAAAATCCAACATTGTTGTTATTATTATTCCGCACTAGAGATAATAAAATAATCTCATTTTCTTCGCCTTGGTAGCCGTCCACTGTAGACACTCTTATGTCTTTCAAATGTTTATAAGCAGGAGATTTAAATAACTAAAACAAAACTGTGTTATTAAAAATAAAATAGCAATATTTATAAAATGTATATTACATTAGTAATGTACAAGACTTGTGCATTATACATGGCCATGATGGTTATATCTTCTGGATAGTATCCTTGTTTTAATAGATAACTAGCAAATTCAACTAAGAACTTGGCTTCAACAATATTAGTATAACTTATTAACTCTTCTACCTAATGGAATACACACATACAAATTAATGTAAACAATTTGAAAATAAAAAATGAAATATAAAAGTTTACTTTCTGTTCCATGGCATTATGATCAAGAAAAAATACATTCATAGCAACTCCTCTGATGTTAGGTCGTTCCATAACAGATGGATGATTTCTTAAATTTGGATATATATGTGGTGTAACAAAACTTACAATTTCTTGTCGCATGCGATGCTGTTCAGCTAATGCATATGATGGAATATTATTATTGACCATACGTTCAAATAAAGATATGTCAAGTTTGTATTTTTTCTTAATGATATAACTGGCAGTGTGAGGACGTAGTTGTTTATGATCACCTAATAAAAGAAGAACTTATATTTAGCAATTAATACTCTTTTTTTAAAGTTATTGTTTCTAATAAAGATATTTTTTAATTTTAATTTTACTTTAATACATAACGTACAATTATGCAGAGATATATTGTAACTTCAGAAAAAACATTTATCTTCAAGATCCCCAAAATTTATAATTATAAAATTAATTACTGAATATTTCTTATTAATTAATTACAGAAATGAACTATTACAATTGAAAAAGTAGTAATATCGCATAATATGAACATTGAATTTATATATTGAATAAAAAAATAAAAAAAACTGTACATTATATGATACAATGTTTTCTTACCAATGAGAATAAGATGTTTACAATGTTCATTTAATGATGCTACAATATGAGGTTCTAGAACCTCTGCTGCTTCTTCAATTATAACTAATCAGTAAATAAAAATGTTATTCATTGTTTGTATAGTTTTAACATAACAGATGTAACCTAATGGATTATACTTACCAATTGGGCATTTCAGATTTTTTAGTAAATATCTATTTTTAGCAGCAGCAGTAGTAGTCATACCAATAACATATTTATTTTTAACCGATTTAAAATATCCAATTGATTTAAACTTGTTTGTATCTCGTCTATGTACACTAACAGTTTCTTCTAAACTTTCTAAGCATTTCTCTTCCAGGTTTAGAAAAAAATGAACCCAGTGATAATATAATAACCAGCGATCTCTTACTCTTAATGAATTACAGTCAATCTTATTCATATTATAAAAAAATTTAGAATCATAAGATGTAAACAATTTCAAATGTTCGATTAAGTAATCCTCTACAGTTTTCATAATTTTTAGTAAAAGTTCTAAATCTTTGATTTCAGAAATATTACAAGTATGAATATCATTATATTGATATACATGACCTCGGTTCAACATATCAAGTTGATGCTGTTTCTGAGTACGAAATAATTTTAAGTTTTGTAACGTTATACAAAACAAATTAGTAGATCCATTAAATTTTGAATTTGATGAAAGAGAAAATAAAAGTTTATTCATTCTTATAAAGTATATTGGATCTATGTTATCAACAAAAGGAATATCATAAAACAGCCATGAAAGTAAATCATATGAATTTTGAAACGGCACAGCATAACTTTCAAAAGTAAACACTTCTGTGAGATAAGATAAATCAAGAACACCTTCATTGCGACGAACTTCTTTAATATTGAACATATGCAAGTTTTCTTCTTGCATATCTAATATTACACTATGTTGTGCTTCTAAATATAAATTAGAACATATATCTCCATGATAAAATCTCACTTTTGGAATATAATCCACTAAAATATTACTTTTAGTACCATAACCAAATCTAGCGATATTTCTAGTTATTTTCCATATGCCCTCCAAAAACTGATCTAAGGCATGATTTGTCATACATACAACTAAGATAGGTTTAGTGAGTTTTTTTGTTTTGTACATATTTTCAATAATAACTTTCATAATTTCTAAACCAATATAGGTTTTTCCAGTACCAGGTGGCCCTTGAATCATGGCAAACTCTTTTGTTAAAGCTCCTTTAAATGCTTCATACTGATTAATATCCATATTCAAAACATCATTTGATGGCCATTGATTTTCTTCACAAATATTAAATTGAATTCCATTAATATTATAAATAGAATTACTTTCTAAATAACTTGGGATCGCTATATATTTTGAACCATAAACAATATATTTCTTCATTGGAAAATTTGTTTGGTCCATATCTTGTAACACTCCCATAACATATCTATAGGGTTCATAAAAAGCTTGAGGTTCTAATAAATCAAAGAAACACCAATTTTTTACTTTTTCCTCGACAAAATCAACACCAACAATACCGTCATTTAACTTAAATGTATCTGAAACAATTCCTAAGCTGAATGTGGTGAATTGATCTTGTGAAAATAACAATAATGAACCGTTTTTGAAGTTATTCTTTTCATTAGCATGCGATCGATTAGAAGGTGCTCTAAATTTAATGAAAGTTGTTCCACTTTCCATAGTTTTTTGAATATATGCATCTTTATAATACAATAATTTGTTCATATTTATCCGATTTCTTCTGGATTCATCAGTTTCATCATAACTACCGTTTAAAGTACATACAGTATCTCTTACAACAGAAACAAAATCTTCTCGCATCAGATGGAAAAAAGTATTTAGATATTTATTGCAACTGCCATATGGATGATTTACATTATTCCCATATAAGTTTGGTGTTTTGGAGATATCTTCTAGTGTTGGAAATAATGGAATTTGTCTATAGTCACGTGAATCAATTATAGGCAGTACTATTTTTGCACTCGAAATATCGTTTTTTAACCATCTAGAATTATCTTTTCTTATTTTTTCTTTAATATTTTCATTCATTTTTCTTCTTTATAAACCTGAATAAAATAAAAAGTTGAAAATATATTTTATAACTATGACATATAATTAAAAATTATTCATATTAGCAGTTGGATAATAATAAAAAGGCAAGATACATGACTCGATTGAGATATAGATGATAGGTGATAGATACTGAAGAATTGGTCTTTTAAATGTTAAACCATTGTCTTATTGCTTCCAAACAAAAACAATTCTGAATGGGATGAATCACCTACAACAAGTATGCAGATTTATAAAATGTTATCATTCAAACGATTATCAAAAAAAAATATTGTTCCAATTAATTTCAGTAATTTTTACATTGAAGTAAAACTAACTTATGAGGAACTTTGTATTAGAATTTCAAGATTTAATAACAAACCAAAATTATTTTATCGACATTTTACAAAAATTAATTAAGAAAACTTTCTTAATAGGCAAGTAAATGAATGTTTTAATTAAACATATAAATACATAAAAAAAACTATAACTAATATTAATGTTAATGAAAAGAATTTAATTTATTTGTAATATTTATTTATTATATTAATAATAATAATTTTAATAGAAATAAATAAAATTCAAATTAATAAAAATGTAATTTGATTAAATTAACAAACAAAATTGATATTTAATTTTAAAACTAGGTACCTACTACTTAAGTACAATCAATGTTATCAATATATTAAACACCTAATACTTTTATTGTTTTTAACAATGTTAAAACACATGAAATTATTATTTGGTGACAAAAACATGCATTAACTTACTATTATTAATTAAATAGGTATTACAAATAAAGAAATTTTAAATATAAAACGAATAAGAATAAAAATATTAAACCTGTAAAGATCTTATCAGATACATCTATGCGTCTACCAATAATTTTTTATCAACAGCTCTCAATGCAATAAAAAGGCTTTACCATATATATTTTATTACCTATTAAATAAAAACACTGGCTTTTAAAATAATAATTATAAAAAAATATTGAAAACTAAGATTAAAAACTCAGCAACAGAGTGAAAACCTTGGGTTCTTTTAATCTAATAATTTTAATTCAAAGTATAAAATTTACAGTTTTTTGAATACCAATAAAATAAATGTAAATTAATTATAATAAAATTCAACTTTTTAAGGCAGCTAATTGACAAACAAAGTTGACTAATTGTCATATCAAGGGTAATTTATTAAGCACTGGAATAATCAGAAATTTAGACAATCACAGTAAAATGTTGAAAAACATAAATAATTGTAAATAATCATATCATTTGGTAACAAAAAGAAAATGAATAGCAGAATATTCAACTTTTTAAGTTGTATCGTTGATTATTGATTCCATATAATAATATATAATCAATGGGTTGTATTTACTCATATAACTTTCAAATATAATATCAAATATTGAGGCAGCAAAACAAATTCAAAATCCTACACAAAAGACAACATTTTGATCTCCTTGGGAGTTAGAGCCATAACCCCCCTTGTTCATATAAACTTGAAATAATTATACATTTATGCTATTTATTATAACTTATAAACAATAATTATACTAAATAATTTCATAAAAATTATATTTGAAAAACTCATTGATAACAAAATGAGTTATAGTGAATAATATGATGAAAATCCAAGAGATTTTATTCAGTTCATTTATTATATTGATTATAAATCAAGATTATTTTAGTTCAAATTTAAAAAAAGATGGAAAAATAGTACATTACTTGGATTTGAATTTCAAATCAATTAACGTGTTTACAGACACAAAACATAATTTGTATAAAAATAATTAGTGGTCCAACTACAGTCTACAGTCTTATAGAAGATACTCAGTTCGAATAAGCACTACACCAACTTAATAATACGGGTAACAAATACTAACAACTGACGAAGTGAAGAACTGCTCTCATCATTTAACATTCAACAGACGTTTAAGTATTGGAATAAAATTAAGATAAAATCAACGACAAAGTTTCATTACTTTTCATATTACAAAAAAGTACGTTAAAATGTTGACAAAATAATTACCTTATCAAGCGATAGATAAAAGCGTTACTAAAATATGAGTATAAGAACTAAAAACAACAAAAATGACATAATTTAAAATGAATTTGAAAACGTTCTGCCATCATATCTTGCAGTTCGATAAATTTACCGAGAAGAAATTAACGTACCAACAGTAGTATAAATATATAAAAGTGATAACAACCTAATTCTACATAATAATAAATAATAAACATTAAACAACAAGCGATAACTAAATATTAATTCAGATTTTGGAGAGGTCAAATACTAAAATGTTACAACTCACAAAGGTCTTAGATCGTATAATACTATTATATCAATCCAATTGATCTATGAACCTCATTTTCATATAATATATTTATATGATATGGAGGCCCATGCTTGCATTATACGGCGTGCCACGTGCGTATTGAATTGCACATTATTAAAAACAATAGGAAAGTGTTCGCGGTAGTACAGTTATTGTCTTGTCCGAGTCCCGGCGTGATGTAGAGATAAGAATCGGTGAATTACGATCAGTGAATTACTATATAACGTAACCGATCAGTGAATTACGGAAAATTTAAATAGAAATCGTCAAATTAACGCAATTAATTATTTAATTTACATTATTTTAAACATTACAGATAAAATAATAATATATAATAGTAATAAAGCACGTTACAGTGATCTGTGCCTACCTAACCACGGTTACAGGTGGTATGGCAATGGTCGCCCGTCGGCCATGAACACAATAGACAATCGTCACCATTCGTGGTAACATAGTAAGAATTAAATCTTACATCTTAATATCCACAAATATCTTAATCCCCGTTAGTGGCCCGTGTAAAAAATAACGCACACAATGTATAAAATGTCTATTCACAGCCCTATTAACCGAGTTAATGTGTTTTATGATTTTATTACTCTATGCCAAATTCTATAATAACACCTAGCGCTCTCTAGTAAACGGCTATTGAAACTAAGTGATGTTTTTAAATATTCAATTGGCGGTATTTATTTATATCAAACGCAATCGTCATAAACATAATTATTATCTTATATTATTATTATGTGCATATTATAAATAAGTATACAGAACACTGTAAACATAATTATCAGTATTATCGATATTTGGATTTCCTGTGCTAGGAATGAATTGTGGTTTCTTCTAAATATTTTTATTTGTAAAATGACAAATTGCCTAGATTAGTGTACAGGCCAAGTCTAGAGGTGCCACAAAATTTAAATTACATATATATATATAAAATTATTTATTCTTTTTATAAAAAATAAAATAAAATAAATATGTTTAAAGGTTAATACTCATATAATAATAACAAAATATTATTAAATATATAAAATATTATTATTATTATATTATATTTTTTTATATATTTAATAATATTTTTTTATTATTCTTTTTATTTTATTTAAATGAAATGAAATATTATTACATCGAAAATAGTACCGAGTGTATATTAATACTGCGGTTGTAAATAAAACAGTGGTAAATATGTAGAGTTTGAATAAATCGAAGAGCAAATATGTTTACAAAAAAAAAAATTGTATCAAGTGTTTTATAATTTTGTGCCCAAAAGTGCCAAATTTCTTCATTCAACCCTGAAATATGCATAAAAGTGTATTGTTTTTTACTTTGATTCAGATATATTTCAAAAAACATCACTTAAAGGAAGGAATAATTCAATACAAAATATAATTATTGAATATAAGAATAAATACTACCATTAATTACACATTAATTACCTGTAAATATACATGGACCTGGGCACTGGGCCTGATGAAGTTCTATGTAATACAGTTACACTAGTAGGTACACTATAGTTATAAAGGTGTGAGTTGTGCAGTATCGGGGTTATAAACTATGATACCCGTGTATGTGTATTTTCCTTCAATTAGATGTTTTTATTGAATACAAAAAATGATAATGTCTAGTGACTAATGTATAATCTTATGATTTAACATTTTAACAAATAAGTAATAACAATTAAGTAATACAATGATATATTATCAATAATCTAATAAATAATGACAATACAAAAAACACAACCAATAAATAATCTTACAATTTAATAAATAATGACAATTATTTAATACAGTAGCAATATGTTATCTAAAATTTGATGAAAAATAACAATTAAGTAATACAGTAATTTATTATTTAAAATTTGATGAAAAATCTCAGTAATAAAACTAATGTTGATAAATATTTTGTGGTACTTATCACATGTAAACCAATATTAAATATGTAATAATTATTATTTATAGATTATATTAGATAATCTATCCTACAATCCTATAGTCCCTCGACTGGGAGGCCTTTACGCTATATCCCGTTGCAAAAATGTAATACTGAACTGAATTGTGTAATAAATTGTAAAAATTGAAAAAGGAAGAAGTATATGAAATAGATGATTCATAATTTAATATTATTCTTATACATTTGAAACCAATATACCATGGGGTACCATATATTAACCTACCAATATACCACTGATTTGAAAAACAATTTTGAACAAATTAAGAAAGATAAATCAGGCTCTATTTCTAAAGATAGTTTATAATATTATTAGTGATTTCTTAATTCAATAGGTTGAACCATTGATTTTATTTATAATAATATTATTTATAAAATAATATAAAATATTATATAATATAGTTTATTATAAAATCAATGGTTGAACGAACAGTGTAATAATTTTAGTTCAGAAAATGAATATTATGTTAATAATTATCTATTTTAATCTGAATTATTGTTAAATTTATCTTTAGTATTCTGGAGCACATTTAAACTTTTAGGGCAGTTTCTACAATTTTTAACTTTCTTTTACATAGATTAATCATTAAAAAATAGAAAAAAAATAAACAAAATAGTTATATTAATATTTAATGGTTAATACTCATAAATAATAACAAAATATTATTAAATATATACAATTAATTATTTTAATACAAACTATTTAATATAGTTAAACAATAATAAAATAAAATAAAATAAAATAAAGGTCTTGCCTTGAGCATTCATCATCGGGTGTAAAAATTTTTAATCGAAACCGGTCGTGACTTTTTTGCACTCCTACTTATAATACTCAAGGCAAGACCTTTATTTTATTTTATTTTATTATTGTTTAAATATATTTAATAGTTTGTATTAAAATAATTTTATATATTTAAGAATGTTTTGTTATTATAGATTAATCATTAAAAATTGAATATTGGTCGACATTAATACCAATCAGAATTAGTTATTACTTATTAGTAATAACTTGTTACTTGTAGTAATAACTTATAATTTTATTAATGATCTGGATGATGTTTGACGACTTCTACCAGAACAATTATTCTCCTTTTCTAAAGAATCCGAAAATTCCCAAATCACTATTTATCCGGAGCTTGACACATTCGCCGTCATAAAACCATCACCTGCAACAATGTAAAGCAATAGCTGTAATATGCTTTTCAATCGGTAAAAATTGTTTTTTCTCAACTGTGAGTCGGGTGAGAAAGCCTATTCCACATCTAAGAAGACCAATGAGAGTCTGAAATATATCATTACATAACTGCGATTTAAGGAGTAAACAATAAAATAATCTAACTAGTGAATAATATACAAACTACACGTTTTAGTATCCTAAGCCATGACTCATGAGAAATAAATCTGAAAGTATTTCGCGGCACATTATTTTAATAATCACATAATCATTACGAGACTTTTGACCATCGTGTTTCAAAAGTTTTTAAACGCTCTGCAGTAAAAATAATTTTATTCAATACGATACGATCTATTATATTATAAGTCGCGACGCAATAAAGAATAATTATAAAAATAATACAACTCGGTGCATAATATGATATACTCGCGTACTCCATCATAATATAAAAAAAATATTTTATTTCTCTTTGTATAAGTCGCGCGGTGTTCCGAGATACCGCGCGGTTAGGTTAGGTTAAAACCTAAATACCTAAAACTAATCGTTGGACCGTGCGGGGATCGGGTGAATTTTAAACTTTTTCGTAAACCGTCTTACCCTCCTCCCCCCGCCTCGAAAAAAAAACCGTCCGCGCGCACCGAGAACGGCGGGCGGCGAGCCGGTGCCGTAACCCCTGCGCGGATTTAGGACATCGCACTGGCGCACTCGCGTACAAACCGGACTTGCGCCCTTCCGGCCCGCCGCTGCAGCTTATTCGCAATGAGTTCAATATACAATGTATAAAATCCGAATCGTTCGCGCGCGCACAATATTATTAAATCCAAACGTTTTTGTTGTTTTGTTTGGTTTTCACGCAGTCGAATCCGTACGTAAACACCACGCGATTTATAGTCAAGCGATTCGACGTAAAAGTATACTGTCGACCTATTGACGCACAGAATATCATCACGTCGGAAATCTCGCGTATACCCATACAATAATATACACAACGTGCGTCCATTGCCAGAGTACAAACGAGCGCGCGGCGCGTCGCACATGAAATATATGGAATCGATAAAGGGTGAGTGGTTCGCGCTTTGTGCGGTTTTAATATTTTTATTAATACAATGTAAAATACATTAGCATATACAGTAGCACATTCAGGGAGTCTTCACTATGGATAAGGGAGAATATAATTATCATGTAGAAAAACGATTTTATCGTCCACCGTAAATTATTTTATATATATAAAATTACTATAAAATTTCATAGTTATAAGTGTACATAGGTAACTTATAATTTACAAAATTTGCTATCAAAAATTCGCACGCTATAAATCGAAAATCTTTTATATACCACGTATTTGAAACACTTTTTAAAAATATTTTTTTTACACCACTAATATTATTTATATATATATAAATATTGACACTTGTCGGACTATACAGGCGATGGCGGACAACAAAATTGGAAGTGAACGAAAGACAACGATCATCGCTGCAGCTTGGGGCACGCTTTGAGAGCGGCAGACGAACACGTCGCACGTATATTAGAATATTATGACGGCCCAGGTAGCTCTGCCCGGAAGGAGAATCGACCAACCAGTGGGAATCGATTTGGTTGTATCGTACTACACAGTAAGATGATAATAAAATATTTTGTCAGGACGTCAAGTCATTATTTATTTATTGAGAGAAAGGAATGGGCCCAATAAATAAATATGTATATAGGTAGCTGACATATCACTACCTACTTTTAGTGGTGCGACCAGAGGCGGGAGGGGGTTGTACCCTTACCGAAATGTCTTTTCTTTTTTTAATTTATACAATTAGCTAGCCTATACTTTTTGGGGTATCTAATACTCCAAAACAATACTACAACCCTAATCATTTGTTATAACTTTAAAAGTGTATATTTTATTTTAAATATATGAAAATATTTTCTAATCGACGGTTCTGAAATAATGAGAATATAATCTATCCCTCCCCCCAACAAATCCTAGTCACGCCACTGTCTACTTAAGCATAAAACCAAAGAAAATTCGCACTAGAAAGTAAAATTAACGCACACGTAGATAAATAATTATAATATACATAAAATAGAATATAATTAAAATTTGGTACTTAGGTACCTATTTGTCAACAGTGTAAAAATGATTAGTCAAAATGAAAAGTGATCAAAAGAAATAATGATAAACGATTTCCATATTATAATATTTATAAGAGTATTATAAAAAAAACAAGAAATTGTATTTTAAACATTGAAATAAGATTTAAATATAAAATAGTAAGTAAATAAAAAGGTGTACACCAATAAATGTTTAAATTATTTCTAGATTTAAGAATTTCGCAAACGTCTTAATTTGATTTTATTAGGACACTTTGACACTTTAAATGTCAAGGTCTATTTTTGTATTCATCGTATCCACGTGGTTGATATATTGCACCAATGACAATGACTATAATAGTAACCATTCGATTTCCTCAATATTATATTGTCATATATTAAAATATTAAATAACAATACGACTAAAATTTACAATTTGGTAAGTTTTGCACAAAAAGAAGTACTATGTAGAATGCATTTCAACTGAAACTATACTAGTAAATATTTTTAAACGCAGCATTTACATTTTTACAAATTTAAAGAGTAGATTCAAATATATTGTTATTGCATAGTTATACTTATTAGCGAATGATAGGTATGATAGGCGAACCGAAGGGTATTTTCTCCTCCTATTAGTAAAAAATCTATACATTTTATAGTTATAGGTTTTATTTTGGAGGTCTGTAGTTTGCAACACTATTTGAGTATAAGTAACTAACGATTAAATCAAAGTGACTAGGAAGCTTTAATGAAAAATTGTATCACGTCATTAATGAAATGCAATTATAATTACATTATACAAATACGAGTTGTAACCACATAATATGATACATCGACGTATGACACAAATACTGCACATTACTTCGATGTACCTATCAACTTGTTTAAGATGATATGATCAAATAATATACAATTACTATTTATCAATTAGAATTTAAAAACACAGTAAAATTTGAATAGAATACACCTATCTACATAGTTTATTTTATAAAGTTTAAATTTATAACCGACATTTATTCAAACATGTTTTATGTTAATTCTAGGTAATGACTGTGGCACTAGTCAGTGGATTCGGACTTCTAGGGTTCCTAGCCTATTGGATAAGAAAAGCTTGCTCGTAAGTGAAACATACTTATATAGATGATTTAATAATATGCTGAGCAAAATTCGCATGCTAACTATTAATATATAAATTCGTCGGTACCGAAACATTGATAAGTTATCAAAGATATTTACCATAAATTATTAACATGACTCAAAAAAAAAAGTGGTTTAGTTCCTGATATTTTTTTAGCGTGTGTTCGTTAAATTGATTTAAAAGTGGAAAAAACATTTTTAGATACATTAAAGGCATGCGTATTTAGCATACTTAATTAAGTCTATTTTTAGATATTGTTTGAAACGAGGAATGTATTGATTTTACTTTGTTTATTTTTTGTCAGTTATCACGTTTTTGACTAAAATAATTTGTCCAATTTTCAAACTTAAATTTGAAATTATTATCAAATGGTTTCCGAAAGCAAATGCTGTATTTTTTGTTTTAATTCCCACGATAGTTTTGCTAATGATTGAGCGAAACTGAATAATTGGGAATAAATTAAATACCTACTCTATAATAATTCCAGTTTTCACCGTCAATAATCAGATCGATTTTATAGAACATCTAAACATTTACTTTTTTTTTAATGACAAATAAATCACCCACTATCACTATGAAATCAATGTTATTACTACAACATGTATATTTAAACAAATACCTACATTTATAATTATCTCCAAATGAATAATTAAATGAAATTGAAAAATACAATTCACGAACCCACGAGTACCTATGCTAATTTAAAATAGGTCATAATATGAGTTCAAATTAAATTAGTTTGACACAACAATTCGTACATAGGTAGGTACGCACATATATGTGACCATAATATGAATATTAATATTGTTGCCACCCACCCCAGTTATATCTATATATAGTGCCATATCGGTGTAATGCTTACAAAGTACTACTACAATTGTTCATGTGTGGTCCAAAGTCAACGTTAGCGTTCACCTCGAACTCACGCAATATATTTGGGCTATTGTTCGCATACACACACAGATAATGACCATGGTTAATTCCCATAACACTTATTCGTCTGTATTAAAATATGAACGATAAAAACCGAGCCCATCAATAGTTATAAAAGCCAGTGTACGCCGGCACGCAATCAATTCGTACTTCGTGTAGTGCGCGCACGTAACTTACTCGCGTAAAATGGCATGGCTGCAAAAGAGCAACAACAATACGCGTACAATCGTCTCCGTTTTACCGGATCGTTCGTCGCCATCGGGAAACAATCATAGTATCATGTCGTTCTCGTCACAGGATGCGCAACCCAGCCGGCCAGTGCACAGAGTTAACGGCCGCGTAATGTTGCGGAAGCCCGATCACAATGCTAGGTCGAGGAACAGGTGTCCGTTTAGGTTTCGGCTCGTATGGTGGTCTAGGTCCGAACCGTCCCCCAAGTATTTCCAGGATTTGTGCGACAATTGTAAAACCTATCAAAACCAAAAGTTAGGAGAGATTCTCTTCACTATAACGAAATCCTAATCATCGACTACGATTTTGTTGTGTAACTACTATTTAAAATAGGTAATGAGGATATCATATGCATTTATTTGCAGAAATGGTAGTCGGTATCAATACACAGCATTGGAACCAGATGCTATGGGACAAGAGCGAATGGAACTAGAACGTAAAGCTCGACAACACGCTCAAAACGCATGTCAGCATTATTTAAGGTTTTGTCCTCGGTATGCTCTCCTACAACATCTGAATGATATTGGATCGAGGTAAGAATATTGTGATAAGTGGAACATACATTTGGAACGTTTCTTGAATTCAAAATTTATCATATAATTTAACTGAAATTACATTATCTATCTACATTTAGGGTGGATAAACATTGGTTTGTGGTACGTGATGGATCTGTCAAAACAGAGCGTCTATTGACACTTGTGCCCAAGAATCCCAAAAGCGTTCTTGAATGTACACCAGATACAAGGCGTACTATATTAGATCTTTTTTTAACACTACAACATCCGTACATATATCCTGTACTAGATGTTGAGTTTGTTGAAGGTGCGACTGATGCAGAAACAACATTTATTACATTAGTCTTACCTTTCAATAGTAAAGGAAGTCTCAAAGATCTTATCTATAAGGTATATTTATGTTTATTGTTAATGAAATCAATACTTAATAAAATAGGAATGATAATTATAATAATTACAATTGTTAAAATATTTTAGAGCTGTTGGCATGATGATTGGAGTGATAAGTATGGGCAGCGTAGTGAAGGTTTACCACTGTCACAAATTCAAAGACTTGGACGTCAGATTCTAGAAGCACTTTTATTTCTAAAAGAGAGAAACTTTCCACATGATTGTAATTTACATTCTGGTAATGTAATTCTTCAAAATGGGGTGGCGAGGTATTTTTTTAAAATTATTTTAGTACATAAAAACATGAAATGGTTATTAATGAAAACGTATACCTAACTGATTATTTTACAATAGGATCACCGGTCTAGAAAATTCTTTACTTGGGTTCACATCTAGAATTCAACCTATTATTATGAGTGGTAATTTTGTATTGGATGATTTCTCAGCAGTTGATGTTGTTTGTTTTGGTATTTATATTCTTTTTTTGATCAAATATGCACAGTAATCTGAAAAACCAATGTTTTATTTAGGTCATGTTTTATTTGAAATGGCAGCTGGATATGAGTTGCTTACTCCAGAACCTAGTGAAATTAATATACGTGACATTGCTCACTATCCTCAAGTAAATTTAATTTAATTTCATAACACCAAATAAAATAATAATTTAACTATAAAAATCAACACGTTTGACGTGTTGATATTTCTTAAATTTTGATATTAAATTCTGAGCTAATTTAGTTATGTATGTTGTTATACTGTAGCGTATATATAGCATTAAAATTATTATGACTTGTATATTTATGACTTATTAGGTTGTTGAAATAATGAACTTGGTTTTTAAAAACCCAATGGGTCAAGTACCTACAATTGAACAACTAGTAATGACTGAATTCTTCAGAAATATTGATCTCAGAGAAATGCGTGCAACATCTTGGCCAGTGAGTATCAGTTCGGACTTTAGATTGATATAAAATGTGTATAAACGAAATAACTTTAAATAATTGTTCTAACACATAAATTTATTTTAGTTATTACAAGCCAAAATGACTGCTTCTTCATCACAGTTACTGGAAACTGTAAGAAACAGAAATAGTAGCAAGAGTTGCTCGTAAATATTTGAATAAAAGTTTAAAAAAATGCAATTTATTTACTGAATTTGAATTTTTAATGTATTTTAGGACTCCAAATAACCACGAGATTGATGTAACAGAAACAAGCTCCAAGGAAAATCAACAAATAAAAAAACTATCAATGTAAATACAAAAATTGCTCAAGATTTAACATTTTTTATTTATTTAAATATGTAAATTACAGGAGAAGTAAAAGTTGTGATGATGAAAAATATTCTCATGCAACAGAAAGAAAATCAATCTTTGTCGGCGATAAAGAGTGCATGGTAATAAATAATTATCTATAAGTGCTTATCTCCTCATAAATAAACCGTATAATATTAATTTTTTTAGGAACATCGTGGTTTATCAATGTACCACCGTCAACAGTCTCTAGACTTTCAGTTTTTGGGATAATAATAGTCCTATAGTTTGTCTAATTTTTAGACTAACACTTATTTACTACTTCAAGCAATATATTTTTATTATTTAAAATCGTTACTAGGCAATCATATTTAATGCTTACCAGTCATCATCAGAATCAAATTCAGCTTGTGGATCCTTAGACCATGATCCATCAGAATTTTTTATCCAACCAATTCTGCAACCATCGATAGCAATAAACATAAATAAGTAAATAAATAATGTCAATATATATTTATTACTAATGTTATCTATTTTAAAATGTTTCTTCAGATGTGTTAACAATAACATTTTTTTATACTAACCCGGTGTTTTTATTACTAGCTGAACATTGATTGATAGCTGGAACATTTTGAGGAATTAATGTACTTGAGTTAGAGATGGATCGTTGATAAGGATGGTGTTTCGCATGATTAATAACTTGTTGTAAAGATGGTTTTTTTTTCATTGAAGACACATAACGTGATATGATAGTAGATTCATTAGACTTCTCTGATTCTGTTTAAAAAATAACATTAATTCAATAATATTCAATGATTTCATTAGTAAATTAGTTCAATACCATTTTTTGGGAATTCCAATTTTTGTTTACGTTCCGTAGAACGAATAAAACTTTTTGAAGCACCTAATGATTGAATGTGCTCCCTTTGCTGTAGTTTGATTTGTATTAATTCTAATTCTTCTTTCCTTTGTAAGTATTTACTGAGTTCTGGACAAAAAAATTAATATTAACTATCAATAACATTAGACATAACTTGTTTTTAGGAAAAATAATTTTACAGGGGTATTGAGCAGAAACTAAACACTATAAAAACAAATGCCATACAAATAAAATTAAAATCTAAGAGATCTACCTCAAATCCCTGACAATGCTATAGAAAATATTAGGGTCTATGCAAACAAACAAATATAAATATTATTGGAGCTTCGAGGTTCTCCTTAGTTATATCTTCATTGATTAATAATTATTAAATTTGAAAAGATTGCTATTTGATCCTTAGATATTTAAAGATGAATACCCAATATAAAAACAAATTAGCTAATTGTTGTTAAGTGTGATTATTTAATCACAACAAAACATATAGATGCGAGAACAACATAAAGTTACTTAAAACTTTCAATACACAATAATAAAACATGAAGTTTATAGGGGAGAGAGTATGCGCATCCCAGTAGTTGTAATGGCTGTCGTAATAAATTAGATAACCTATTTCAATGGCAACGGCTTTACAGCTTTCATTCATTACTGTGATAGTACATGTGGATTAATAGTGCAGCCGTATAAATGCCTCCATATAAGATGTCCATCTTAAAAAATTAAAACTACAAACTTCACTAGAAGTGTTTAATGTAACTCCCAACTATAAAATTAAACATTTTCTTGTTTATGAAATTTTTTTGAAATTATTTTAACTTATTTTTGCAAATAGACCAAGAAGTGTCAAAACTAATTTATGTTAATGTTTTCATGTAAAAATTAAAACTCTCACTATCACAGAAAAAAGTTATTTTTACTAAATAATGTTTAGTATATAGCAATACATTAATATCTATTAAAAAATATAATAATATAAAAAGCCAAAACTTCAAATACATACCGTTCAAGTGTTTTTTTCCTTTTCTATGAATTGAGAGTACATTAATAGTGTCAAATATTGGTCTTTGAATACAAATCATACAAGTCAACTTTCCATTAGATAACAATTTTGCTTCGCCTTCCGGAATTTGAATACCAAGTAATTCTCCAATCCTTTGCGACTGAAACATAACAATTATATAATTATTACATTTTTTTTTATTTTTTTTAATATTTAAAGTACCTCTAGGCTTCTGAGTAAATCACTGCCAGATCCATCACATACTCGTTTAAATGACATAATGAATGTATATTAATCTTATTTTTTTTAATGTAACTATAATTATATTTTATAAAACATACAGTTTATACAAGTCAGATATTGAACATATGTATAAACTACAACAAAATTCCTGGAAAAAAAAAAATTAATAAAATTACCAACAATTTTATAATATCATTACATAAGAAATAAGATAAACATACTGTGTGAGAAAATAGTGTTTTTGTTTTTGGATACAATGTTAACAATACTCTCGAACTCGTTCGCAGTTTCTTCAAGATTATATACAGCCTATAAAAATATAAATTATACAACAATTAAGAAATAATCATGTTTCAATTCATATTCATTGTTTGATGTTACTTACTTTATCAGAACTATCAACTGAAGTTTCAATAGTAGTCAATTTATCACGTATATTTTGTGCGTCGTCTAAAATGTTTTTTATGTTAAGATCAATGTCATTGTCTTTGCAAATTAAATTTAGCTAAAAAAAAAATCATATATATTATATTATACAAATTTATACTTATAAATAAATATACTAATACAGTAAAACCTCATTAATCTGAACTAATCTCTGGGTTGTCCAAATTGAACAAAATAACCAAAAATCATAGATTGTAAATTTAAGAAATTGCTATTGAATATAATATTATACAAATTTTAATTTAATATTAATATATATATATATCTAACAATATTAAACCTAAAAAATAGTGATCGCAATAATCCATATTTATGGGAAATTTGTAGAGCTCGTTTTCATGTTTATTTTAATCTACGGCATGAACTAGCATAATTGACATATTAAACAGGTGTCCGGTTTAAACAAAGTCCGGATAAATGAGGTTTTACTGTAGTTAAAACGTATATGATCAAAAAGTATAAATAACTGTAAATAAGACTTGTACGTTGTACTTTAAACAAATCTTAAAACAATTTTTCATTATGATTTA
The DNA here is from genome assembly GCA_948098885.1 of Drepanosiphum platanoidis. Taxonomy (NCBI): domain Eukaryota; kingdom Metazoa; phylum Arthropoda; class Insecta; order Hemiptera; family Aphididae; genus Drepanosiphum; species Drepanosiphum platanoidis. Next base: position 5,682,630 of record OX402532.1, read on the forward strand.
ATATAAAAGCTTAAAGTTACAGTACAATCTGGTAAATATTTGTTTTAAAAAGCTTGAACAAAAATTAACATTAACATTAATAAGTGAAATCATATAATTCATTTTATCTTTTTTTCGTAAGTTTTTTGACTAAAATCTTAATAGATAAATGTAATTTAAAAAAATTAAATATAAGGATGATTATGAAAATATGTAAATAATGAATATATTATAGATTTTAGTCACAATGAAAATCTCCTTTTTAAATTAAATTAAATTTTTATTTTATTTTAAAAACAACAATTTATTATCTGTACAATGATGAGAAAAATAAATATGATAACATAGTATATGATAAGTGGTATGAATATTATGATGAGGAAATTATCCACAGACCACCTCTAATATAAATATCTTACTTCATTATTTAATTTCAACTCAACAGCATTTTTAGTCAATAATTTTAATTTTTGAGATGCACGACTACAATGTCTTAATGTCGAAATCAATTGTACTTCAAATTTTTTGATGTGAGATAAATCAACTAAAACAATAAAATGAAAAATGAATTATCAATTAAGATGAATAAGCATATTATTTATAATGTCAGGCAACAAAAGTATCACAATAAAATCAAATGTGATAAATAGGGCTCAGATACATTATATAAATATTATTATATTTTTAGTTTATCAAACTTAGAATAAAACATTTTACAATCGTTAGATATTTAAAATATAAAATTAAAAAGAAAAAGAAAAGAAAACTATTCTATTGTTTTGAAAATTGTATGAATCTTATAGATAATTGTATTGCAAAATTAGGAATATCTTCAAATTTTAAAGTTTGGAGTTTTTTAGAGTTAATAAGGTTTTGTACTCCGAAAAGTTTGTTCCACGTCCGTAGAAGTAATCATAGTGTATTTTAAAATAAGGTAAATCGCTTATTTTCAAGTCTTCGGGTAAACCATCTAATGATTTTCATTCGACAATCAGTATTAAATTTATTGAAAAATAATAAAAATGTTACGAGTAAAATATCAACAAAATTGCAATTATATTTTCAATCGGATAACAGCAAAAATTGCACTAAAAATGCATAGATTTTAACTCAAACTAGTATGAAACAGATTCAAACTCAACTTGGCAATAAACTCGAGCAGTTGAAGAAAAGTTGTAAATGCAACATCGGAATCCTTATGATAGAATAATAGTTATTCGCTTACAGTAAACTACTATACGGTAAATTTAACCAATACAAGACTACTGGAGCCACTCAACTGACAATGACAATAAAGAACAATGCAATACTTATAGATAAATCATTGGTAAAATTCAAAAAACCATTGCAAATTTAATATCTATATACAATCAAGTAGGATATGCTATGGTAGTATAATAAAATAATATGAAATTAATAGAATTACATTGTTAAATGTAACTGAACGCAATCAATTACAATCAGTACTACAAATTAAATGTAGACAATTCTATACGTTTCGTTGATACTCACAATCTTCAGCCATTAGAATGATTTTTTTTTCTACAATATGTCAATAACACTATACCGTGTAATGTAATAACAGGAGAACAAATTATATAAAATATTAAAATCGAATTTACAGCACGAGCGTCATACGTGTTTTCTGTAAAATACAAGAATTTCAACGAGATATCAATATACAAGAATTATGAAGTAGAGTTTCAAGAACAAATTTTCTTATAACAACAAGTAATAAACGTCAGATGAAAAAATAACGATTTTTTTTTATCAAAATATCAAACATCATAATATTATCGTGTATTTTCTTTGAATACGTCCATAATAACTGATAAGGTCAAATTTTCATATAAATAACCTCAAATAATTTAAACATGAAAATGCGCGCTTTTTCGAGTGAAATATAAAGTAAATGGAAAGACATTAGAAAAGTAGAAAATAGAAATTACTAATTAGTATAGTAGACAGTGGAGAAATGAGGCCCTATCGAGTCACTCGATTTAAAATTATTTATCTAAATCTTAATTTCATCTTTATACAATAGAGAATTACTTACGTTACGTTGTATCCTCAGCACAATTCGAATGCTCGAAGGCGTATATATATATTATTTTTCTGACTTCTGTAAGAGAAAAATAACAAGTCGAGAAAGCCTATTCTCTGTTCTTCTTAAATTTAGATTAAATAACATCTTTTGAAATCATATACTGAGTAGGTTTTGATATTATAAGGCAGTTTCAATACAAACAGTTTGTTAGTAATGATTTGTATTTTGTAATATTACTACAGAATATATTTCAAGGCTAACCTAACCTACTAATACTGATATCGATTATAGAATAGATTCTATCCTATAATCAATGCTAATACTCATATATTTATTAAATAGGAAGCCAATTTGACAGTCAATAATAAATTTTTTGGGGTAACTTGAACTAAAATTTGTTTCGTTTTATTCTGTTTTTCTCTAGTCGACTAAATGTATATTTCCCTTTATATACTAAAGACTCAAATAAATATCTAACAAATTACAAATTGGAGGAGAGGATATTCTGGTTTTCTTTGGGAACTGTTGATCTTTTTTCATACATTTTCAGATAACTTGTTGAAAGGTAGATTTAAAATATTAAGAACTTTAAAATTTTTAAATTACACTTTTTCCTTGCTTGATTAGATAAGAAAACAAAATTTGGGAAGCAGTCAAGTTGGAAGGTTTTTTTGAATTCATCAAATTTTGAACCAGTAATGATAAAATTCATTAATAATAAAATCTTTTTATGCTCATTAAAAATAATATTTAGTGAACACTTTTTCAAATCTTTAATTATGTCTACAATCAATTAGAAATAAATAATATTCTACTAAGAACATTTTTTAATATTTCCTCGAATAATAATATATCCTCTCAAGTAAGAAATAAATAAAACATAAATAATAAAAAGCAAAAATTAGTTTATAATAAAATAAATATATATTATTATACAATTAATAAATTAATCATAATATTGAAATAGAACTATTTAATACTATTCATTATATTCAGTAATAAAGAATGTTTTTAAGTAAAATATAAATTCATTACAAATTTTACTAAACAAATTAACATCAAACATTCAAAAATTAAATGTGTATAAAAATAATGTATTAAAACGAGTTAATATGGCTTAATAAATTTGTGATTGTTTAAAAATATCAAGCTTATGCAAGTTGCAAAATTTAATGTCAACAAAAGACTATATCAAAACATTTTCAACTTTTATCTAGCAAAAATAGCAAGTTGATTAATTAGAACATGTGATTGTCATTAGTTAATATTTTAATTTGACAGTTTAATATGTTATAGATAAAACTATTTTAAATACTTATAAATATTATGGGAAGATTCAAGCAGATGTTGATTTTTTTGGTGTATTATCATAAGCTTTACGTAATCTACGCCTGAATTCAGATGGAAATTTTTCGTAGCATTTTTTACAAGCCGGTTTCAAGTCACATTCGTAAAATTTTGTCTTTTGAGTCATTTTTTGGTCACAAAATGAACATGCAAAGTGATGGACACACCATGCTTTGTTTAAAGCAGTAAATACTGAAAAAATTAAAATATTATTAATATATATTTGTTCATTAAAATTTATATTGTTTTACTTACCATCGCCAGCAATTACTTGATTGCATACAAAGCACAAGTTACCGAATAACTGGTGATAATGTGTCTCACAATATGCTAATCCTTTGCGTTCATAATGCCGATGACCCAAAAATGGTTTTTCACACTTGGCGCAAACAAAATGTTCCACATGCCAATGTTTTCCCAGTGCAGTTACTACACGTTCTTCAATAGGCCGCCGACATGCACCACAAATTGGAACACCCATCTTATCGTGGCATCGCAAACAGTATAATTCATTCTAAAAATTTCAAATTTTATTATTTTGTTAATCTTATTCAAATTGAAATATTTACCATTTCGTTTGCAGTATATCCTGATCTATGTTTTAGTTCTCGAGCATCAGAGTTTAATTCTATTCCACAAGCTGTACAATTGAAATGATATCCATGATACACTTCACCTCTGAACCGTAAAGGTTTATCATCAATAACACCACTATAATAACAGTCTGAGTTAATAAGATGTATATAATATGTATTGCATACATATATTTATATATCTACGTACTGGCACTTGAAACATATATGCCTGCCTGACAAAACTGCTTTATCAGCAGCATTGCATTCATGACATAGAGCTCTATTACGATTGCGGACAAATCCATGATCAGCAAGTTGTTTGTTGCATACCGCACAACAGAAACAAGCAGGATGCCAAGAGGCAGACATGGCCTTAATGACACGGCCAATAACAAACTCTCCACACTTACCACAGCACGGTGCAAATAGTACTTGAAAATCATGTTCACAGTACTTACGACCTTCGAATTCGTAAAACAAACCATCGGGGAATGGTCGGAAACACTGGGAACATCTAAATGTAAAACGAAACACACATTGATCAGTTACAACTGCTTCACAGAAATGTTATTGTATATAAATTCTAGTTTCACTACAATAACAATAGGTACTCACACAAAACACTGAGGATGCCACAGTTCACCCTGCGAGTTGACGATTTTATCGTGTGGATCAAAGCCGTCCCCGCAACGGGTACAAGACATGTTACTGAATGACATGGTTACGCTGAAACGGTATCAGTTAGCTTACAGACAATCTGAAACGCAATAGTGTTCAGTACTGAGTCCAACAGCATCACTTACCCAGGCATTGGAGCTGTCGATCACCAACAGTTACTGAAAAATACAAAAAATAAAACCTATGAAACTATAATAGACCCAGGCGTACACACAAATTCAACGACCGACACACCAGATGTGAGAAATGGGTGTGTGTCGGTGAATTTTTCTACTCACATCTGAAGGCGTTTCAGGTACTCCCACACGCCGAAATTAGAATGTTTCGGAAATAACAACTAAGGCGGACATCGGCATTACGGATGCATTGAATAAACGTCACACACACACGAACGACACATTACGCACACCAACGTCTAAATCTCGAACACGACTACACATTGCTATTTATGGATAACAGGATAACATCATGTCAAGGACTTCAGGCGGGTCAACTTAGGCATGTTCAGAGTTATCTTCTCTCTATGAAATAACTCTCTTAAATATTATTCACCGGTTGGCGCTTCTGTCAGGACTCCTTTTCCCCTCCCCATTATTTTTCACTATAACAAATTCCGATAGTCACCGCATTTTTATCAACAGAAAACACTGAGTTTTTGAATTTCATTGTTCACTTGTTGCTAAAATTGTTGTATTCGTGTATTTGTGGTTTGCGTATCAATCTCGTTTATATATTAATATCGTACGATATCTTAGGTCCAAGTTTTGTCGTTTTCCCGTTATTTTTTATCGATTTTAGTTAATTTCTCTTGCCGTTACGATTAGAAACGAAGGTAAAAACAAAACGTTTCTGCCTCGTACAATATCAACTGTTATATTTCGAATTTTCTATTTCTCCACTGTGTTTGTTAGCTGTAACGTCCGGTACCGATTCTACGGTTAATCGGTCTTCCGTCAATCGATCTATTATATCTTCATCGTGTCGTTTATTGGTTGTCAAACAAATCAAAAATGGAACCAATGGCTCTAGGATCACCGTCGCATGACAGTCCTCAAAAACCGACATATCTTCCTAGATTTTTAATGGGTGAACGTGCTCAATCACCAATCGGTAATGTTTCCATCAGCACCATGTCTCCGCTGCGCGCGAATCGTAGCCCTAACTCTGATGCACATACAACATTATTAATGCGTCATTTTCACCACGATTTGATAGACAAGCCGTTAGTACACTTGAAAACTGTGAAGAAAACAAAATTCACATAATCGTTTTTATTCAAATACTTTTTTTCAGAACCTCCACCCCAATTCTCAATAGAGTCAACGAAGAACCAACCAAAGCTCCGATAATTGCTTTATTCGATACGTTCAATTCATCTGATTACAGAGAAGAAAAGTATGTATTTAATTTCCATTTTTCATCAAAGTGTTAATGTAATTGTTTTTTAACACAAGGTGTCACAATAAAGAAAACAAACAATTTTATTCTGAAAAAAATGATACGTTTGAACAATCAAAAGTCAGTGTGGGATATTGGATCACTGTGTTTGGTTTTTCAATATCAAATAAAGATGAAATATTATCAAAATTTACTCAAATGACATCCTGTTGTGATGTAAGACAAGCTGGTCCAAATTGGGCACACATTTGTTTTAGCGATTCAACAGATTATCACCGTGCGCTTTTATTTAATGGTCATGTAACTAATAATGGAGCGATGATTGGAGTTATTGTTTGCAATGATAAGGTAATAAATAGTATTTCAAGTATATTTATGGTATATTCATTATTATGATGTTAATTCATTATTTACTATATTATTTCAGACCATTTTAAATGAAAATAACCCTATAAATTCACGGCCTGGCCCAAGTTCAGAAGTTTTATCAAAATCTGTGCGTTCACCAATCCTAGGTCAACAATTTTCTAGTCCAAATGATTCGATTTCTAAAAGGAGTAATATAAGACCAATGGCTGTTAAACCTATGCCTACGCAAGGAAAAGACGTAAGTTATTTTACTTCACCGGATATATAATTAATATATTATTTATATGTATAAAATAGCTTCTTTTAATTTTTAATAGCATTCACCTACAGCTACAACTTCAAATGGTATTGTTACAAAAACGTTGGAGTACTTGTTTGGGTGGTAGGTAAGAATTAAAATAAACTGTGTATGACTGGTAAATTTTAAGTCCTCTTTTTTACCATTAAAATTAATTTTTTAATAATTAGCAAATAAAAATTCTTGTTATTATCAAAGGTTTTAATCTCAATGTTTAAATACTTTCGTCAAATTGTAATAAATACTCAAACTTTTTTTATAAGTACTTTTTATTATTTAGAAATTTATAATGGATATTATAATAAAGTAGTTGTCATGGTTCATGGGTGAAAACCTTTCAGCCAGAATATGCCAACCCATAAATTTATAAAACAAAATAATAATGTAATACTATATTAGTGTATGTAAATGAAACATATTTGTACTTTAAATTTCAAATAAATTTGTAATTTTCAGTAAATATATACATATGTATTTGGTCTTAATATAATATCTCTGGAACCAATTTTATATTTAACCTAAATATAGATTTTTTTATAAATCTTAAAATCGAGCTGCCGAGATTTAACAATGGATAATGATTTACTATGAATTATGTTAGTTGTTAAGTTTTATATTAATATGATAGAATAATAAATTATCCGACTCGGCCAACAAATGTAATTACTAAAAATCTGCAGTTATAAAATTCAAACATAAAATGTTTTTTCTACTTAAAATATATACATTATTTACATCCTTAGGCAAAACTTTGTGACAGGATGGGCCATCCCAATAGAGATTAAGGTACTAAAAAAAAAAACCATTTTAAAATTTTTCAAAATTTATTATATTATCAAATTTAAATCCAATAGTTTGTAATTCTAAAAACCAAGATAATTGATATCGGAAACAAACAATAATTATTAGTAGGTATCAATGTTTGATGTACAATACAATTTGTAATCATGGTTACACATTGAAAAAGCTTGGGGGAAGAGTTGTCCATCAAAATCATTATGGTATTTTTCAAAACTGAAATAAGATTGTAAATATCTTTTATATATAATACATGATATATGACACGCCTAACCTTTTTTTTAATTTCATTTTAAATAAAAACGTTCAAAGTTTATATTTATACTACAGGTCGTATATACTTCCAATAACTTTTCTTTGTTTATTCTGATAAGTGCTTTGAAATGGAACAATATGTTATCTATAATATTTATTTTACGATGTTTATATTTTTTTACATTTCCAAAATTCGAATAATTATTTTCTCGATTATAACTCTATTCTAATGGCCCATCCATTTTCCCCCCGTGCATGTCTTTGCTTACATCATTAAGTCCTTTAGATGATTTTCATTTTTATTTTAAACTCCGGTCATAGTGACTTGTTTAGGTAATACATTTTTTCCATAAATTTTGTAGAATGTTTTTAAATAATAGTTTCTGTTCATATTTTATGAACACAACGAAGTTCTTAATCATATATCATTTTTATAACATTTAATTTCAAATCATTTTCATAATATATAGGCATCCAAAATAATCATTTAAATATAAAACAATAAACAGAATATAATATTTATTATTATTAAAATTTAGATTAAGCTAACACGAATAACACATAAAGTACATTCATTCAAACAGATGCAAGGCTTTTGATAATGTTATAATAAATATCTATGCCATCAAGGAATGTTTTTTCGTTCAAAAATTCATTGTGATCATGCAGAAGAATAGGCGTATTGTTTATTGGCGAAAATCCCAAAGCTGGAATATATTTCTGCAAATAAAAATAAATAATCAGAATTAATATTTTAAAATTGAACACTTGAAATGAAATTTCATTCTTATGGTTTTATTTATTAATTAATAATTAATGCAATTAATTGATTAATTATTTATATTTAGTTTTCGTTAAAATTAATAAATATAACGGCAATAAATTACATTAAAAATAAATAAATACCTGTCTGATATATCTGCTATCTGTTGCACCGGGAAATATACATGTTTTTATTTTCAAATTCCTAAAATTAAAATTGAAATTAGTTTTAGAATTAAAAAATTAAATATTTAGTATTTTCTTATAACAATATTAATATCCTATACCTATCTTATACCTATACATAATCCTATTGAAATAATTTGTAAATAAAAAATAAATGTAAATAAATTTGTCAAATATTACTGATTATAGTATTATTACTATTTGCTATTTAAAGTACATTGAGTTGAGTTATTAATATTTTTAATATCTAAAGAACAAAATTTGTTTTAGGAATATTAATTTAATTAAATTTTGTACTACAATGTCTGTAAATTATCACATTTAAATAGCCTAATACTAACAAAGTTTATCAGATAAATTCATAAAAAAAGACAAACAATATTCTTTGTAATTAAAAATAAATCTTAATTTCTTAATGTTTTTTGTTTTTGAGCATTTTTTTGATTTATAACGAATTAAAAGATAAAATGTAGATTACTACAATAGATACTTACATTTTATCACATTCTTTTTTAAACGTAACCCACCAAGGATTATTTTCATCAATTTTAGTAGGTATAATATAAGGCATTTTTTCAGTAAATTTTAAAGTTACACCTTCGCCAGCTTCTTTACACCATTTTTCAATAGTTTTTTCAATCGCTTCAACATCTACTTCAACACTCAATCGTATATCAAAATCAACTGATATTTCTGGTGGAACCACATTAACTTGACATCCTCCGTTTATCATTGTTAAATTTATTGATGTGATATCACCGGTTCCAAAATTACAATTTATCATCCTTAACTTCTCACATTCTCTCCAATTCATAAATTTATTGATGATGTATTGTAATTTTTCTCCAGCTGTATTGTCATGTAATAACGAACCATGTCCGGTTGTACCCGGGCATATTATTTTAAGATCTATTAACAGAAAATAAAAAAACTAAATGTAATAAAATAAACATTAATCTTTAAAAATTGTGCGTGACTTACGCCATAGTGTTCTTTCTCCATAATATACCATAAAATTATTATCATTACTGCTCAATCCTTCATCTAAAGAAAAACCAACATTTAATGCTGCAAATTCAGGTGAATGGACAAATCTCTGCATTCCTAAAGTTCCACCAGTTTCTTCATCTTCAATAAAATATCAATAAAATAAAATAGAATATCCATTTGCACGAACAAATTATTAAAATAAAAAATACCGGGGACAAAAGACATATGTATAGTTCTGTCAAAAACTAATTTATTCTTTATATATTTCCGTATTGTTTCTATATATTGAATTCCAACGCATTTCATGTCTTGTGCTCCCCTGGCATATATGTTCCCATGTTCATCTTTATGTGCAGAAAATGGATCATGAGTCCAAAATTCCTTAAATATATAGTGAAAATATGTAATTTTACCCATAATCGATTAATATAATACATGTATATTATAGGTCAAAAATAAAATAGATATTGTGATAAATATTCGATCCTAAACAGCAGTTCTTAAATGATACACTGTGGTATCCAATAGAGGTGCAGTAATAACATCTTTGGATTTGAATATTGGTTAGCATAAAAATAAAAATATCTTTCATCTTAATAAAAAGTTCTTTGATTAGGTCTGTTAAAATTGTCTGATGTTTGGGGAGGAAATATATAGAAAAAGTTTGGAAAGCGACAAAACACTGACAAAAAAAAGGTATCAAATAAGGTGCATAAAGATTCAATACCAAAATAGTCTTAGGTAAAGTTAAAATACACTAAATATTTATTTTAAATTTTTAAGAAATATATAATAATTTATCATAAAGTTTACTCTTTTTCATTATCTTTTGACTTCACTTATATTTAAATTAAAGTATAGCTTAATTATAATAATCTAGTCAAATGTTTTATCAAACACGTCGAATACAGGAAGTTCAAATTATTTTAACTAAATGATTATTATGTTTATGATAATCACTAATTAATTATAACAAATTTAAAAAAATATATAATTAGTTTACTGTGCCTAATGATTAATGCATTCGATAACATCTACATAAAATTATTTTATTCGTTATTCCGAAGTAAAGGTATATCAAAAATAGATAAAGTCAATTAAATTGAGTAAAGTCACTTTAAATAAATAAAAATTATTCAATGCAATTTAAAATAAAAATAAAATTGGATTTAAAAAATTTAAATAAATTATTACTAAAACCTATTATCAATATTAAAATAAATATATCTATTATAATTGGTGATAAACTTATATTCCGTGAACTGTCCCAGGATTGTTCAATCGAGACATATTTTACAAACAAATTAATACTTGTGTAGTGGTTTAGTATTTTCACCAATAATTTATTTGTCCCATAATATATTTATTTGTTAATACTCAATTGTACTGTGACTAGATAATTTAATTTGGCTAGAGATAAATTCATTTCCAATGATTTGTAAAAAAATTAGTAAACACTCACTTATTCCATTTTTTTTTCGAGTAATTTTTATAAATATGATTTTGTATTTTGTCAAAAACTCAAAAAGTGAACAAACTATTAAGCAAAGATGATAAAAAAAAAATGTAATTTATATAACTGTAAATTTTAAATGTTTGAAGGATACAATTAAACAACTAGAAACACATCAAATAACTTTAGTTCAAAGATTAGGACTTATAGAAAAGCAAGTACAAGGACCATTTAAGGTGACTGTTAAAAAAAAAGTGCATAGAGTATCAAATTCAAATCCTGGTTTAAACAACCTAAAATTAATCAGACTTGTCCATTGTGGACTAAATGGGACATATTGTAGACTGAATTCACTCTTTTGGACATTACAAAAATGAAATTTGCACCCATTAAATCTGTTAAAATCGAGCATTCCTCAGTCGGTACAAATCTGTGTTGAGACCAAACCGTAGAGCATTTTAATTTCGAAATTTGAGTATGTATATGGTATCTCATTGGAAACAAGATCCAGAATAAGGTCTAATTGTATAAATTGTGCTTATTGGTTTTTTTTTTTGTACACTTTTTATAAACTTCCATATTTTAATTTTTTTATTACATATAAATTCAAGCCCTAGTTATGATCATAGACGACGGGATATGATTAGTATACTTTTTAAATTCCTAGAATACGGGTTGTCTTCAAATATAACCATGAATCTAAAATATAGCCTCGCCTATGATAATAACTAACATGATAATGGTAGTCTAGAAATTAACATCTTTATAAGCAAATGTATTTAATGCTATATATTTTATATTTACTGGATAGACTGGAACCACATCAGTATGAGAATTAAGTAGTACAGAAGGCAATTCTGGTTTCTGTCCGAGCCATGTTATAATAACAATTGGTTTTCCAGGGGCCATGTAATAAATATTTGATGGAAGGTTTAGACTTTGTGCTTGGCGTAAAAGGAACTCAACACATTTACCTAGAGGAAATATATTAGTATTTTTTTTTTATTATAATTTGGAATGAAAATTAAATGTACATACTATAATCAACATCTGGATGAACAGTTGGTATACGTAAATATTCTCGGAAATTAGTAACAGCTTCGTGTTCATCATCTTTATTTGAAGACATTTTTCTTCTTTTAATTTTTAGAATTTCAGCCTATAATTTTCCAAAAAATATTACTTGAATACAATTATTTTTTAATCACAATTTTAATAGACTGTATATCCTATTATAATTTAAGAGACACACTGACAAACGATTATTGATGCATGCAATTATTAATGCATTATAGCACAAATAGCTCTCAAGATTAGAATATTTGTTTTATTTTACCCCAGATAACCATTATTATATGTATATAATTACAGTACCTAGTTATTTAATTAATCAGTAATCATCAAGTATTTGTAAAAAATAGACAAGGACATTTTAACATACTCATTTTTTATTTTTCAAGTTTGCCTATTACCAACAACCTAATACACAAAACAATGAGAAACGATTGTTTAAAATATTATAATAGCTGAACTCTCATATAATTTTAAATTTGATTAAATGTTACCTTACATATGTTGTACTTCTAATGAGTAATTCAAGTTAAAAAGGTTAACCAACTAATTAAATAAGATATTGAATACATAGTATTCAAATAATTTTACATTCTAATTTTTCTGTAAAAATATTGTGATTTATTTTCACTTATACTTTTAATAATTCATTAGAAAAAAATAAATTTACAAAAAATATTAATAATAATAGTAATTACAATTTTCATACAATTATACAAAAAGAAAATAATAATAGAGTAAAATGTATTATGTAAGAACAAATTAGACTTAATTTAAAAGTTTTTGAATGTAGCCCATTTTAACTTTTTAACAAATATACCTAGCCAAAATTCCATACATAGCCATCACTAATAATAAATCTTTTTAAAAATATGTTGCCAGAATATTTAAGAATAAAAAATGTAATTACATTTAACAAATCCAATGAAAATCATTAACATTAATTAAGAGTGATAGGTGCATTATGTTTAAAATACATTTTAAACCTTTATATGTAACATGTAACATTAAAATATATTAGCAAATAAAATACCTATATAAAAAGTTAGTGATTATTAAAAATATTATTTGAAAAATAGTAGCAAAAACAAACTTGTGACTTTTTACTAAGAAAAAATATCTAATAGATGTTTTAAATTATATAACTATTTTAGTAATTTGAAATTATACATTATTAATACAATATATTCAGGTGGCTAATGGTAATATAACAACCAAAAAGGAGGAAATTTTTTTTTTTTTAAATTAATCTTAAGGTTGTTGTTACTGTGTTTAGAATGAATAATAATTTAAGAGTAATAAATTATGTATTAAATTGTTTTAGTAAAAATTAAGACTGTCAACACTCAACCAAAAAAGCATTCTCACCATGGTATTATATTATATTTTAAATTTAAATTATGTCAGCTGACCAATTTGTGTTCCATTTTTGATCATAACTCAAGTCAGCACACAGTTGACCTGTATAAAAAAATGTGCATCTCAACGAAAACATGAATTTAAATTAATTGAATGATATATAATATTATAATCGTGTAATATTTCTCAATAAGTACTCATAATTTCTAATCGAAACAACAATATAAACACACATCCAATAGGTGTCACGAAATAGAAACTAGGTCATCGGTGTCAAGGTACATATATTATTAAATTGTTAATTTGAATAGAGAACTGTAGTATTTTCTCAGCGAATTAAAAAATTATAATCGAAAAATAAAATAAAATATCATTTGCCTGAACAAGAATCATTAATATAGTAATCCTCCCGAATGATGAAAAAAAAAAAAATCGCGGGTTTAATACTGCAATATTAGTATTTAATAATAAAGTGATTTTATTGAAAATCACTATCTGTGTCGCACTTACCCAAACACCTGTCGGACATGTAACGCGATGTAACTATAATAAATAAGTAAATAAAAATAATATTAACATGATGATGATAATAATAATAATAATAATAGCGTATAATGATAATAATAATTAGTGTTGTTGTTATCAAACCGCACAAAACGGTATATAGTGTAATTACCTCCTGTTGATTTTATGTTCGCATAATAATATCTCTCGCGAGTTCACGTGTCCAATAATTCTCATGAAGTTATAAGTAGTTATGTACGTCGTCGGTATCGCACACGAAATTCAAATTGGTTACACGTAATAATCAGGCATTATTGTAATAAAGTAGGCGTGCGTTTAATTTATTATTTTTTTTTATTATTTGTTTTTCGGCCCTCCTTTTTCGTGCGACCCGAACTGCCTGCCGGACTACTGCGCCGCGCGTCGTTGACCTCCGCTCGAGAACATTATTATTACTTATTAACCGTTATCGTTTTGCTTAATTTTTTTTTTTTTTTTTATTTTTATTCTAACCACCGCTAAACGGGTGGGTAATATAGACTACAGCTGCTGCAGCTGCCGCGTACCGCGTACGACTACTACGACTGATGTACTGCGGCGACGGCGCCGTAGAAACAACAACATTTTATCAATCGGATCGGCCGCGCCGTGGTGCGCGCCGTTTCGTTTTTTATTTGTATTAAAGTCAAATTCGCAACAATTTAGTATACGAGACTTCCCCCCCAGTCGATAGTCTCGTCGACGTCCTGTTCCGTCGTATGTCGATCCCGACGGAAATCGTGTAGGGCCCAGGAAGGATTTTTTTTTTCGTCGACATTTCCCCCCCCCCCCCAACGATTTATCGAGTAAATACTGAAACTGGTCGTCGCTCTCGCGGATTGCAAATTTATTCAATCGTCTTCAAACACAAGATATATCAAACTCGGTTGACGTCTCTCATTACCGTCAGCGAATTTCCAAAACTCTTCAAACTAGTAAAAGGGCAGTCGAGCCCATTGTGCTCCGCCCTTCCGTCGGCGCCGTGTGGCTGCGTCACGAAAAAATGTCGTCACACTCCTCCGAAATGAATCTGAAAGGACGAACCCCACCCAATCGGCGCCCCAGACTAGCTATATTAAATTAAAAATAACTTCTCTCTCGTCGTCATTGTATTATTATATTCAATATATTTTTTTATTTTTTTTTTATTATTATTATTATTATTATTATTATCGCGCGTCGACGCTGCTTTGTCGTCGTCGTACACTCGCGAGACGAACGAGACGCTATCTACTGTGTTTATTATTATTATTATTTTTTTTTATATTTAGGCGAGCGTCTAGAAATAGATAACCATAACACGACGCCTTTTTTGCGATCTAAATATAAAAATTAATTTCATCATTTTTCGGGTAGGTAGGTAGTTACCACTTATATTTATAAACATAATAAACACAATATAATTAAACGTGGGGTCGTTTTTATATTCTGCGTGAAGCGAGGAATGTGTGCATTTCACTGAAATTATTTTATTAGAAAAATCGTTTCAACGTTCAATCCTCAACTCGGTGGATTGTTTTTTGAAAATAGCAAATTTTGTGTAGTTGGTAATTTGAGGGGTGACTTTTTTAAATTTCCCAACCAATTTTCTAATTAAAAAAAAAAACCAACAATTCACGAGTTACCGGTTTTTAACAAACTGGCCGAATTCGAAAAGAAATAATAATCGTAGGAACTTGAAATTTTCATTGAATAATAATTAAACTATTCTTTAGAAATAGTACTGTTTTCAAAAGGTTGACAGTCAGTTATTTCGACGAATTAAGAATAAGAGACTGATCGGCCCGTCTTTTTTCAGTATTTTGGTTTCAAATTTATATGAACAGTACTTCACCAATACCAGTTACCCATCACTATTGCATCTCATACGAGTCTTGTGTCTAATTTTTTTTTTTTTTTTTAATCATTCTTTAGTGCGATAAATATTGACATGTTGACACAATACATGGTCCTTTATATACTTGAATTGGTTGTCTACTCGGTGTTATAAATTAATTTTAAATCGCATTAACTTCTTAATTGTAATACCTAATCACTCTGAATTTATTTTTATCAAAGTGTTTAAATTTTTTTTTTTATCGTTGTCGTAAAACTATTTAATTGGTAAATAACAACTAATAAAAATTATTACCAACACAGAAAAAGAAACCTATTTTGTCAATCAACTATATTAACATTGATATTGATGTTTCTGCCGTATTCTAAATAGTCAGTATTACAACACATCTTATAAACGTGAACTATGATCGTTTTAGTTCATATTGTGCGTCTTAATTATTGTCTAGACCCAGTGGACTAGTAAATAACATTTCGAGATTGCATGCATGACATCTCGTAATAATTATTTTTATTGCTTTCATAATTATTAATCTTTCACTTTTTATTAAATTACTTTCTCGGCGTTCTCGTTTCAGATTATGAATATATAATATACGAGGAGTCGAATACCCAATATGAATTTGAAATAAATATAGTTTTGAATTGTATGATAATGTAAAGAATAAGCAAAATTAACTATGTAAATCATTGTTTTAAAATGGTAAAGAATTAAAAACAATAAAAAATATTAAGGTCAATATTAATTTTGCCTAAACAACTCGGTAGATGTATTGATATCATAACAGTTTTAAGTTCTAGCCTCTAAATAATATTATACATAAAAGTATTCTTATTTACGTACAATAATTTAGTTTTACCTATGTTTATCATATTATACCAACTAAATCACACGCTATAGCTATGTGTTGTAAATTTATAATGTAACATGTTTTTAGTGGATCTAAGTTACTACATTAAAACCGTTACGTAATACATTTTACACAAGAATGAAATCAAAAACACTTTTACCTTCCTAGACATCTACTGAACAGTTTACTTTATGTGTTCGATATATCACTTAATACGATTTGGCATCCATTTTGCAAAGGTTGTGTCAAAGTAAATAACTATGTATACATAAATTGATTATAAATAACATATACTTATTGGCCAAATAATTCCAATTTTGATCTTGACCTACATAGTTATTTACAAATGTGTCTAGTCTATTTTGTTTTTTAAATATACAACTTTATAGAACAGTAGGGTACATACCTGCTCGGTTGTTCTATGTATACAATATATATATATATATATATATATATATTGAGTACGAAGATACTATTTATTAAAAAGCGACGCTTCTTTGTCCCATTGTCGTTTTCACTATTCAAATAAAAATACTTTAATATTTATTGAAGTATCACAATTATTATTTTTTATAAACTAATTATTTAATCAATATAACAAATGTGTAAGGTTCCAGCAGTTCCAGTTAATAACGTTTATAATGCTTTACACAAGGTTAAATTGTTTGTCATCACTGGCCATTCTATTTTGTCATATTGTCTTATAATTGCAGCTCGAAAGGATAAACATATTTGAATGACGTAAATCATAAACAAATTAGGCACTTGAATATATTGGAGAACTTTTAGATATATATATATATATATATATATATATATACTGATAAGTGGCGTGACAGGGTAAAAAATTAGGGGCGGAAAAATAATGTATTCACCAAAATTGTAACCACAGGATGCAGGGTAAGTACATATTATTCTCACTAGAGTTAATTGTTTATCGTTTATTGAAAATGTAATAGTTTTCAATTGATTGAAAGACGTTTGATTAAACACGAAACATTTAAACATTGATAAAATAAATTATAATCACTTTTATGATTTGTAAAATTATGTAGGTACATATCTGTATCTATCTAAAATACATTTTTACAACCGATTTTCATAAGTAACCTTCACTTGACATATTGTAATTAAAATAAATAAAGATTCTCTTAAGTTTTTTCTAAATATATATTTCTTATAAAAAACATAACAATGAATAGTTATTAATACTAAAAAAAAATAATTTATATTTTACGCAGTCGCTAGGCTCTTAATTATATTGTAGTAAATATTAATTCCATCCAAAAACGTTTTTTCATTTAAATATTCATTGTGGTCGTGTAATAGTACTGGTGTATACTGCATTGGAGAAAATCCAAGTGCGGGAATACCAATCTAGAAAACAAAGTTGATTATTAATTATAGTAATTATAATTGTTATATAGTAAATCAAAACCTATATTTATGGATGTCTCCAACTAATAAACGAATACTTTTTTAAACTTCTTATTGAAAGAATAAATGTAAGCTAGTAATAAATTGTAAATTAGTGATAAAACTTTGAAGAATTCTTTATTGATAAATTATAAGTAGATGATTTTAAAAATGATTAAGTAATTTAAGTTTCTTCTAACTTTTAAATTCTTGAGTTTAGTAATATAATAACTAATTAATAAGTAAATACAATTTACTTAAAAGTAATAATATTGCCAAATTCAAGAATTTAATATGTTACAAACAAATAATAAATAACTAATCATGTGCTATGTCAATCGGAAACAATTATTATTTATGAACAAATACGTATCAATTAATTAAAAAAAAAACATAATTACTAGTCTTAAGTATCTGCTATCTCCAGATCCAGGAGCTATTGATGGTTTTAATTTTAAACCCCTAGAAAATACATACCAACACTTTTATAAGACAGGTAATATTATATAGGTAGTTTATAGGTACGTACTACGTATGTTATTACCTCAATATTGTAATTTAAGTATAAATAATTAATTAAAATCGATAAATAAAAATATAATATAATAATAATAAATAAATACAAATAGTTTAATGATTATCATTGGCTTAACTCCATGTAAAATCAATGAAGATTTTTTTTTTTACTCACTCACATTTTATCACATTCACTTTTGAACTTCAACCACCAAGGATTTGAATTGTCTAACTTGGTAGGTGTAGTCTGTTCGTCTTTTTTAAAATCTTCTAGTCGTACACCTTCACCAGCCTCGTGGCACCATTTAATTATGGTATCTTTTATAGAATAGTAATCTGCACCCACAGCCAATCGAACATCAAAACCGGCTGAAAGCTCAGGAGGCACAACATTTAGCTGACATCCACCACTCATCATTGTCATATTTATAGATGTTATTTGCCCAAAGTCCAGACCTTCGGATAATTTTTTTTTCTCTGAAGTTCTCCATTCCAATATTTTGTTAATCACGTACATCAATTTTTCAACAGCTGTATTATCATGAAGTAACGAAGCGTGGCCGGGTGTACCCTTGCTTCGAATATAAAATTCTATAACAATATTTATGAAACAGTATATGAATATGTGTAAATTCATTAATATATGTAAATAATTCATAAGAATATGTAGATATATAAATAGTGAATTATAATAGTTGATGATGGTAATGCATTACTATGAAATGAAATATTAATTTATACGAGTATATTATAGTGACACTTAATATTGTGAATTGAAAAACTTCTGTGTTCTAGTTTTAAATGATTATTATGATTGGAAAATTTTTTTTTTTAAATAATACCTGTTTTATATTAAAACAGTGGCCTCATATTATTATGAAAAAAAACTGTGGGTAAACTAAACTCCCAAAACCTTTCCTTGCTTATCTCATTATAATAATTGTATTTATTATTTTTCTAATTTTATGTCTGTGTTTGAGAGAGACACCAACGTTTCGCCACTGGATACTTCAAATTGTAACCAATAAATTCCGTGTCAGTTGTTATTTTACAATACTTCTATGTGCATTATCAATATTCATGAATTATAGTTCTAGAAACTGGTTATCAATTTATCATGAATGCTTTAGATAGGTACTGCATTACTTATAGAAAGACATTCGAATAATGAATGTCTATATTCTTAACCAAATCTAATATTTTTCCTAGTTTAATCTCAACTGAGTGATCAAGATTGACACCATAAATCAAATAAACTTAGTAATTGTTATGTATAATAATTTTGACAGTTTACACTTAATGAAATATAGGGTATTTTTATGGTAAGTACTTAAAATAGAATTGTTACTAACGCCAAATTGTTTTTTCGACATAGTACAGAGGAATAATATCGTTTATACTCGCCAATCCTTCGTCTAAAGCAAATCCAATATTCAAGGAACGGAATTCATTTGTTTTTACAAAAAGAGCCATGCCTAATTTACCTCCAATTTCTTCATCTAAAATACAACAAAAAACTTTTTATGAAAAATAGGTAGGTAAATAGATACAATTTTTTTAAATTCTATAATTATGATAAATAATATATACCAGGCATAAATGTTATGTTTATAGTCCTATCAAAAGTCAAATTTTCATCTAAATATTTTCTTATAGTTTCCAAATATTGTATTCCAACGCATTTCATATCTTGTGCTCCTCTTGCATAAATGTTTCCCTTTTCATCTTTATGTGCCAAAAAAGGACCATAAATCCATTTTTCCTGCCAATAATTAAAATAGGTTAGGTAAATTTATATGTAAAAAAAAAATAAATAAATTTCTCGTTTCACTCAGAATCTAAAACAGGCTTATGGATCACTACAAACATACTGGATAAACTGGTACAACGTCCATATGAGATGTAAGTAAAAGAGATGGCATTTCAGGTTTTTTCCCCAATAATGTAATTATTAAAACTGGTTTTTTTGGTGCCATGTAGTAAACCTTTGATGGCAATCCTATGCTTTCTGCATAGAGCTGTAAAAAATTGATACATTCACCTGCATATAATAAATATGTATTTAATACAATTGGTTAAAAAAATTAGTTCTCAATCATAGTGTAGATAATTTAAATAGTAAATTTTTTAAGCAATGAAATATATTACTTACTATAATCGACATTGGGATGAACGGTGGGTATTCGTAGGTATTTTCTAAAATTGGTAACTGCTCTATCCTCCTTAATTTCTGAAGTCATTTTTCATATATTTTAATTAAATAGTAAAATTTAAGTTGAACTAAACAATATTGTGTAAAATACAAAATGTTCGTCCATTAAACTGTTCACAAAATCACAGCTATCTATTAAATATTCATATAGTTATCATTTATATCAGCCACTTTAAAATGAAATACTCTTATTTAATGTCTTTTGTATACCTATGTAATATGTGTTGATCAATATGAGTAAATTTACATATACATTTTTATCGTTCTCGTGTTATTAAGATAATATTAAGACCAATGTATTATAAGCATATTACGTAATATAATATATGTAATCATACTATTATTCTTTTATAAAATAATTTTTTAGTTCAACATATATTTGTTCTATATGATAAATTATATTTTATAACTTTAAATATTATATTGAAATAGGTACTTAATAATAAATGATTTATTTTTAAAACATTTTGGGATGGAGTTTAAAAATAATGACTATAATTAGAGGCATGTATTTACCTATTATTTTATAGTATGATTACATACCTATAAAGTAGTCAGTATTTTATAATTATTTTAAAAATCGTTGTGCATATTTATAAATTATACAACGATTTCGAATGAAATTATATATTATAATTGTATAATATAATATAATATAATATTATATTATTAAATGATATTATATTATGTATAATAAATATATAAATTGTTGGGAAATTCAAAAAATGATCTCCCGAAAGCACCAACAAGATAAAATTCGCTATCAGAAACCATATCTAAAGTTGATGATTGAACCAAGTCTTCTGGACTATTTCTGGTGGAAATCGTGTTCACAGATTGAAAGAAATTAATCATGGTAAAACCAATAGCTTCCTCGTTTTCCTTAGAACCTAAAAAGTTCTAATAATAAGTCTCAGGTATGTTACTACACAACTTTATCATTTTTTATTTAGGTAAATAACCTTTATCCTTAAAATTAATTTACTATTAATTTATCAATCCCTAGAGATCCTACCAAAATAAATTTACATAGGTAATCAATCTTTTTAGAACTTACAAAAATTTACATTTTTAAAAAAAATTTCTTTTTGAACTATTTTTATGGACCATTGATTATGTATATTAAATGTATTTTCAAGTAAAACTTATTTAAATACTGTTTTTATATTTTGTTGTAATTCTAAACACACTTCTTAGCATTCAAAGAGAAATAAATAAATAATTTAATAAATTCTGTAAGTACTATACCTAATTATTTATCATAGCCACCATGCTCAAAACGATCAACACGCCTTGAACATCTTTGATACTACCTAAAACACATATAAATAAATTTATTTTCATACTATTATACTTATTTATTTTTAAACATAAATTATCACTATACATTTTATTTTATATTTTTACATTATAATTTATTATGTTATGGGGGACTAAATTATTTATATTGATATTATTATAATAATATAGGAACGTGGGTTAGTAAACTTAGAATACTTGGATAGAAGTTTATAACTCGTGAAGTAGAGCGAGTGAAGCAAGAGTTACTTATTCATTAAACAAAAATAAATTACCATCTATCTATATAGTAAAATATAATTTCAAAAGTTACCGACATTATTAATTGATAGTTCTAGGAGTGTAAATAGTGATTTATTGACTAATAATGTATGTGATTTTAATTTATCTATCATTGCACATAAGAAACAGTGTAGATAATACCATTGTCCATATTTCTTAAGATTGGTCAAGTCCGACCATAGGGGTACATAGCACCGAGCTTTATACACCTCTCCCTAAATATTAGATTTATAAATATAAAGTTGTATTATAGATATTAGAGAGCTTTAAATTAATAACAAACATCTTGGTATCGTTTTGCTAATAACACCTCGAAGGATAGAGAATTTACACAATAGGTACTATGAGATTTTCACCTTTTTATTGTCGGTCAACATTGTTGTTTGATCTCCTCCACCATTTACGAACGATTACAATGTATAGGTGACGAATGATTTTGTTTCAATGACGCAAACGTCGGCACCAGCGCAAAATTGATCGATTAAACATATTCGTACAGGTGAATGATTAAACAATAGTACTTGATTCCGACATTATTGTTGTCTGTGACAGCGACGAAACACGAAAGATGCCGCCAAAGACGTGAAAGACGTTCACCGCCATGAACTCATAATGCAATATACAACGGACAATACATGAGACTCTGATTAGTTCTATATAGGTATGGTCGCAGAAGGTAACCGCGGTTTCATTTGTTTCGGATAATGTATACCCAACGTACTAATTATTTGAAATAATTTTTTAGGGTTAAATCTTCGAGAGACAACGTTTTTTCATCGCGTACAATGTTTTCATCAATGTTTCGACCGAAAAAAAAAATCGAAATCGGTCAGGTTAAGTTAGGTTTCGTTAAGTTTGATCAAACCTAACAGATTTGTCAAATGTTTTTGTCAAATATTCATTGACTCATAAAATGTATTTGATTTACCGCGAGATTCGTCCAACAACCTAGGTAACATATGTATATTACCAGTTTCTATATCAAGGTACATACATATACCGAATATCACTGACCAGTTAATACTTATACCTGTGTCCGGTTCTATATAAACACTCGACACATTACGCAACACTTTGTTTACCTCGAGATCAAGACAGCAGTACTGGTCAGTAACATTTTTCTTAAATCATTTTTTTTTTTTAATTAGCTCACTGAATTTAACTTTCTAAACCCTTTTTTATTCCTTCCTTCGTTTAATCTCAGCCTGAAGTTATGTGCTAGTGAAACGAATAGCTGCTAATAAATCCCTTTGTTACCCTGCTCTGCAAGGAGCCAAGAATAACATTAGATACCCATTACCCAATAACAATGACGCGAAAGATAATATATTATATACATCCGCGCCACGGCGAATTGGCAATAATTTGTAAAAGGCGCCAAATGCGCGTCAGAACCGAACGTGACCGCGGCGCGGCGTTTTTTTTGAACGTCTTTGGTGGGTCGCATAAATTAATTTTTTTTTTTTAACTCTACTTTCTTTCTCTCTCTTGGTAAAAAATATCCCTTTCCGGGCAAAAAAGTCGCGATCATATTTTCGCAACGCTGATTAATTGAATTTCGATATTGTTTTCCCGTTGACTGGCCGCCGAAATAGTTAATTTACACAAGACACGACGATCAAATTTGCTCTGCCGGATTATCTCAACGCGCTGCTCCTCTAGCGGAACTCAAACACGTCCGCTCGTTGCGCCCCAAGTACATTTTACCATCCGCACGCGCGCACACGCACACACACACACGCGAGTACACGCCCACACGTACTTTACACGCGATAACAAAAAAAAAAAAAACCGATGTCGGTGGCGCGCCGTGCGAAGTGATCCGCGACAACAAGACGCGCGACGGCAGTAGCGGCAGTGGTGGCGGCGGCGGGCCCTATTCCTAATCTTGTTATTGATCGTTTATTGTTGCGCGTTTGTTGTGACCGCCACCGCTCCTAGCAACGAAAGAGAAGCCGTAGCCATAGTCACCATGAACGCCTTTTTCCGTCAACAATTCAGGTGAACCAAATAATATTGTAATTAATAAAAACGAGAAACGAAACGGTAAAAGTAACGAACAAACATTTTCGAAACACTCCGTTTGAATAACGCGTCCGGCACCTCCGGTCCGTCGTGCGACGAATCGTCGCTGTAGCTATTAACTGGAAAACGAAATCCGCGTCTCTCAAGTCGGCTCTCGTTTTTGTCCTAACTGTTGTCATTAGAAATCATTATAGTAACCGAGGTGTTTGTGTGTGTGTGTGCGTGTGTGTTTGTGTGTGTATGTATTTACAGGCGTACGCTGGCGTTCCGTCTGGATCGAGACTTATGAGACGCTTCTGCGAGCCGTCGCTGAACGAAATCTAGTAAAACAGTAAGTGTTTTTTTGGCTTGTATGTCCCGTAATGAACGTACTAGAGTATGATGTGTGCGCGTTTTCCGCCGACGGCAAATATGTCGCGGCTGCCGTGTCTAACCGATTTATCGTGAAAAAATATCCGTTTGCCGGTCCGCAAGTTACAGCCCTGGCCACTCACGATATTGATAGTCTACAGTGGAACGTTGAGTCGGATTACGTATTGTGCGCCCAACTCGGTAACGGTGTATTGCAAGTGTATGATGTATTCGCCGAAAATTGGATATGCACTATGAAGTGTGGCTACTTTCGGTTTATTGCCGCTCAATGGATAAGTCATGGGAAAATTTTGTTGACCCTTGAATTTCACATGGCTCTGGGTATATTTGATGTGTTTGCAAAATCAATGGTGTACATCGAAGTTCCAAAGCCCATTTGTCCTTGTGTACTCTTCAATAACGACGGAACACATATGTTTGTTGTTTCAAAAATCAATGGTTTTGAAAAACTACTGATGATGCGTTCACGAAAGTTAGATAGGGTTATCTATATTCAAGACATAATTGATGGACCATGTGATGGATTGAATAAATCTCCAGACAATCGATTTCTGTGTGTTTTTAATAAGCAAAAATTAGCAATTCTTAATTTTATTTCTGGTATTGTAATTGGTCTGGTTGAATATGATTATTTAAATATTATAAGTTGGGCACCCAATAGTGAATATTTAGCTTTAGGATGTTTATCAGGAAATATTGTTGTATTAGCTTCTTCTAATGAGTTTAATGTAGAAATGAAATTGTGCCGTATTTCGGTTAATGAAAATTATTTATTTTTCACTGAATCCAATCGACTATTGATTAAAACTAAACCGTCAAGAAATTTTATCAATAACGTGCCCACAAAAATTGCTTCCATTGCTTGGAGTTATGACTGTAGTTATTTTAGTACTTTTGAAGTTGATTCATCATTTCTTTGTATTTGGAAGAAATATAAATTGATATGTGCAGTAGAATTTTCTACAGGAATAAAAAAAATGCAATGGTGTCAGTCAGAAAATAAACTCTCAGTAGTTTGTGGTACTGATTTAATTTTTTTTTGGACAGAAGATCAAAATCCTACATTACAAGTTTCGCCAAAATTTGTTAATGGAACATCTTTGTTCGTTTCTAATATATCTTGGTCATTTAATAATAGAGATATGATTTTGAGTGATGGAAAAAAATGTTTATTATTAACCATTTAGTATTAGCATAATTTTTAATTTCTAACAATTTAGTAATTGTTCTTGAAAATTTAATTATGATGTTGAATACAATGAATACATTTAGTTTTTATGTTTGTAACAATTATTATTATTATTATTATTATT
This sequence comes from Drepanosiphum platanoidis, assembly GCA_948098885.1. Classification (NCBI taxonomy): domain Eukaryota; kingdom Metazoa; phylum Arthropoda; class Insecta; order Hemiptera; family Aphididae; genus Drepanosiphum; species Drepanosiphum platanoidis. Next base: position 5,708,860 of record OX402532.1, read on the forward strand.
ATTGAGTTGTTTAATTAAATATACTTTTTAGCTTTTAATTTGATATTTAAGTATACTGTTGGTAAATATATAAATATATATATATATATTTAGTAAGTTTAATATAAATGTAATAATTTATTTTTAATTCATCATGAATGTAAAATTATTAACATTTCCAAATCATGTATGTGGTTATCATTTGATGATTTCATTTTTTTAAATGTAATTTATCATCTTTTCATTTAAGTTAATATGTACTAGTTGTTTAACTAAACATTTATTTGAAAAAAAATTAAATGTTTTTATTTTTGTTTATGTTTAAAAAGTTGGTATTAAATTAATAATTAAATAATTAATTATATGATTTATATTTTTGTAATAGAATCTGTATATATCATATTTTTTCATAAAAAAAAAAAAACTATACATTTATAATTTTAGCTATAAAAATAAAATCTTATACTTTTATAATTTTTAATTTCAGTTGTAGTTATTTTGATTATCAAAGATTGTTTTAAATATTTAATAAATATTATCAAAGTTTTTTTTGTAAATGTTTATTTATTTTCTTAATAATTTTTAATTGTTAGTTAAAACTTATAATTTTTAGTTTAGTTAGGAACCTATTTTATTTAAAATTATAATACAATTTTATTTGGGTTTAGGTGATTCCATGGCGACTTCTGTAAGGAGTGGAATCAAATTAGAAGGTTCAGCAGGTACTGGATCCCAACTTAGTACCATAACTGTGGTAACAGCTGGCGGGGTTGGTCAAACACTCGTTGTACAACCAGTACAACAAACTTCAGTAGTACGTACCTCAATTGATCAGGTATTTACAAAATTTATTTAGTTATAATTAATGGTAATATTTGAACATATTTGTTTTTTAGAATGTCAATAGTAATAGACAATTGGAAAATGCCATACTGTGTGGCACAAGTCCAGTTCATGATGATGGATCTGATAAATCCATGGATGATGATGAACATCACATAGATCATAAAGATTCTACAGTTACAGTTGATAATGGTCATTATATCGTGGCAGCCTCAGGTGAATTTTTAAACAAATATTTGTGATATTACTGTAATATATTATGTAAATTCACTAATACTCAATGAAAAATGAAGGATTTAAAAAAAATAAATTATTTAGCTCTAAATTAAATTAAATTGTAAATACCAACATACTATAACAAAATATGTTCTTGTTTTTACTGGAAAAATAATTTTGTATTTTTCTTTTATATCATAATAGTCCTTCATTTTTCATACAAAAAGCATAATATTATATTTCATTGTAACTATAAAATTACATGCTTACAATTAAGAAGGGACTCAAGGACGATCTTATACTTCCCTTACACCTGTACCAACATTGGGTAAGACTTGTAGAGAAAAATGTATTTTGTTCATTTGAAAATTTGTAGAATTCCAATATCTCTGTATTTTCTTTGTTGATTTTTTTTAATTAATTTGATCTTATTAGTTCGAACATATTATTATTTTGCTTGAGCCCTAATGCATTGGTTATTTTGAAGATATGTTATTAGCTTATATTACATACCATCATATTTATTTATATTTGTTCATATTTATATTAGTATCTGGAGGCTTTTTACTTCTTGATTTATTTTAAAACATATTATTGCTTAATTTTTTGTATATATATTGCAATTAATTATTTATTCATACAGTTTTATGAACATATATAATATATTTTGTTTAGTTCCTGAAGCTGAAGCAGTTGGTTCTGATGATGTTGGTCATTCTACTTATGTTCAATATGTTGAAGGAACTGGCGAGCAGGCAATATTCACCAACGGCCAAATGTAATTTTATTTTAATTTAAAGTTTATTGTGTTATTTAATTATTTTTTATTTTTTCATTTTTAGGGCATATCCAGTTTATACGGTTGGCGAGAGTGGAACAATGTATCAGACTGGTCAAACCCACTATTATACTCCAAGCACAAATTCTTATTCTCAAGTAAACAATATTTATTAACTATTAATTTGTTTATGTCACACAATTAATGTTTTGGCAATTATAAAATGTAGGATAATCCAAGAAGTTTTAACTAAACTTTATCAAAAGCAATATATGTGGATATTGTTTTATAAAAATTCCCTTTCACTTCTCCGTCAGTTACAAAAAAAAATAAAGTCTGAATCTTATGATAAAGTTTGAACTTAATTTTTTGGATTATTCTGTTTATTTCTTTTAATATATCTATATTAACATATTGAAATTAAAAAATGTTCAAAATGTTAAAGGTTACAAATACCTTAGGACAACCAACATGTCAGGCTCAAATTATTGGTAATGCAGCTTATATCATACAACAGAATGTTGACAATGATCATACTATTATTGCTACCACCCAAAGAGACAGCCCAAATTCTGCTATATCTTCGGTACAATAATTTAATAAAAATTTGCCTCATTATGTTTTATGCATTGCTTAAATTTATCTTTGTTATTGTATTTTATTTTTTGCAATTTTCACAATAACCTATTATTATTATTATTAATTAATTTTTTTTTTTAGGATGTATCTTATCTTACGGTAAACGCTACTGATTCTGGCACAACTAATACTAATATGGATCAACTAAATGGCGTTGAATCAGATGGAGGAATGCAAAACTCTGGTCTTATGCATGCTAATAGAATTTCTCCAGCAACTGTAAGTAATTAATATAATTTATCATTATATTTACTATTATGAAATGTAACTTCAAAGGTTAACTGGCTGATGGAAAATTATGAAATGGCGGAAGGAGTATCTTTACCTCGATCAACATTATACAACCATTATTTAACACATTGTTCAGAAACTAAAATTGACCCCGTAAATGCAGCATCTTTTGGTAAACTGATACGATCTGTATTTATGGGATTACGTACAAGACGTTTAGGAACTAGGTATGTTGCTATTCTGAATTTTATTGTGCTTATTTTATTCAATATTTTCTATTTTCAGAGGGAATTCTAAATACCATTATTACGGTATAAGAATTAAGGCTAGTTCGTTGTTAAATGATTTTTCCACTGAAGAGAGTTTGCCTGGCCGAACAAATCAAAGTAGTAGCTCCAAAAAAATTAAGTTCATCAAAACTGAAGAACGAAACTGCAATCAATATACCACCAACAGTTCAGACTCTGCTAATTGTTCTCAAAATAGTATTCCATCTTCTCCTCAAACGCAAAACCAAGAATATTTAGGTGATGGTGCTAATGCCGTACCGGAATTTCCAGATATTATATTGGAAGAAATACATTTAGACGACAATTGTACTTTCGAAGATGTAGATACATTCAAAAATTTATATCGCGAACATTATGAAGTATTTATTTTTAATTTAATACTTATTTAATTTTATTAAAAACAATTTATTTTTGCAGGCATTCTTAGGTGCTATATTAAATTTGGAATTTGGTACTGTTGAATCACTTTGGCGAGAATTTTGGCGCAGTCAAGATAATAATAATGATGAATGCGAAGAAGAAAAATATCTATCTAAAGAAAAATTATATTCATTGTCGAAATGTAAAACATTACAACTATTTGTGAAAACTGTCGATTTTCTATTTTATCAAAATTTGGTGAAAGTATTAATTCCAGATGTTCTACGGCCTGTTCCTGGTATGTTATATTTAATATGTATATAAAGTGATGATATTAACATGTAAAAAACATTCTACAGGAACATTAACACAAGCTATTAGAAATTTTTCAAAAGGGTTGGAGTCTTGGCTTACATCTGCAATGCAAGGATGTCCAGAAGAAATGATCTCAATTAAAGTAAATATCTTAATATGCTTTTGTTAATTGTTTATATCTCTTAATTGTTTCAATATTGATTTAATAATTGATTTCAGGTGACTGCTGTCAGTGCATTTGCACAAACATTACGTCGGTACACTTCACTTAATCATCTTGCCCAAGCAGCGAGAGCAGTGCTTCAAAATTATACTCAAATAAATCAAATGCTTACCGATTTAAACCGTGTGGACTTCCGTAATGTACAAGAACAAGTAAGAAATATCTTAATATATTTATTTATGATACATAAAATTAATATATTTTAAGGCTTCCTGGGTATGCCAATGTGATTCAACATTAGTTCAGCAATTGGAGGCAGATTTTAAACATACATTACAACAACAAAATTCCTTAGAAGAATGGGCAACGTGGTTAAAAAGTGTTGTGGATAATTGTTTGAAACAATATCGTGATACACCCAATTTCACTAAAGAAGCTAGACAGTTTTTACTAAAATGGTCGTTCTATAGGTAAATATGATTCTCAAATAAATAAAAACTTGTACAACATGTCTCATAAATTCTTTTAGATTTTTAACAAAATAAGAACTTATTTTACAAAAAAAATTTACTGTATGATGAAATTTTCTTAATAAAAAAAATACTTTTTAGCAGAATTTTTTACATAAATCTTTTAAATTTTAATGCATGTTTATTATTGAAAAATAAATCATAAAAAAAATTATAGTAAAATCCTAAAATTTCTTGCTTCCCTTAAAATCTAGTATACAAATTTAAATAAATTATATCAAACTATTGGTATTTATTACTTAATAATCTTAATTTTGCTATGGAAACATATTTTTTATTCAAACGCACACACACATATATATATATACTCCCTTAATTTACACAAATAATTTTTTGTTTTTTTTCTTATTAAAAAAATACTTTCTAACTGTCTTAACATTTTAAAAATATTAATTACCTGCTTAGATTCTGGCTATAATAACTTTGATTAGAATTATTTTACAAATATATTGATTACTCCCAAATTAATACTATTATTTTTTTATTTTAATTTAATAGTTCCATGGTGATACGTGATTTAACTTTACGTTCAGCTGCTAGTTTTGGTTCATTTCACCTAATACGCCTGCTCTATGATGAGTACATGTTTTATTTAATTGAACATGAGGTGGCTCTAGTCACAGGAGAAACACCAATTGCTGTAATGGGTTCGGGAGATGTAAGTATGATAAAAATATAATTTTATTAAAATCAGATTTTTAGGATATTACTTACATGTACAACTTGTACTACTATGCCACAATTATTAAAATTCTGTGGTCGATAAAAATCTGAGTTCTAACTTAAGTTGTGATGAATTTCATTTTTTATATTTATGATAAGAAAAAAATCTAAAATTTAAAATGAAAATCGTAGTTATTGAAAATAATAAGTATTTAAAAATATTTTGTTTTAACGGACTTCTTTATTTTGTTTTAGAAAACTGCTATACCCACTGTCTTAATTGACTATGAATCAACTGAATACACTACTAATTGCAATGGAAAGCGCATGAAAATTAACTAGTCACCATGTATTTAGAAGTTTCTTAATTTTTGGGCACTTTATCACGAAAAAAAATTTAGTTATTGTTTGAACCCATTGTTTACTATTATTTAATTTTTTTTTTTTTTTGTTATTGTGCGCACTGCAATTTATTATTTTAATTTTTACCTACCTACACTTTGTAGATAATTTTTATTAATTTATTTCCAAAGACTTAATATTATCTACATTTTTATATGACATTTTGTGCAATTATTTGTTTTATTTTTTTTTAAACTATTTATTTTGTATAATGTAATACATACATTAAATAATTGATTGAATTTCAAGGCCTAAACAGCATTTGTGATGAATATTGTTTACATTTTTTTTTTTTTTCATTTTTAGTTTATTATATATCTAAATAATACTTAAAATATTATAATGTATTCTGAATTGTGGTTAATTGTGTGTTTTTGGTATTACAATTTTTCAATATAAATACACATACACTAAATGCGAAAAACGATTTTATTAACATAACAAATTATACACATTTGTTTATTGAATACAACTACTCTACTTGTCCCATTATTTTCAAGTTATCAGCCTTGACAAACTCACATCCTGTACTTTGAACTATATCTACAATTTCTACACCTTCGGCAATCTCAACTAAAGTCAATCCGTTTTCAGGGTCCACATCAAATACACACTGCAAAACAGGTAATATATAATAATCAAAAATAATGTATAATATAAATTTATATATATATATGAAAATCAATTGCCACCCGTATAATCAACCGATTAGGCTGATTTTTTTAAAATTTTATATTCGTAATGGTTGGGACAATGTATGTATGAAAGAAAATGTTTGGGAAATCCGACAAAATATTCGAAATTTGGGTTGTTTTTGAAATCTGAGTAGTAATTGTCACGACAACAAGAATTAAATCTCAGTGGTTGAATTTGACAGTATTGGTTGTAATTACCAAATACCAATGAGTCCTCAACACTTGAGAATGATCGACCGATTTTTTTTTTTATGTGTTCGTAAGTGTCAAAGAAAATGGATTAGTTTTTTTTGTATGATAATTCTAACTAAAGTTTTATAATTCTGTTTTCATGACGACAAGAAATAAACAACCGAAATTAAATCTGCGTTGTTGATTTTGACAGTATTGTTTCAATGGAGAAAATATATAAATACATCAAAAAATTGATCTCGCGCTTTGTAAAAATGAGAATGATTTTATAATGGGTAATCATCTCCAAAACTACTTATCCAATAGTAATGTGGTTATTTTAACATGATAGAGTACATCGCGAAGAAGGTTTTTTGCTATTGAAATCCATCGATAGCTCTACTATTATCTCCTCCAAAACCAATTTTTTTGGTATATTTTGTACGAACATAAATTTTTTTTATCTCAACTCGGGCGAAGCCAGGTAATTCAGCTAGTATAATATAAATTTCAATTCAAATAATCACCTTTTCTGTGATAATTTTGTCAACACATCGGCTGCCGGTTAATGGAAGTGTACAACTAGAAATAATTTTTGGTGAGCCATCTTTTGTCGTGTGTTCCATAGCAACTATAACTTTGGTGCGCGGAGCTGATACAAGGTCCATTGCTCCACCCATACCTTTTACCAATTTACCCTGATCAAACAGAAAATTTAAACAGTTAAATTACTCATTACAATTGTTAATTAAAAAAAAATTACCGGTATCATCCAATTAGCTAAATCACCATACTGTGACACCTCCATAGCACCCAAAACGGTTAAATCTAAATGTCCTCTAAAGTGAAAAAAAAATTATTGCAACCATTTGTCGACTATAACGTAGTAGCAATTCAATAATTACCCTCTGACCATTGCAAAACTCTCTTCGCTTCCAAAGAAACTACTACCAGGTATGACGGTAACTGTTTCTTTTCCAGCATTTATCAAGTCTGGATCGATTAACTTTTTAGATGACGGATGTGGACCAAGACCAAGAATACCATTTTCGCTCTGTAATATTACCTGGATACCTTCGGGAATGAAATTACTCGCTAACATTGGCATACCTATGCCTAAATTGACTGTTTGTATTATTTATTAAGGATATTTAAAACTGAAAAAGTATTAGTATCGATCACAAATAGCCTCAAATACAGCTAAAAATCAAGTCAAAATAATGGTTGGAAATTATTTATAAAGCGTGAATTGAAGTCTGTCTTTTATCGTGACCGGCTAATATTTAGTCTAGCTGAGGTTGGCACAGACTTATTCAAAATGTTAATTAAAGTGTAACTTGAAAAATATATGCACATAAAACAAAAGGATACCATACATGCCGTTTTTGAACTCCAAAGCTACACGCTTAACAATTGTTTCTCTTAATTGAGCAGCTGATGAGCTGGTCAACATTGAATCAGATTGTTGATCAGCCTTTTTGGACAAAACTGTTTTCTAAATTTTCGAAAGTTTTAAAATTATTAAATATGTATATTTAAGTATAAGAAATAATATTTCACCTCAATTTTTTTAATATAATCCTTGCCCAGCACAATTCTATTAATATATATTCCTGGAACATGTACATGATCTGGATCGATAGAACCAGTTTCTACTATTTCTTCAACTTCTACAATGGTTGTTTTAGCGGCTGCACACATAACAGCGTTAAAGTTTCGAGCTGATTTGCTACAAAATGTAAAATATTAAATTAAGTTTAAATCTATTGAGTATTGACATCATTAATATTACTTAAAGACAAGATTTCCTTCATGATCAGCTTTTTGTGCCTTGATAATAGCATAATCTGCAGTAATTGCTTTTTCCAAAACATATGTCTGCCCATTAAATATTTCGGTTTGTCGGCCCTCACTAGCTATTTCCACAAGACTTCTTTTAGTGATGACATTGTTTTTGTTTGCTTCTTTGTCATCGTTTTCTTCGACTGATTCTTTATGTAATGCATACTTCAGTGGAATTCCACCCTCTTCAACAAGAGTACCAACAGCAGTAGGTGTATAAAAGGCTGGTATACCTGCACCACCGGCTCGTATACGTTCAGCTAACGTTCCCTAAAAATAAAATTGTACTTCAATATCCATAAAATTATTCTTTTTCATTAACAAACTTGTGGAGTTAGTTCTACTGTAAGTTCTCCATTTAAGTATTGCTGCTCAAATTCTGAATTTTCTCCCACATAAGAAGCAATAACTTTGGAAATTTTCTTTTGTTTTAATAATTTTCCTAAGCCAAAATTATCTACACCAGCATTATTACTGATTACTGTCAAATCATTTATGTCATTTCTTTCTACTAGGCCATCAATTAATTTTTCTGGAATACCACAGAGACCAAAACCTATATTTAAATAGAAAAATATATATTAAATTTAATTTGTTTATATAACAAATAGTAATATCATAGCATTTAAATCTTTTTCAATTAATTATATTTTTATAATATTGTGATAATTTTGTTTAAAATTTCTTATTAACAACTTGTATTACATCTGGTCATATATTTTGTTAAGAGAAGATCATTTTTAAAGGATTCCAAACATGAAATTTTCTTCTGAATTTAAATTCTGATTGGAATAGAAAACAGAAATTTAAAAAAAAAAAATTGAAAATTGAAATTGAACTAAAGCTGCAATCAGATGCAAAGAGAGTTTTATAGCAATTTAAATTTAAGATACATAAAATTAAAAATGTTGACATTAAACATCAAGCATATATGGTATATTACCTTTCATAAAATACATTAAAGTAAAAATATTATAGTAAAATATTAAAATCCAATTAAATAAATTATAAAATTATTCAAGTCGCATATAATAAATAATCCACTTTTTTTAATTGTGAATAAATATTATGAAACATTAACATAAGATGATTGGTGTAGTATTTGTATTTTAAATTTGATGAAATGTATTAAATCTAGATTTTGGTATTATCGTTTTGTCATTACAAAATACCACAAAAAATAAATTAATATTCTGCAAATACATATGACAAACAAAATTATAAAGATATTGCGCATATAATGCAAATTGATAATTGTAATTCATGACCATAAATATTATCTTTAACTCACCACCAAATAAAATTGTACTGCCTGGTTTAATGTCCTCTAAAGCATGATCGACGGAAGTATATACTTTTTGTTTGTGTAAACTAACATTGCAACTAAAATTTGAAGTCTACAAAATACAAAACGAAGTTAATGATAATATTTATAACAGTTAAATCTATCTTACCTGAAGCACAACAACGATGTTCTTAGTAGGTTTTATGTATTGATGATGTTTGGTAAGAAAGGAAAACATTTCAAATTATGTACTACCTAGTTAGACATTCAAAAAATATTTTACTTAAATAAATCACAAAATTTTTATTGCAGTTAAATTTCTATACGACCAAAAAAAACATATAAAAAATACTTAAAGTTCAATAAAGGTCTAACATGTTAAAGTTTGAACTCTATTTTTTTATATATTTTTTATCGTTATATTATGTTATCAATTGCTTATGATGAACTTGATAACACTACTGATAACGGAACATACTCATTATAAATGCATCATAAATGATCATAGGAGAAAACACGGTTTGTCGTAGACAGAGAGATTATTATTGTATAACATCTCTGGTTGTGCCACAGATTTTTATATATTTCACTATAATATATAATATATAAACATCTGTGGGTTGCGCAACGACTCGTGATAGGATGATGCCCAAATGTTATTTTTTAACAACTAATTATACCATTACATATATAGTCCGACCGACGCACATAAGGCCAATTCGCTATATTACGACGACAAAAATCGAAATAAATATTTTCTTCAAAATTATTAAAAATACCTTTAAAATGTTGTCTATAAACCAGTCCATAATGTAGCGTAATAATTTATTTTGTTATCGTGACATAATAGCCTGTGTGTGTACTTAAAGTTTGGTTATCTGACGCTCGGCCAATACCGATTGTTACAACATACGTTGATGTCATAATATTACACCCGATTTGTTCATTTTAAAATTTAAGATCACAAATTTTTCAATATGGATATTGAAGCATCAGTTATGTACTTTAATATGCAATAATTATTGTTAGCATAATATATATACTTTATATATAATATCTATTTTAAGAAATATTGTTTTTGTTTAACAAATATATAAAAATATCAACTTAAAGTAGAGTTATAAAAAAAGTTCCACCGAGTTCCACTGACTTATTTGACACATTCAAAACAATAGCTTGTAACGAGTATAAAAATGTAAAATGCACGTCCCCCCGTTTCCCCCTTTGTGAAATTGAGCGCATTCTTTTAATAAAAACACCTTCAAATATGGTATTTCTATACTACATGCACATCATAGATGTTATGAATATTTACTTCATATAGCATATAAATTAGAATTACAACAGTGGCAAGCGAGAGGGGATTATGCAAAAGGAAAAGTAAAGGAAAGAAAAAGTAAAATAGCGACTAACTATTACAAAGAAATGGGTCTCGTTGTTGATCAGCTAAAACAAGGTGGAGGTAATAGTAACGATGGTAACACGGCACGAAAATTTTTTAAGAATCCTTTGCTTGTTTCTCAAATAAGTGGAATTTATAAAGAATTGATAGAAATATATGCTCAGACTGCCTTCATTTTGCGCTGGTGATGACGATGATGTTGGTGATGATGAAGATAATGAGAAGGTCGATAATGACGATGAGGATATGGATGTAGAATAAAGTCTGATTGTAAAATATAATTTGTATACGTATTATTTATTTATATCATTAATTTAAAATACAGAAATAATTAAATGTAAATTATTTATATTTATAATACTAAATAGCATTTGTCCCCAACGAACACTAACTATTTTTTTAAAAGATAATTAAGTCTTTTCATAAACATTTCTAATCAGAATATCAAAAAAAATTCGTTTTATATTTTTGTCGTCGTAATATAGCGAATTGGCCTTATGTGCGACGTCGTAATCTTATTTTGTTCATAAAAAAAAAAAAAGAAAAATTATTTCTACAATTACTTCACGTCGAGTGGTGGTTTTTATTTTCAGTCTTGAATTATTTCTGCTAATAGTATATTTAAAATTTTTTCAAATCCTGTATAATTTTCGTATAGGCAACTCCGTATGCATAGTTATGACAGAATATTTATAATATTTATAAATAAGTATATAATTATTGTTCGGTTTTGACATAAATATTTATTTTGTGGTAATAAATACCTTCTAAATGAAAAATTTATAAAATTAAAATCATATCATAAAACCATGAACACTAAAGAAGTGAAATACTTATGGTGGTCGTGCATAAAACCACGGTCTTCTAAGGTATACTCAGGTCTTACTTTGTGGTATAAGACCCCGTGCATAAAACTGATTATGTTGATAAGGCATTTCAAATATTGAAGTACTATTTACTCAATAAGTTATTTTCAAATTTAAGATTTAGTTTTGTTTAAAACACAATATTTAGAATAAAACTGTTGAAACTACGACGACTTATGTGCATTAAAAATGTCATCCTCGTGTGTAGATAATAGTGAAAGCGTGACTGAATGTGAAGAAATAAATCGATTATCTGCTGAAGTTAAACTTCTTAGAGAGGAATTGAATAGAAAAACGGAATTACTGAAAATAAAACAGGTTATACATTTTTATCGTATCAATTGTAAATTGAAATAATCTATAAAAACTTTTAATTTTGTGAGATATTTATGTTATTTTATTACTTATCTTTTTATTTTGATTTGTTGTGTTTTAGAAAAAATGCTTAACCAAACATGAAATAAGCCGATATAGCAGACAGATTATTTTACCAGAAATCGGTGTTGAAGGTATAATAAATAATTACGACAATAGACATTGATTTACTTTTAATAAAATAAACAAAATGTTTATTATATTTTTAGGTCAAAAAAAGATAAAGAATGCAAAAGTTCTGATAATTGGTGTTGGTGGTTTGGGATGTCCATCTTCAATGTATTTAGTTAGTGCCGGTGTCGGTACAATTGGGTTGGTTGATTATGATGAAGTGGAACTCAACAATTTACACAGACAATTGTTGCATGCACAATGTAATGTTGGTATGCGGAAAGTTGAATCTGGAAAATTGTCATTAAATCGGTTCGTGTTTTCTAGATTAATTTTTTTTTTCATATTCACATTATTACTTGAGACATTTTCCATTTGTTATGTATGAGATAACTTAACTGAATATATAATTTTTATATACAGTGCGTCATGAGTACTTACTGATTTTAAGTGGCACCAACACTCCCTAATACTTATTAAATAAGTCTCTGTGTATTAATATGTTTGTATGAATTTAAACTATTGCCTTATAATCAATATTTATACTAATAACTTTACTATTTAATAATGCTATTGTACAATTTCTAGTATGAATGAAGATGTTAACATTATTGTCCACGATGTTCAATTAGATGGTTATAATTCTTTGGACATTTTTCAACAGTATGATGTCATTATAGATGCTAGTGATAATTTGGTAACTCGATATATAATTAATGATACTTGTGTCAAAGCGGGAAAGCCTTTAGTTTCGGGATCGGCTATACATAGTGATGGACAGCTAACTGTCTATAATTATAAAGGATCAGTATGTTTTAGATGTTTACATCCAAAACCACAATCTCCAGAAACCGTTGGGAATTGTGCTTCTGCTGGTGTTTTAGGACCCGGTAAATATATTTATTATTTAATATTTATAAAATAATTGGTAATATTAATGATTACTATGGAATTATATTTTACAGTTCCAGGGGTTATTGGTGTTCTTCAAGCAATGGAAACTATTAAAATTATTATTGATCATCCAAATGTATTACATAACAGCTTATTGTTGTATGATGGCGGGGATTGTGATTTTAAAAAAATTAAATTAACAAATGTTAAACGAAATGGTTGTATATGTACAAAAGATCCAAAAGATGTAGTAATAACCATGGACTATGAAGAATTTTGTGGATCAAAAGCAAATGATAAAGTATAAATATTTTATTCAAAACAATTAAATTAATATTAATATTTATTCATTTGAATTAGTTTAAAACACTAGATCTACTGAAGGAAAATGAACGGATTACAGTATTACAATTAAATAAATTTGTAACCCAAAACCAACCATTTTTGATGTTAGATGTGCGAAAAAATGTAGAATATGCCATGTGTCATTTACCATTTTCTATTAATGTTGAGCTAAGCGATTTAAAACGGGAAGAGATCCGTTCTGAGTTGATTAAAAAAATTAATTCATTTGATACAACACCAAATTGTAAGTACAGTTTGATGCTTCAATAGTTAAAAATTTGAATAAATATATATACATAACGAATAAAAAAAAAAACCAATGTATTTTTATGTGTCTAATATTCATATATATTCTTTTTACAGTAATTACTATTTGTCGCCGAGGTAATGACTCTCAAAGAGCAGTAGATGAATTAAAAAAATACTCAGAAATAACAGAAAAAGTGAATTGGATAAAAGATGTCATTGGAGGTCTATATGAATGGAGTAAAATAATAGATGACAATTTTCCAATATATTAAAATAAAATCACTTGTTAAAAAATATATAATTAAAACTATAAAAACATATAACAATTTTTTGATTATTAATATTTTACATTAGTTAATTGTTTATTTTATATGGTCCCACTGATTTTTTTTTCTCTATATAAAACTATAAAAAAGTATATAAACTACAATGTATATTTGATTTTATTGTAAATAATGAATGTCAGATTGAGACCTTAATTTTTCCACAGCCTGTTCAGCAGTTAAATCTCTTTGACATTGAGCCAACAATTCATATCTAAACATATACACACATATAAGGGTTAATTATCTAAAATAAATATTATTGATTGAAAATGTTACCCAGATATGAATTTTTTTATGGTTGCTGAACGTAATAATGGTGGCAAATAAATTCCATGGAATACCCAGTGATCACTGTTTGTATATTTTGGTCCAGTAGGTGCACCTAAACATTGATGCAGTAAGTATTATTAATTTTTTTTTTTAAATTCTAATTTTAGTTTGATTGCTTACCATGCCAACCCATTGAATACGGGAATGAAGTTTTAAATAAGTTATCATATTTTATTGTTAGTGTTTTCATTATTGATGCCAAAGTAGTTTTTTCATCATCTGTTATTTCATTCATTCTTTTTATATGCCTCTTGGGTAATACCATCGTTTCATATGGCCATATTGCCCAAAAGGGAACCAAAACAATCCAATGTAAATTTTCAGTAACTATCCTCACCTGTGAAAAAATAATAATTGTACTAACACTATACTTAATAAAATCATACTGCTGATAAGTACCCAATTATTTAAAAAATTAAAAATATATTAAAATATCAATGAAAGTATTGAATTCTGAGATATCTCGTATAAAAACATTAGTTTAGGATATAAACAATTATATTGTTACAAATTACACTAATGCATAATTTAAGCATAAAAAAGGGTTAACATTCTTAAAAAAATCACCTTGTTCTGATCTAGATAAAGTATTCTTCAATCATATATTATAAATATTAAAATTTTCAATATTTTGTAATATGCATGACGATCTTTAAAAATACAATTGTTAAATTTAATTTACTTTAGCTTTTAATTCACGTTCAACATAATCCATTAACATTGGTCTTCCATATTTTTCCAGGTATTCTTTCTGTTTAATATCTTTGATTTGAGGTTCATTTGGTAAAAATGAACTAGCCCATATTTGACAATGGGGATGATGATTAGAGCAACCCATCATAGCACCTTTATTTTCAAATATTTGCACCCAAGTATATGTTTTTCCCAATTCTTCTAATTGTTCTATCCAACTTAGAAAAAAAAAAAAAAAATTATAATCAAATAATATAATAAAGTTGAAAATTGTACCTCGTAATTATAGTTTCTATTTCATCAACAGACATCATCGCAATAGTGATATTGGACTTAGGATGAAAACACATGACACGGCATGTGCCTTGAACTCCTTCAATGCGAAACAGAGGATCATCATTTAGCGGAGGTGCTGGTGTATCCTCTAACAAGGCTGGAAAATCATTTGTAAATACATACGTAGACTTGTACTCTGGAGTCAACTAGCAACATTAAAAAAGTAATGACAATTAAAAATTGTACACACTACATATATGTTTGTGTGTGTATATGTATACATATACATTTTACTTACTTTACCACTATTTCTAATTACTCCAGGACATAGAGGGTTGGTAGGATCAAATTCTGGAACTATATCACTATGCACAAATTCTGTTTGTCCATCCCAGGGTCTTTTCATTCTATGTGGAGATACCAAAATCCATTCTCCTTTTAGTGGATTATACCTCTTATGAGGATGTTCTGTGTTTAAAAAATAATAATTTCAAAATACAATAATAACATAGTTGAGGAGTATGTCGATAATATATATTATGTATTATTATTATATTATAGGGACCTTGTGTCCCTTTCTCTTATGGTACCCTATACCTATACATTTTAAATTATAATAAAATAAATTCAAATTTACAATAAATTATATATATATACTTTATAAAAAAAACTAAATGGGCTAAATATGTTATTATATTAGAAATAGTCAAGAAGTTTCAAAAACCAAGATATATACAGAATTTTATTTTTAACTTGTTGATTTAAATAATTAGATACCTCTCAATTATTGTCTTCTTTCTAATATATTACTATTTTTTTATAAAAATAATAAGAAAGTTTTTTAACATAACATGAATATTTTGAAAGTTTAATAAAGTAATAACTATTGATAATAGGTATTTTATAAGGTTATCAAGTACTTATGTTATATATAAATTAACGTAAGTAAATAGATTTTTATTTATTTATGTATCAATAATAGTTTCAGTACAACAATATTAATAATTTGTAGTTACACTTTTGATTTGTACTTAAAAGTGTGAAAAATATTCAGTTTGAACAAGTTTACTAAGTAAAATTAGCTTCGAACAATTAAGATAATTACCAGATGCATTGAACTCCATAACAATTCTTCAATTCAGTTTTTCCTTGCAGTATACAGTAGGTGTGTATTTTATAATTCTACTAAAAGAAATTATACTTATGAAATGTACAACAGAAGTGATACTTAAACTTAATTTAAAGAGTTGAATATCTTGTCTTTTTTTTATTGATATGATAACATTATGATACCTATTTATCAACAAATAAATTATTAGTATATCTCATACATTTTTTTAAATATAACAAATAAATAAGTTATTAATATAAAAATTAAATAAAAATAGGATTATAAATGAAGTACATTGTTAATGCAAATAAATTTTATTTTCTCCAGTATTGAGCAAATTTATGCAATTGTTCAACAAGTACTGCCATCACAGCTGTTACTGACATATCCAGTAAATTTTGGAAATAATGAACTGCTTCTTCATCGCCTAAATCTAATCTGAACTTATCCTGAACTTTATTAACAGTCTTATCCGGTTCTAGTGCAATATCTGGAACACTGGCATCTACCATTAAGGAAAAAAGATTCAGTATAAGATTTGCATGACGTCTTAAGTGCAAAAATGCAGTATAGCACAGTTTTCTAAATTCATGATAATGTTCACTATTAACACCACCCATTGCTTCTACCATTTCTTTGCTTAATTTCATAGGTGGAGGTAATGGTTTAGGATCTCTACCCAAAATGTATCCAAAATCAATGTGAAACAGTTTTCCTGTTGATGTCAGTAATAAATTATCAAAATGACGATCACCGACCCCAAGAAGATATGTAATTACGCAGTAACCTGCACAACTTTTTATGTAATTCTCCATGATATCAGGTGATATTCCAAAAGGCCCATTCTCGTTTGGATGATTTTTACGAAAATAATTTTGTATTGATCCTTCTGTGGCTAATATTTCAGCAACAGGAAGTGAGTTAACAAACTGCACAAAACCATGGCGTGTACTTGTTGCCAACACTCGGTAGGGAGTGAGTTTTAAATCCAGGTTCTCACTTCTCAATAGTTTATCCATGAGCGTGATGATCTGCAAGATAAGTTGATCTTGACGCAAATCATCACCGTGTTTAAAAATAGCTACATATTCAATATTGTCTTGTACCATAAATGTTAGTCTTGATGGCATAAGAGCAGACTTAAAGAGGACTGCTTTCTCAGGAATTATGCCGGTAATATATATACTAGGGTCCAGTGGTAAAGGAAGAGGTTCAAAAGCCATGAAACTAAATTTGGTATCTGTTTCAGCTAATAATGCTTGTAATTTATCAATTTTTTTTTTACGATTGCCACTTTCCCTAGCAACAGTTTTAATAATTCTGACTAATCGATCAATAAAATTTTGTTGACGTGTCAGCATTGCATGTATTCGTTGACATTCGGCACTACCGTTGTATAAAGTCATCAGAAATGTTTTCATAACACTCAAGTACATACTGCGGACACGTATATCTTGTTTAATAGTAGAGTCTTGGTCTTCACATTCAATCATTAAATACCAATAAAAATAATTAGCTAAACTAACATTTTTACTTGCTCTATGAATTAAAAAACGTGCCAGATCCATATCTTCTAGTTTACACATTTCAAAATGATTAATCGTACAAGGAATATTGCTATCACTACTGTCTTTCAAACTTAATCCAGATATTGATTCAGTCAAACTATCAGTTACTGGATATTTGTCTTCCATTAACTTTAAACTATTGGTGATGTGTTCAAAGTTTTCATACTTAAGAGCTTGAACCAACTGTAGTAAATATAAAAGTAAATCTTCGTCAGTAGCTTGTTGTAATCTTTCTACAGCATATTTTCGAACCGACGAGTGTTTAAACGCTGGACTCAATAAACGTAGTGAATCGTCTACATCCATTGGAGCCCATTGGTACATCATATCTAATGCTTGCAATGCTTCTCCGTGCAATTTCCAGTTAACACATTCTAAAAATTTTGTAAGGGCTTTTTTTTGATTGCAAAGATAAAATCGATACTTCCATATAAGATCCTGTTCTTCCGTTGTCAATATTTTTGTAGGTGGGTATCCAACAATGGTGTTTAACATGTCTCTAACTGTAGCCGTTGGTTTTGCATCTTTGTCAGATATTCCACTTCTTAAACTTCTTGCAAGTTTATGATGTTTACTTTCAACTAAATTTTCCTGCATTACTTCAGCGTCTGGTACAGTAACAATATCTGGGTTAACTCTGAATGGATATATTTCATCACCATCTTGTTCATAATGCACAACACTATAAACAATACCACTTGATATTATTTCTGGAAATTCTATCATTAAATAAGGATAGTTGGAAGTCTTTTTTTCTTTTTCATTGATAAGTTCAATTTCTCTAAAAGTCAATCGATCTAACCAGTCGACTTCAGGCATATTGCCATTTCTATGTTGTTTGGCCAATTTAGCTAGTGATTGCATGCGATTAGTATCTAATAAACACTTGCCCGGTGTAGAAGATACATCACCATCAGCTTCTCTATCAGGCCACACTCTGAGATCAATCATACCTTGTCGAAACACACCATGTTTGCCAAACAGTGAAATAGATGTTCCGCCAACAGCTGCCATAGTAACTGGACCGGCACAATCATATACCGTTAATGTCAATAAAGCATTTCGTGGTAGATCACTGAATTGAATTGGCAGCACAATCCATTCATTCCAGCTCCAACGGTTCGTAAAATGTTTATAAGAAGTCGAAACTGGCAAACTCAGTGGTTTACCATCACTGTATACTTGACAGTACACAACAAGATCAGAAAAAGACTTTTGGTATAAACCAGAAAATTTTTTCATAGGATCATTTAGTATTTTTTCATAATCATAATTGTATTTAATACCTTCAAGAGTTCCGATTTTTATTTGAACATTTGTCTCTAATGAACAACTATACACATAGTTGAATGTACTACTGAGATTAGTACTCATTTTACTATTTTTGTCTCCAAATTGTGGAAGTTGTAAGTTTTTTAAACAATCATTTAAACTATTTTAATACAATAGGTATATTGAATTTATTTACTTCTAATAAAAAAACTGAACAATTTAAACATTAACGATCAGACTACTTACAAATTTTAATTTAAAAAACTCTTATTTTTCAGATTGCAATGTACAAATCGCAATATAAATATAAGCACAAGTAATAACCTTATGAGATAGTAAATATAGATAAAGTCTGTGATAATAACAAAATTTCAATTTGATTAATTTATTCTGATATCACTTACAAGTCATAACTTCAGAAGCTCTAAGCACAGAATAAATTAAATAATTAGATTTAATAGAAAATTGTTTATCTATTCTGTGCTCTAAGGTTAGAATTAGACTGTTAGACGATCTAAAACCGTTCTCTATAAGCACTAAGCAGAATATCTATGTGTAACTTCGACCATAAAATTAGAACTTTTTTTAAATAACATACGTATACCTATAGTGTATTAATTATTGGCTAATATATTACTAAACATTTTCTCAAGTTAGGATTTGAATAAATGTTTAATTTAAGCATCTAAAATATGTCAACATGCTTAAAAAATCACCCTGTGTACATAATAAAGAGTTAAACACTCTTTATTGTACATGCTTACAAGTTAATATTCAATAGCCAAGTCCAAGAAGTAAACATGTTCTACAAATTTAAAATGTCTGTTAAAATTGTTTTTTAATTATACCTTTTCATTTTATAAATCATTTATAAAATAAATAATTTCTTTTAGTTTCTAGGATTATTATCTAAATTACTGACTGTAAAAATAAAATAATAATATTCTAATTTGTAATGGGAGAAACAAAAATATCACTAAAATAGTTTTAACAAACAAGCATTTACAATAATAGGTTTGTCATTTTCATCATTTATTTTCAAAACATTTGCAAAAAATATGAAGAATTGATTTATTCTGATCTTTTAGAGCTTACATTATAATTTTGTTTAAATTATATTCGCATAACTTTTTGAAAAAACCAAAAGTATTAATGACACTTAAATTAAAAACTGATTCTACTAAATAACTATATAGATTAATTACTACTTAATTAACTAACTTAATGTTTGTATTTTTATAAATCTTAATCATTTTTCAAATGGTTTTAACAAGAAATAAGAAACATTTATAAATCAGTAGTATATTTTATTTTAAAGATGAAACATACATACATACAAATATAGATTATTTAAAATATATTTGTACAAATACTAAAAAACAAAGCACATAATAATGAAAAGCATTTTAAAAAGTGATACTTATATATAACTAGTAAATTGTTTAGACTTTTTTTACACTTGAGCTGCTTGACTCTTCTGCGAGTCATCGTCGCTGATTTGTTGTTGTTTAATTTTTTCTAACAATTCTTCGGTGGCGGATTTCTCTACCCATATAGGCTTTGAAAGCTTCTCAGATGGAAATTGTATAACGTTCAACTCTGGGTCCATATTTGTCAAAGGGCTCCATACACCCTGTATAGAAGGGCATTCAGTGTGCCACATTTTTATGTACTTCATAAGCGGAACACCCGATCGAGTGGTGTACAAAGTTAACCACTTGACCATTTCATGAGAAGATAAATTATGACAACTGACTACTTCGCGTTGCCCATTCAAATATTCGGCAACAAATGACGGAGACTTGTGACGGCGAGGCTTTAAGTACACAACAGTACCTGGGTGATCCTGTGCGAAATTTATAAGATCAGTTTCGATGAAATCACGCATTCCTCGACTAGAGCCACTGCTTTTACAAAATCTCAATGTAACTCTTTTCAACTGACAAATATAACGTCCTATACCGTTCTGCAGTGGAACGGAAGGAAATCCTTTCGGAGTAAAACGATTGCTCGACATTGTTTCTTACAACAGTTATATTGTTATTACTTATTTTATTAAAACTATACAGTTAACTCAGAAGTCGGAATTTAATTCATCAAACAATATTACAAAACTGATACAGTTAACAATTAATACGTCAGATTGGAAAAAAAAAAATTAACACGAGCAGAACTTTACCGAAAAGTGCACACCGACGTCGTAATCCCAAAATCAAGTTCACGCATTCATGCTCCAGAGCCGTCCTGTCGGTATCACTTATCACTATTCGTCATTATCAATTTATTATCTCTAGAATTCTGTGACTCTATGCATCGCGGTCTTAAAAGTATGGTTATAGATAACAATTATTATCTTCAACAGGAGTCTCGTTTTGTACGTGAATATGAACGTACTTGTTCACGTATACCGTGATCACGTGAATGAAACGAAATAAATCACGTGTCGTACACGTGAATCAACGAAAGCGTGAACACGTATCTGAATCATATACACGTGAACACGTGAATTAGTACATTCACGTGAACAGGCAATTTTGTTAATGATACCTATATACATGTTGGTGCGTTAGAAAAACCGATTTTAAGTACTGTTTATTTTGTTGTATTTATAATTGTATTATATCGTCATCTTTTTTGAACTCTATAGTGCCCGTTGCGTGTGTCTTATCTGGTTGTTGGATATGTGGCGGGCGTGTCGGGAAATCTTTATGTGCTCGTGATCGGTGTCCGGTTGAGAAAATAGAATTCACACACACACACACACACACACACACTGATGGCATAATTTTGATTGAACGTTACAAGTCATATACCCAACGACTTTATCGATGACAATAAGATATCGAGGCAGTATACGACGCGTTTAGTTTCGTGCAACCGTTAAGTGATCGTGTTCATCAAAAAATAAAAGTTTTTTCGACAAAATGGTGAAAAGAAAAAGTTGGGTATGGGATTATGCCAAACGTGAAGGCGATCGCGCTTTTTGCGATTTATGCGACGGTAAAAGTAACAACGAATATTCTTGTGTGGGCGGCACTACAGGGTCTTTAATAAGACATTTACAAAATTGTCATGATATTAAACCACCGGAAGAATCTTCAGGAAAGAGGTAATTAATAAATTATATTTTTAATTATTTATTCGAATAAAACAATTGTTCATTTTCTTTAATACTCGTGTCCTAAATATTGACCTCGATGTATGCAAAAATATAAAATAATCGAATCCCGCTGAGACATTGTATACATTAGATTCTCGTTATGTCGAATCTCAAGGGGAACAGGAAAAAGTTCGAGATATCGAAAACTTCTAGAAATCGAGTTTTATTAAAAATTTAAAAATAATAATACGAATGCTTTAAATACATAATTTGAATACTTGAAAAATACTGAAATAATTTAAAAAAAAACTGTCATTAAAGTTTGATTAATATTACTTTTGTCTTCCAAATTAGATAATGCAGATAAAGCTTTTATAAGTGTAATGGTAGTTTCGAGGGGAATTCAATGTAGCTCGAGATAATGAAAAATTCGAGATAGCGATGAGTATAATAATGATAATAATAAATTGTTGTAAATAATAATTGTTTAGGCCTGATCAAATCACACCAAATCGTGCTATCATCGTATGACAATTTATCATTTTCACGGTCCACGATCACAGTGCGCGCACACATACACACACAAGATTAAAAACAAATTAAAAAATAGGGTATTTTCAAATTTAATTAATATCCACTATATGTATACTACAAGTAACCATAGTATTATTCATATAATTATTCTACAGTGGCCAGCAGTCAATAATCAAATATATACATAAAATTATATATTATAAATTATAATACATTATATGTATATATATATATATTGTATACATTAGTATAATATTCTAACAAAATGAACACTTTTAATACAACTTTTGAGTTCAAAAATTTGAGTCAAATTTTCATAATCCATTAATTAACTATTTATAATAATAAATAAATACATTTTGTAGGTTGAAATTGGAGTTCAAACGTGTATCTAATGATTTAGAAGTAGTAGATTCTGCACCGAATCGAGAATTTTATTATGAAAGAACAGAAGAAATTCACCAGGCACTGGCTTCATTGATTGCAATGAATCAGTTACCTATATCGTTTTGCTCGAGTCCTGGGTTTTGTCAATTCATGGCTGTTGTAGAGCCTAATTATAAAATATGCAGAGATGAAGTAATGAAAAAAATGCTACATTCATTGAAATCAAAAGTTGAGGACAAAATAAAAAGTGAATTAAGAAATGTGAAAAGTTTAGTTTGTACCACTGATGGTTGGTCTTCGATGGCACAAAACTCATATATATCATTAACTGCCCACATCATAAATAACCAATGGTTATCAAAGTCATTTACTTTAGCCACACAAGAGATTGAAGAAGGACATACAGCAGTAAATCTAGCAGAAAAATTAACATGTATATTAGATGACTGGGAAATTAATGGTAAAGTTTCAACTGTTATCACAGATAACACAAAAAATATGGTAAAAGCTATCAAGTTACTACCTCTTACTATAGACAATGAAAACATGGATGTGTCATGTGCAGCTCACAGTCTACAATTAGCCATTAGTACTGCACTAAAAGATGAAACATTTTCAGAATTAATAAAACAATGCAGTGCTTTAGTTGGGCATTTCAAACACTCAAATGTAGCAAAACAGTCATTATTTAAAAAACAAGAACAGCTAGGAATTCCTCATCAGTCACTGGTTCAATACTGTAAGACACGATGGAACTCAATATACTTAATGTTAGACCGCCTTTTACAAAATAGAACCCCAATTTTAAACGTATTAACAGACAGAAAAGTTACATCTTCAAATATTGCTCACAAATTAGAAATTACAGAATCACAATGGTTAAAAATGAAAATTCTCGCAAGTCTTCTTAAGCCACTTTATATTGTGACTTATCTATTTTGTTCTGAAAACCATTCGCCAGCGTCGATGGTTAGACCATTACTCGCACAATTAATGGAAAATCATTTAAAAGAAAAAGAAAATGATGATCAAAATGTCACGTATTTTAAACATACAATAACACACGAAATTAAAGAACGATTTAAACTTGACTGGAATGAAACAAGTTCTGTCTCTGTCAAACAAATCGCGTCTTTTCTAGATCCTCGGTATAAAGATTTAGAGTTTGAACCGATTGGTGCAAGAGAAAAAATTCGAATGATTGTAAAGGATTTACTTGAAAGATTTAGAACTCAAAACAATAATTTGAAACCAGAACCACCAGTTCAAAGGAGCGATCTTGAATTTTTGTATGGAAATAAAATTACAGACAATAATGACATAAGTATTCAATTTCAAAATTATATAGCTGAACCTCAAATACGATTCGATCTAAATTCATTTGAATGGTGGAAATTTAGAGAGAGTAAATATCCAGCTCTTGCAGAATTAGCGAAGCAATATTTGGCTATTCCTGCCACGTCAGTCGGCTCCGAGAGATGTTTTTCCACCGCTGGAAACATAGTTACTTCGAAAAGGACATGTTTACTGACTAAAAATGTAAACATGCTGATATTTTTATACCAAAATCGAGAATTGTTGCATTAAATATATTTTTGAGTTTAGCCTATCTAAATGGATGCAAGCCCGTTATTAAATTATAAAAAAATAATTATAAATTATATTATCTATTATATTATCTTATTAGATGTCTTTTTTGTTCATTATTTTGTAAGACAAATAAGTATAGACTATATTATAAGAACTTTTATTACCCTGTTAAAAATTGTTACTCCTCAATTTTTCACAATGCCATTTTTTAAATTCGACAAGGACAACGTTATTGGCATTTTATTATAATTTAAATTAGAACAATATACCTAATCCTAAAATTAATTTTTGAAAATGTTCATAATTATTTTCTTTTAAAAATACTTATCAAACTCCAGTATAAGTACATTGATTTCCTGAAACAATGATTCCATTGTTCGATCTAGTGTTTCATCCACTTTTGTATTTGCAACGATGTCAAGAAATTTGGGATCATTTCTTCCTGCTTGAATCAAAGCAATATGCAAGTGTTCAAATAGTGAATTAATTTCAACGGTATTGCTTGCAATCAATACTAAAAAGTAAAAAAAAAAAAACAATTTAGATACTGGTGCGGGGTGTTACAGCACTTCGAAAAATGATTAATAAAAATAATTTATTTTAGTTATGTTTCTCAAATGATTTAGCTGCAGTACTAAGTGGTTTCAAGAATTTTGAAGTTACTAAAGTTACTTATATCACAAAGATACTACTCCCAGCACCCAGCAATAATTAACACGGGATTTTTTGAGTTTTCGCCTTTTTTGTTATTTATGAGTTTATGACACTAAGAATAAATTCACGTAAGTAAAATACATAATGATCAGTTTTTTAATTTTTAGTATTTTACGAACAAAGTATTATTTGAAAACAAAGACAACACTTAATTCATTTTGTTATTTGTTTTAATAATTTTTCTGACTAATATAATTTGGTAAATATTGTTCTAAAATTGACCTACTGGACGTTCATTAATTAACGTTCGTTAATTTTCTATATGATTTTTAGCAAACATAAAAGTAGAACTGTATACATTAATTTAATATACCTCTCATTTGTAAAACCTGTTCTAATGACTTCTGAATCTGTTCGATTAGACATTCTAAACTCGATTCATCCATTTTCAAGCTAATTTTCGGTGAAATTTTGATTTATTTTAAACTTAAAATAATTTATAATCATGGTCTTAAACACCATAGAATATAGAATATATATACCAATGTAAAAATAAAATATTTAAAAAATGCTTCCTAAAATTTTTCATTCTATATTTGTGGTTATAGGGTAATTTTACTCTATGTTTGTGGTACCACTGTAATTGGTTATCAATTTATGTTATCAAAAAATACCTCCAAGAATGCTTCCTAAAATTTGTGATTTTTAAATTTTTTATTCTATATTTGTGGTTATAGAGTAATTTTACTCTATGTTTGTGGTACCACTGTAATCGGTTATCAATTTATGTTATCAAAAGATACCTACCAATACGCAAATATTTAGCTTATTAGCTTTTCCTCGCAAAATGTAAAATGTAAACAAACATTTAAGTTTTTCAACGTTATTTTCTATAAGTCTTATAATATTAAAGGTCGTCAGAAGTTTAAACAAAATACTTTTTATGTTCTAAAAAGTCTTCCATTTGTAACAATTGATACTGATTGTTTAACAAAAATTGTAATTTGTCAGGAAATTATATTTTGTGTCATTCGGCTATTTCATTTTCAGAAAAGTTAAACATATATTTTAAAGATAAAATGTTAAATTTAAAAGACTATGGTAGCAGTAGTGATGAAGATGTGCCATCAGAAACACCTACTGATAATTCAATAAATGTTCATGACTTAAGTAAAAAGTTTGCTGTAAATGCAGCTCCGGATGTTTTGCCACCAGTAAGTGTTTGAAATATTTATGAATTATTGCTATTTACAATTAAAAGTTAATCTTTAGATTATTATTTATATAATTATATTATCATAATTTAATACCACTCAATTGTACATTCATTAGGGACCGGATACCTCAATACAGTATCTTGATGTTGGGACAAAAGAAATTACTCGAAATATGAAATATGAAGAACTTTTTACACCAGTAGCTGGCCCTGAAAATCCATTTTTAACTCAACAACAAAAAGCTCCAAAAAATATGATGACTGGATTTGTTGAAAAAGCACATATCAGTGATTTCATGTTTGAAACTCAAAGAAGAACATTTCATAGTTTTGGTGTGTTGAAACATTTGCTAATTTTTTTTTTTTTTATGTATTAAATAAACTATTTATTGCATATTAAGTAATATTTACATGTTCATGATAATTTATTATAAATATATGTATATTGTATAATCATATAATTCATTTTTTATAAATTGTATGTATATTCTAGGTTATGCATTGGATCCTACAGTTGATTCTACTGAAATAATTGGTCGCAAGCCTAATGACACTGATGAATTTAAAACAGTTTTCGAATCATTGCCGAAAAGACCTGCCGATAAAAGAAAGCGACATAAAAATGACAATCCAGAAGATATTGATGGATATCTTGGACCTTGGGGATGTTATGTTGATGAAGAAAAAATATCAAAACCAGAAGGAGTAAGTAAAAATTGATTTGTAATTACTTATAATTTTTTTAAATTAATGTGTTTTAGGTTTTAGTGTTTCTAAGTTAAAGTTTAAGATAATTTTTATGATAAAACTGTGATAATTTAGATATGTAATTGTTAATTAACAGGAAGACGCAGCTGCTATTGAAGAATTCCTTGCAAAAAAACATAAACGTGGCAAAAAAGTGGAAGATAAAAGCTTTAAAGAAAAATCTATACTCCATAGTAATTTATTTTATTTAATTTTATGAACTTTAATTGACATAAAACATGTGCTTTTTTTATTTTTTACAGTCAAAGATCCTGTTGATTATCAAGGACGTTCATTCTTACATATACCACAAGATGTAGGTGTTAATCTAAAATCTAGTGCACCACCTGATAGATGTTTCCTTCCAAAATCACAAATACATACATGGCAGGGTCATACTAAAGGTATATCTGCTATTAGATGGTTTCCCAGATCAGCTCATTTACTAATGTCATGCAGCATGGATTGTAGAGTTAAGGTAGTTATTTAAATATGATTAGTATATAGTAATTTGTCGGGTACATATTGCGAGTAATAAATTTATTTTATATTTTTCCAGTTATGGGATGTGTATAGAGATAGAAAGTGTATTCGAACTTATATAGGACATACACAAGCAGTTAGAGATACTTGTTTTAACAATAAAGGCACAAAGTTTTTATCAGCCGGTAAGTATTATATATAATTGAATACATTTACCATCAAATAATCGAATTTCTACTCAATAATCTATTGAAAAAATAATTCCTTTATTTCTCTTTAGTAGAATAATTTTTGAGTATGAAATTGTTGTCTGACACCCTTCTATTATCTGTTTAATTATTGAGTACCTCAATTCCATCAAACTAATATTTTTATGACCACGAATGTGGGTTAAATTTTTTAAATTCAATATAAAACAAATTTAATTTATTTTTACTTAAATTTGAAAAGAGTACAATGTTGTCGACTTAATTAATATCCTTATCATATAGATTGTAAATATATATATTTTAAAAACAAATTTAAAAAGGATGAAGTACTGATGTCTGAGATATTGGGGGTGACTGACTGCTGTTGGCATAGGTGATACTAGACATTTTCATATTACATCTTTTGGTTGGAAAGTTATACTCAAAAAAAAAAAGTTCACAATATAAAAATTATTAGCTCTGTCAGTCCATAAAAACCTTAAATAAATAGTATTTTTATTGTTCATCTATGATAAGGAAGACAGACTAAAGTACAAAAAATTAAAATATAAATGAATTAAGATGGAAAAAAGTACATTTGGATTAATTATTTACTCCACATGTGTGGTCAATAATAAATAAATAACTAGCCATTTCCTTTTCTTTTTTAATAGCGTATGATCGATATGTTAAACTATGGGACACTGAGACTGGAGATTGTATAAAAAGTTTTACAAATCATAAAGTGTTATATTGTGTTAAATTCAATCCAGAAGAAGATAAACAACATTTGTTTGTTGCTGGTACCGCTGATAAAAAAATTGTTTGTGTAAGTGAAAAATTGTATTTATTATTAATTTTTTCTTATTAATATTACTGATTGTTTGTTAATAATTACATTGCATTTTATAGTGGGACACTAGATCAGGAAATATTGTTCAAGAATATGAAAGACATTTAGGAGCAGTAAATAGTATCACATTTGTTGATGAAAATAGACGATTTGTTACAACATCTGATGATAAAAGTCTCCGTGTTTGGGAATGGTATGTACTGTTAATATGTTATAAATAAATATAATTTACCATGGCTCAGTGAGGGCATGACACCAAACAAGTATCATAAAAATAATTAATATCAAATTTATTTCTCAGGGATATACCAGTTGATATGAAATATATAGCGGACCCTACAATGCATTCAATGCCAAGTGTGACACTTGCACCTAATAAAAAATGGTTAGCATGTCAAAGTATGGATAATAAAATAGTCATATTTTCTGCAATGAATCGTTTCAAAGTAAATAGAAAAAAAAGTTTTTCTGGTCATATGGTAGCTGGATATGCTTGTTCGTTAGATTTTTCGCCAGATATGAGGTATAAATAGAATAATAATGTTTATTTTTTGAATCTTCATTGCATTTATCTGATTGTTTATTTGTTTTTTTAGTTATTTGGTTTCGGGAGATGCAGATGGAAAAGTATTTATTTGGGATTGGAAGACAAGCCGATTGTATACAAAATGGAAAGCGCATGATAACGTGTGCATTGCTGCATTATGGCACCCTCACGAACCTAGCAAAGTGGCAACTGCTGGATGGGACGGATTGATCAAATATTGGGATTAACTAAATATAAATTACGTCAAATTTAATTTGATCGACTTTATTATTTTTTCGATGTAATGATCAATGTTATAAATTTCTCAAATACAAAGTTGTATGAAATTATGTAAAAAATATTTTGACAATTATTATACCAATTATAATTAAATGTTATAATTTATGAATAGCATTAAAAAGAAATCTTTTAAAACTTTAATTGAATACATTATTTTAACTATTCTAAAACTCACACAAGTTTTATAATTACTCTAAGGAATTCATTTTAATTTCTGTATATATTTTTAAATATCAATAAACATCCTGATATCTCGATTGTTATGCTCCATTTACTACACCCTCGCGAGCTCGCCTTGTCCAAACTTTGCACGAGGTGTACATTATCCATACTCCATATGCTTAGTTATAAATTAATAGTTATGTTAAATGGAAGTGGTTGAGGTAACAATGCAGCAGCATTGTGTGCCTTAATTACTATAATTAATTATTATAATTTTCTCAATATTTATTAAGAAAAAAAAAATTAAAAACATAGAAAAAAGGAGATGGTGATGGTTTGGATCACACATAAAATTGATAAAGCTCTAAAAATTCAATTGATTCTTTGAATGTCCACTCAGACATTTTAATGATTAATTTCTAAGTAAAAGACCAAAAATTGATTGTGAATGACAAAAAACAAGCTGAAACGGCTGTTGTGTCGACAGACGACAATACCACACTAAATCAGCGACTCGTAACACTTCAACAAAACATTCAATGTTTCATCCCAAGAGGATATTTGATGATGTCCCCAACTATGGATGACCTATTTTTTTAGGTAAATATTACATACAATTTTTAAAAGGTTTCACTTTATATTATGCTTTTTATAAACAAATCTTTTTCCATGTTTTTAAAATAGTCTTAAAATATATATTTGATAACAACATTATTATTTTACATACAACACTACTATATAACTATACATTTTACAATGATAAAAGGTTGAAAATAATAAAAACTTAATTGTCTATTTCCACTAAGTTACATAATTTTAATTTAATATAAATAGTAAAAAATGTTAATAAATTATTTTATACTTAATCTAATGGTTTTCAAATTGTATAATACACAAAAATTAACATTTTAGTTCTTCACAAATAATTGATAGTATGGAAGGAAATGGAATGTATATACATTAAATACTGTTTTCAGGAATGTTTTTGACATTAAAATTTCTTTTTTAATGCGTACATTTGATTTTGACAAATTAATTTTTGTTTATTTTTGTACAGAATTTATTTGTTTTACTTCTGACAAACTTGAGATCATTAAGGGGTATTAATAACAATCAGTTGTAATAAAAATATACTTCAAAAATGGGGTAGACATACTTTACCAGCAAACAACTCAGATATTACAGTTACCCAAAGTGATAATACAAATAAAATATATGAAATTCCGACTTGATGACTATTTGGTAATTGATACGGTTGACCGCCAATTTCCGGTATATGAAAACCCATTGGGAATACAACAGCAGCAAAACAAAATAGTACCACTGGAACATATGTTATAATTGTGAAATCGAATAAAATCCTCAATAGAATTACAAGTTCTTACTAGCAGTAAATCCAACCCAGCGGGCATATGGTATGACATTACGATCCCAATGTGATGAGGCCAGTAAAATAATGGTGGAAGTTATACATATGCAACCGATGAAAATACTGACCAAAGCCAACAACCATTCAAGTCTTAGATCAGGAGTGAAACACACTTGCGGTCTGTTGTAAAGCGTCATGCACGTCCACATCAGACCCAGTCTTGTATCACCTAGAAACCAATGTCTCGTGTGTTAAACAAAATTGTTTACTATAGTTTATATTTTTTTAATAATCACCTCCTACGTCCGTAATAATCCAGTCCGGCATAGCTAAACTGATGATTGCAAATACGTCCGCTAACAAGAACAATGTTCCCGATATTACGGTCAGTTTGTCCATTTTTTTTTAATTTCAACCCATGAGAGACTGCAGTAGAATTATTAAATACTGACAGATGCTTTTCAAATCAAATAGAAAACGTCATTATAAAAATGACTGCAGCTTTCTGATGCTCTAAAAATTTAATAAGTATTAAGTATAATAACTCGGTATCTACTTCTCTAGTATCAATCTGTAGTATCAGCACAATACAACACAAGACTTCTATATCTATCACACTATAATAACAACGAAGTTTGTACTTGCACTATAAAAAAAATACAAACAGTAATAACAATTTTTAACCCTGTGATAGCATTATCTTGCATATTACTAAAGAACAACAGAAATACAGAATAAATCAAATGTTAGGACATGATTGAAGTATAGAATAAATAAGTGATCGAAGACAAAATTAAACCACGATTATGTCCTTAAACTACAGATATGTATAATACACATTTATTATACAGATCTGTGGGTTAAACTGAACAACCCATTTATTCTAATATTGTTCTATAAAATATTGTTCTTTTATAAAATTATAACAGCCGAGTGATTTTCATACTATTATCAATGGTTAAATAATAAATATACTAATTATAATATAATTATGCTACAATTATACAAAAATAAACAATTATAAAAATATAATACCACAGAATAGATTAAAACATGTATTCTATTTTGTGATAGCATCGATAATACCAATATATTATAATAAAAAATGATAAATTGGTCATATATTTTTTAATTCTACATGTTTTCTTATACAACTCCAAAAATATGGACATCTTTCGGATCTATATATAGTAGTTACCATTTAGAATTAATAATTGCAACACTCCAGGCTATAAATCAATTTTTTTTCAGTTTACCTCTCATAAAAAAATTAAATCAAAGAAATCTTAATTTTAATGATTTCATTAAAATTGTAAACATACTTTTTATTTCAATGTCAAATTAAAACACACGAAACAGGGCCACAATTATTTTATTATTCATTTTGCTTGGGATATTTTGTTTTGTATCGTATACGCATTATAATAAATAATAGGACTTTTATACCAGTAATTCAATTACTATAGATAGAAGACTACCAAAAAGTCAAAAAAATGTACAGGGGGTTTAAGGAAAATAACAATAATAAGGATAATTATTTCCTTAAAATCTTGAAAAATTTTGACATTTGCCTGGTGCACTTTGGCACCAGGTTGCCATTTGCAACATCTGTTCAACCGACGTAACCGATAATATCACTAGAGCGCAGTAGCCGTACAAAAGACCGCTCGTTTCAACGATAACGGCTTCACTCAGTTCTGTACCAAAATGTATATAGAAGGGAGTTGCATAAACGCCATAAACAATAAATTAACAAATGCATAGATATTCTGTGTGGTCGTGGTGATATGATCATAACGTTGTTTCATTGATATCGCCGCAACCTTTAACAATCTATATACATTGTGTTTGTTGATCTTTGTAATAAGTTCTATCATCATTATTACTTTTCATTTGACCATTTCTACGGCATTATTGTTCTAGTTTTTTGATTTATTTCGCATTTAATCTGTGTGTCGTTATTGACCAGCTATGAGTTATTCACCGTCATCACAGCCCAACGTCACCAAGCCGGATTGGCTGAATCGCATTGAAAACATGAAAGTCAACCGGAGGGACATGAACAAACTGATCATGAATTATTTAGTGTGTGGTATGCATAAACAAAAATAAATAACATTCGATCATCAGTAGTAGTCTCACTCTGTGTTTAATTTTTAGAAGGGTTCAAAGAAGCCGCTGAAAAATTTGAACAAGAAGCGGGCATTACTTCCCCGCTCAAGTTAAACACATGGGGCAACCGGATTAAAGTCATTGAAGTTGTACAATCGGGAAAAATGCAAGAAGCTATCACTCTTATCAACCAATTATATCCTGGACTATTAGATGATGATCGTGACTTATACTTTCATTTGCAGGTTCATTTGTTTTCTTCATTTGTATGGTTTAGTTTTAATTTTTCTCTACTTAGACATACTACTACCACCAATGAACAGTTGAATTAATTCCATTCAATTAAAAACTCAATCTGATTATTATTTCTCTTAAATTGTATCAATAAATATTGAGTTTTTCAATAGTGACCTAATTTTTGATTAGATTCTTTATTTGGTATAAAAAGTTAATGTTTTACTATAGTTTATGTATTTTGAAAAATAGGTTAAATATTGAACGAATACCAAATTATCCAATACCTATTATTTATTTAGAAACTGGTAAAAATCTAAAACTTTAAAAAGACAAGAAAAATTTAAACGAACATTTGTTAACAATTAAAAATTTTTGCGCTGCTATTAATTAGGAATTCAACTGACGTAATTTGACAAAGAAATGCTTACTTAATTCATAATAATTAAGTTAATTATAAAAAAAATGAATTTAATTCTTAAAATTGTCGTTTAGTCAATTTTTGCTTTGTGTTTAAATCTTAGTTATGAAAATTAAAGGTTTTTTAAAAAACACTAATTTAAAAAAGCTTAAATTTGAATATTAACTTTAGCATTTTTGCTATTACTAATGTACTTAATTGGTGGTTGAAGTATTAAATTATTATTTTTAATTCTATGATATTATATTAAATTTTATAGCAATTACATCTAATTGAACTAATCAAAGAAGATAATATTGAAGAAGCACTGATATTCGCCCAAGCTAAACTCTCAGAAGTAGGAGAAGGTAATCCTACTATTCTTACAGAATTGGAAAGAACGCTTGCATTATTGGCATTTGAAGATCCACAAAAGAGTCCATTTGCTGACCTTCTTCAGACTACGCACAGAGAAAAAGTAAAATGTCTACTGTAACATTGTAGATTCAACATAATGCTTCTTAACTATGATTTCATTTTTCAGGTATCTAGTGAGTTAAATGCTGCAATTTTAAGGTTTCACAATCAACCTACCATTACTCCTAAACTTTACAATCTTATGAAGCTGATAATGTGGGCCCAAGATGAGCTAGATAGGAAAAAAGTTAAATTTCCCCATATGACTGACTTTGGATCAGCTACATTGGAACCTCCTAAATGACGCACAGTTAATGAGTACGACGACGTGTGTTGTGACTCTTTTTGGCTGTTTGATCATAAAGATTAAATTTTAAGATTTGTATTTACAAAAACTATTGTAATTCATTTACATTTTCCTAATACTCCTACATACATCATTTAGGCCCCGTACATTAAATTAAAAAAAATAAAGGAAGTACATTTTTAAATTGTGTTGGTTAGTTAGAGAAGTATTACAATTTATCCATTAAGTAGTTAGAATATTCAACATTTTTACAATTATAATTATAATTTAATATTATTTGTACATTATGTAATCTTTACAAAAATATATTGTCTAAGTTTCATTTATTAGTAAATTATGTGTTTTTGTTTATAAGTTTTAAACAAAACCTATAATTTGATATGAATTCAGTGAATAATTATTATAATATTTTTACAATGCTTTAACAAATTATAATATTAATTATAAAACACTTATTCTCGTGTTTCCAGATGTTAAAAAACTTGTAATATGCACTTTTTGGTGCATACTTCAGTTTTCTAATGATAACCGAGCGCTATGTCTTTAAGGTTTTCTTAGAATATTTGATTTTTTTCATTGTCATCAACGTCTCCACAGCCCTTTTTAAGGCATTTAAACCATAAATAATTTATGCAGACAGAAACTTGTCAAAAGCCTTTTTTTTTTTATATTTGCATTACCAAATTAAACTCAATTTCATTTTTAACACATCATATGACAAATGAAAAGAAAAAAATGTCTGAATACTTTTTATTTCAACAATGATTTTATCATCATTAAACATCGATCAAAGTCAATGTTTTTTTAAAAGGTTGTATAATGTATTCCTATACTTAGAAAAAGTACACCAAGTATGCACAAATAATATTAATTTATTTAATCTGTGATGAAATAGCGCTAAACTTATTTCAATTGTAGGAATGTTTATTTCAAAATTTCCTGATTTTTGGATTACAAATTTTGTCTTTAATCATTACATACTAAGAAAATTTAAAAATATGTTTATATGCCAATACACAATGGAAAATCAATGGACGTAAGGAAAACATTTTTGCATATAAATGGTCTCCGTTTTGAAAACACTTACTTAAATTTTATAGAATATTATGTTACATTATCATATTGCAATATATATTTAATTTAATATAATTGAATTATGATAAAAACCAATTAAAATAATTTTCCATTCACAAGATGAATATTGTCTGTTAATGTTTATTGTGTTTGAGGTAATTTTTAATTTTGTTTTTTTTCTTTAACTATTTCAACAAACCTTTCTCAAAAATTTAACTCCGTTTATCTATTTATTAAAAAATATATATGTGTGGTACACATACAAGGCAGTGTCAAGGACTAAAATTT
Source organism: Drepanosiphum platanoidis (assembly GCA_948098885.1). Lineage (NCBI taxonomy): Eukaryota > Metazoa > Arthropoda > Insecta > Hemiptera > Aphididae > Drepanosiphum > Drepanosiphum platanoidis. The sequence continues at coordinate 5,745,021 of OX402532.1, forward strand.
ACTGTCTGGTAGTGTACCATTCTAATTTATGACATTGTTTTAAATCATTAATTCAAAATTACTTTCAATAAGATAAAGACAGTAGACATTTTTATAATATTACACCATTTAGGAAGCAAAATATAAAATCTTGTTAGTATGAAGTATTTAGATTGCTAGTAGATTTGTAACAAATAAAATGTTCATGCTTAGATAAATTATTACCATAAAATTTGATAAAATAATTTTATTCAAAATACATTATTTAAACATTAATTAAATTATAAGCATTGCCCATATGTATAGCTAACACTAACTAATCCTAAGACTATAACAAACGAAAACATTTATCACGAACTCGACGATTAGGCTTGCCTCCGACACCAAGACCAGACACTTCTAAAACTTTTCCTGACATAGGATATTCGTTGAATTTTTCTGGCGTCACTCCACGACTAATTGTTGTCACGTATAACTTGTCCAACTTGGGCCCACCAAACGTAACTGACGAAACTTTTTCTGCAGGAATCTTCAATTTGCCCAATAATTTTCCACTGGAACCACTCACGTGCAGTACCTGTTGATTTTATACTCCAGTTTAAATGTTTGTTTGAAAATTAATAATTACCTAATTGTAAAATTTACAATACCTGAGCTCCGTCATAGTTAGCAATCCACAGATTATCATTGGCATCTATGGTCATTCCATCTGGAACACCTGGTATATTGTCCGTTTTGAAGTCATAAAACGTTCTGCGATTTGCTGCGATCAACAATATTACAATCATTTATCTAACGTAAATTCAAAAAATCAAAGTGAAAAAAAAAAATTACAAATGGAAGATGTAGCAGGATCAAAATCAAAAAGCGAAATCTGCTTGGTTGGTGAATCTATGTAATACATTCTGTTGCCTTCGTCATTCCAAGCTAACCCGTTAGAAACGGAAACTCCTGGTAAGACAGACTGAAGGTTTTGGAAACATCCGGTGTCGTTCAATTTGTACAAAGTTCCTCTGCCCGGTGGGATATTGCCAGCAGCGTCTTCAAAACCCATTGTACCTAATTGTTGATTTTTAAAAAAAATTTATCTAATAACAATAACTGTTTCATATTATAATCAATGGTATTATAATGTAATATAACAGAATTTACCAGCCCACAAATAGCCGTTGTTGTCTGCTTTGGCATCGTTCCATCGGTTTCCAAGTTTGTTGTGGTCAACTGTGGCCAATCCAGTAACTTTATGAGTTTTCTCGTTAAGATTCCACCGTAGACTAGAGAGCGTAGTACCCAATCCAATGACATACAGACCTTGTTGTCCAGCGACCGGAATCACAAAACTAACGTCTTCGTCTAAAACACACAAACTCACTCAGTTGGTATTTTAAAACAAAAACCGTTAAAACTCTGTTTTCCACCTACCTAATTGAACGTGTTCCAGGCGGTTTTGAAAATATCTGTATACACGGTACTTAGAAATATCAACAAAATACAGGACATTATTTTCAGAATCCCAAAAAGGTCCTTCGCCATGAACCATTACATCGTCGGCCACTTCCCTGATCGACGCACTATTGTAATTTAATCCACATGCCATGGTTGTCCAACTGGAAAAAAATTGGTTTGTAGACTGGAGACTCCCAGTCAACAGTGTCGTATTAACTAATAAGTCACCTGGCCCAGAGGCGCAGAAACAATTTTTCAAGCAAAAGTATAGAAAGTGTAACTAAGGGTCATTTCCTGAGACCTATCATTTCCCCCCACACTAACTATTCAGAGGAGGACCTCAATCCCCCATCCATATCTGCATTATTATTATTAAACTCTTCAGCACATCCTTGTAAATAAACATAACTTAACAGCACAATTTTATTTAAGTTTTGTTGATACAAAGCACATCAGAATTCGGATGTTCCAGGGTTACTTAGGGTCAAGTGGGCTAACTTACAATTGTAAATACTGTTTGTTATAAATCATAAAGAGATGGTTATTATCAAAATATTTATGGAATATGTTTATTTTGACGTATTTGTTTATCAGCAACGTCTTTGACATTTTTAATTTGAGTTTGTATCCATAAAGTATTGTTCGAAAAAAAACATGTTTTGAAAAGTAAATTTCAGTTTGATAAGATCGTCAACATTTTAAAATAAAACACATTTAAAATTGTAGTATTATTTTCAATTTAACACTTAAAGATACCCAAGATAATTTATATTGTAGTCAACAGCTTGATTGGTAAATATGATCTACGTTTAAACATATTTGTCATGTATTCCAACTACTATACTAATATTACAAAATTACAGATGGGGTACCATTGTAAAAAGATGAACTTAAATCTTTTATCAAAGAATATATTGTGGCAAATGATATTGGAAAATAGAAATCCATTCAATAATAACAAACCTATATAACAAACCTTATAGTAATGATTGGTACTATAGTTTCAAGAAGAGAAACCCAAAACTATACAAGTTCTGAGAAACCAGAACAACTGCAAAAATTGAGAAAAGATGCCAGAAAACTAGAAATAGTTTACCACTTTTATTCAAATTAAGATAAAATTTGTCAGAAAAACTGGATAACATCTCAATTTGTATTCAATGCAGATGAAAGTGGTTTACTGACCCATCTAAGCTAAAAGCAATAGGTGAAAAGGGAAAGGCAGAGTAACTTGTGGTAATGGTCGAGAATCGATAAGTGTTTTGCATGTATATTTGCTGATGGACCATATTTACTACCACTCATCATTTTTAAAGGAATGGCAGTTCAAGATGGGCTAGGTGGTACCTACTACCTATTGTAACTAAAGTGATATTTGTTTTATTGTTAAAAAACTTAAAGTTTTTTTGTTACTTATGTTATACAATTATATTCTAAAATTCTAAAGTAATTTATGTTATCTAACCAAAATATTATATTTCTAATGTTTTATAATAAAAAATAGAAAATAAATAAATAAAGTAATTATATTAATATTTAATGGTTAATACTCATAAATAATAACAAAATATTATTAAATATATAAAATTATTTTAATACAAACTATTAAATATATTTAAACAATGATAAAATAAATAAAATAAAGGTGTTTCGAGTATTATAAGTGCAAAAATTTCACGACCGGTTTCGATAATAATAATAATATTTTGTTGTGTTTTATAATAATTTATGTAGTCAAATATAACTAATAAAATATTTATCAGTTAAAAATGTTGTTTTCAACTGCCCCATATTAAAACAATGATTAATTAAAACATGGTTGATTTATTTTATATTTACCATCACTCCATGTAATAACAACCAATTATTTCCACACGGGAAAATAAATATTAATTTTAAATTACTTGATTTACAATTGCCTCGAATCTAGTTGTATTATCTTAAATGGATACAATTTTATTCATTTACTTTTACCCTTTAATTGAGGGGTAAATGTAAATTCTTGGGGTAAAAGTAAATATTAAATTTCTTGAAACTAATTATATTAAAAAACTATCAACGTGCATAAACATGTTTGTGACAAGTTTTTCAAAGTAGCTAAATAGCAGTTTATAAGTAATTAACAAAAATGAGAATAAAAATTGTTTCCAAGTTAAAATAAATAAACGCTTATAATTACCATAATTGACCTAAAGCTTCAATAAAACCGAATTTTTCGAATTTTCGAAAGTGTCTTTTATGGTCTTCATTAAATACCGAATTATAGAAAAAGCGAAGTAAACTTTTTGTAGTAGAGATCCCTTAAGAAAGAATTTTTCAAAATTCAATCCCCAAGAACGTTAAATGTGATAAAAGGTGTTAAAAAGAAAAAACGTTACCTATTTTTTGAAATTTAGTATTCATACTCAGTTGTAATTTAAATAATCAAAAATCTATTAATTAATTTTTTTAAATTCGACCCCTTAGGAGGTTAAAAAGGGTTAAAATTGAGAACTTTATTTCTCGGATTGGAATTTTCATTATCTTTATCTATATCTCGATAAGTACTCAGTGGATTTTGGTATAGTTTTTACTAATGGATTGACAGGTCTCGGGGAATGTTTTTATGTATTCGTATTGTATGTCTTAGAAAAATTAATTGGATTGCTGAAAATAATAAAAATGTAAACTATGTTTTAATAAAATGTTATAAATAATTAAACGTATTATAGGGAATACGGATCACATTATACATAAATTTGAAATGAAAAAGTGAATCGTTCAAATATCACTGCATACGTATCTTTTTGAATAATTATTTCCAAAAGTTTTATTGAAAACTATAACACTAAAAAGCTTGTTTTATTTTGCATTTGAATACTGCCACTTAGGGTAGCAGCCCTCTTTACACACAACACTTGTGAAGATAGTTTACAAAAAATACTTACCCAAGGAGCAAAACAATACAATTGATAACCGACATTGTGACTGATCTTTGATCAAGACATTAACCGGCACTCTGACTGACAGTGTCTACAGCCACTAGATATAAAACGCTTTGATAAATAGTTCGAGGTTCTACACTGTTACGGTCCGTTAAATAACAGTAATTAAGTCAAATTAATATGTACAGAGACACGGTTTCTATTTACTCAAGGAACAAAGTGCAATTCATTAATTTTTCGTTATCAATCACCTTGTTAAATTATTTCAGATTAATTAAAACTCTCTAGGGCATACTAGAACAGGGGCAATGACGAATGTCATTCATGAACAAATCAAATACAAATGACGGCAAAAAAAAAAAATTGATTTGCACAGTTGTTTGACCATGAAGGATATTAGGAGTTTCACATAATTAAAAACAACTTGTCGTTTATTTTTTAAACATTATTTTCTATTTATTGTTTTACGAGTACAAGTATAATGATAAAAAATAATAATAACATTTTTAAGGACAAAACTGCTAAAGACAAATCTGTTTTTACACAAATAAAAAGAAAAAAAATTAAATGAGTATAATAATTATAAAGCGTCAAAGACTATTATGTCAATAATGTAAAATGTGTTGCAATTATTTTAAAGCTATTGTACTGAATGAATGAACTGAAAGCAAAGCAATAATTTAAAAATAATAATTAAATTATGTATATGGGCAGTAATTATAGTAAAGAAAATTGAGGTATAGTCTCTTAAAAAATTATATATAATATATATATATAAAAAAAAAAAATTATAATACACAAGTCTAGTTGTTTTTGACTGAATACGAAAAGAAATCAAATAATGTTTAGCGAAAACTTGAATTTCAAATTTGATAGTCCCCCTAAACAATATAATATGCCTCCAGAAATAGGGGGAAAAATTTTGGTAAATGTTATAAAAAATAAATTTTGTCAAATTAACAAGATAAAAAAATTAAGAAAAAAATAACAAAATTTTTAAATAGTTGATAGTTAAAGAGTTTTTTAACTAAAAAAAAAAAAAACAATTTTTTAACACAGCTCTTGTAGCTTTCTAATAAAGATATAATATGAATCGAAAGACAAGGTGAAAATAATAATAATAAAAAAAAATATATCTAAATAACAATGAAATTAGGTAACATGAGCGAGAAATTGAGATACTAAAATGGTAAGGTCTAAAATATTTTAGAACTACCATTCGCGATCAGAGTCGCTGACATCAAGTGAACAGCGCTTTCGCTCTCGCCCCATCCAGCCGCTCGTGCCGACGCCTTTACGCCTGTAGCTGTTGCGGGTCCGATTGCGCTGACCCCCCTCTTTCTGGAGACTTTTATCAGACCTCTTTTCGCCTAAAAACAAAGAAAGTAATTATTAATAAATAGTTAAATATAATATTATCATTTATCAAGTTATTATCTTATTGAAAACTAAAGGATATGTAGTGTGTTACACACATACACAAAAAATAATGAATACATTAATAAAAAATAAATAACATTTAGTGGTTAATACTCATATAAAATGATAACAAAGTATATTAAATAAATAAAATAATTTATTAAAAACTAAATTAAATGTCTCTAATAATAATATAAATATAAATTAAAAAGAAATAAATCTTGCTTGGAGTATTAAAATAAAAAAGTGCCAACATTAATACGAAAGGCTTCGAATAAAATTCATCAAGTATCAGGTAGTGTTTTTTTATACCTGATGATGAATTTTATTCGAAACCGGTTGTATTAATATTTGAACTTTATTAAAATACTTAAAGTAAGACCTATTTATTTTTTATTTTTATTAATATAATTAGAAATATTTAATATTTTTTAATAAATTAGTAAACATTAACTTTGGGTATTGACATAAAAAATTTGAAATTTAAAGCTTAAAAAAATACAAGCTCTTTAACTATAAACAGACAAAATAGTGATAAAAACTATATAATAATCATATGCTCATCAGTTTCATCACACTCTTTTTAGTTGATTACAAAATACAGTAATAATTAACTATCAAGAAAAATTTGATTTTGAATGACAAACCTTGTTTATCTTGTAAACTTTCCATGGCTTGAAGCGCCGCCACTATTTCCAGTTGCGCCGACTCGGCCACCTCCACTACCCCATGAACGATTGTTTGGTGCAACACCATGCCATTGTCTATTTCCTGCAGATGGTGTTCCCCAAGACCCGTTAGCTCCTGCGTCCCAACGACCAGCAGGCCACATCCAGGAATTAAATCCCCATGGCCAATCTAAAAAAGAAATAGGAACACTAAATATATAAAGATATAAAACATAATGATTTTGAATGTTATTACTTATTAGTTTTACTATGGTTAGCAATAAAATAGCAAGCAGATTCTTAATTGGACATTTATTAATAAAAATACATGGCTACATCAGATCTACCAATAGTATGATACTCAAAAAGTTAAATAAATATTTAACTCAAAATTTAAACTACAAATAAATTTATTCAAAAATCTAATTAAAAATTAAAAATAATATTAGTAAACTACCAAACAATCACAAATATGTTAATAATTTTATTTCAAAAGTTTTAAGAGGGTGTTTTTATTTTAAAATGTTTTATAATTATATAATGGAATTAAATTGCAATGTTCATTACACAACTTAAAATGATAACAGTTTTAGTTTTTATTATTTATTTAACACCCTCTTAAATATGATTTGTGCAATTCACATGTGTTAGGTAAAATTACCATAATCTTTTCTGTTGAATTCATGCATTTATTGACATAACACATATTGCAAGGCATCATTGAAAAAATTATCTTGTCATTATCATACATGTTATCTGAGTTAACATAGTTGATGCAATAGTTGTCGCAAAAAATAGTTGGGAGAAAAAAAAATGCTGCTGGAATCAAATTGTACTCTGGATGCCGTGGAACAAAAGTAACATGCAAAAGAAATAAATAGAACTTGGAAGTAGGATCACAACACAGAATCTTATTATTCTTTTCTTCCACTTGTTGGTGTAAACCGTTAAGTAAACCTTCATAATCTTATTAAAGCTGAAAGACAAAATTGGGAAACGAAAAACATTTTTTTAATTTTATACTGTATGAACACACATTCAGGAAGTTCTATAAGATAAAAATGTATACTAATTAAGTATTATTGTACAATAATAGCCTTGAATACTTAAATACTCTAAATAGAATAGATAATTAATATAAATGATTATTTTACTATGACTATTAACTAGCAAACTTCTTTAGTAATGAGTGTTTATCAAAAATTTGTTGATTGTATTAAGCAGAAATAACACTGAATATTTTTCAGTTAATTTTCCGAGTGTTGTCTATAGTAATAAATTTAGATAAATACTTTTATCTTTAAATAACTTAATAATTGAAGTAGTTTCTTAAAATTTTTAAATTAAGGAAAATAAAATAATGTAAATTGAAAATTAATAAAAAAGCAATTGGATATTATAATTATTCATTTTTAAGAATACATATTTAAAATATATTATGTTTTAACATTAGTATTATAAACTTTAATACATTTATAACCACCATGATGTGTATTTAAATTCAACAAATTTAGAAAAAAATCTAAAAAATAAAAATAATGGTTAAGATTAACCAAATAAATTAATCATCATTCAATTAAATATCAGCAGTAAGTATTATTTTAAAATCTACTTTTAATAAAAATATATTTGATTATGCTTCTAAAGATGTTTAATTTCTCTAAATCCTAATTTAAGGTAATTTATACTGGAAATAATACATTTTCAGATGGAGATAGTTATACGAACAAATTCTTCAATCATTTTTGCATCTATCTATATCAAAGTTATTAAAAGTGTAACTCTAACGTGCAAACATTAATTGTGCATGCATCATGATTATGTTATTACCTCAGACCAATCCCAATACTGTTATCAATAAACAAATAAAATATTAAAATGAAATTTATGTAAGTTATAATTGTTATGTGTATGCACCGAAATACTAAAATACTCACCAAAATCGCCTCGGCCAGCCATACGTAAATTATTTGAAACAGCTCGATATCCCGGTCTTGGAGCACCCATTAATGATATTGGTTGAGGCATCAACCTAAACACATGACACAAATATTATGAAATATGTAAGCAATTTAAATATTTGTATATTACTTATATTTAAGAGTAATTTAATTTATTTTATATAATCTGTGGGTGTATCTTCAATTTAAATTATAATTATAAAACATTATGATAACAACAACACTCTAAGCTCATAGTATTTTTATATAAAAGTATTAATATAATGATGGAATATAATATTTAAAAAAAAACTATTCTAGCATAAGTAAGGTAAATTATCCACTATAAAAGGTCAAATCTTTAATTTACTTTACTACAATAAATGAAAACTATAATCAATATGAATTGTCATTTATAATAATAACTTCAAATTATTTTGTAATAATAAATAATTTAAGTTCTTAATTGTAAAATATGTTTTTCTAAAAACACAACTTAAAATATATCTGATATTAATGTTATTCAAAAAACAAATTTACACATCCTAGTTAAAATATAAATTAATATTTTGTTTCAAACCAATTGCATTGCATTATATTTATCTAACTTTAGGTTTGAAACGACATTAAATTATTTTTACTAGAGACAATTTGTGTTTTACACGTTTTATATTCATATTGATTTTTAATATCAGATTTATTAATAATTTAAAAAAATAAATAAATTGTAATATTTAAATATCTATAAAATATTTAATTACCCAAAAGCACGGCCTTGCATATTAGTAAACATACGGCGTTCTCTTGCTCTTAAAATTTCTTCTTTCTTCTTCTTATCTGATGGTGGTTTGGCTAACGAAACTTCCAAAGTAGCTCCATCTAGATTACTACCATTAAGTTCTTCTAAAGCCTTTATATACAAATAATTCATATTATTATATAGAAAAACAATTTGCATTAATTAAATATAAAGAATAAACTTGCGTTGGCAACAATTAATGAGTTATAATTTTGCTAATGAAAATAAACAATACTTTTTTTAAATCTTAACTAATTGTTGAAGTACATAGATTTAATCATTACTATATTAAATAGCTCCAAGACTATGCCTAGTATTTATTAGTTTATCTTGTGCCAACGCATTATAAACTATATATTTTTGTTACCTTGAGAGCACAACTTCTATCAACGAAATGAATAAAAGCATAATCTTTAATTTTTTTAACTCTTTCCACCGAACCATAAGCTTCAAAAGTTTCTTTTAGACGATTTTCAGTCACTTCTTGAGTTAAATTTCTAACATACAATACTTTGACCTAAAATTAAGATAATTTATACCACAATCAGAAAAGTTTTTTATTTAAATTTTAAAATTGAATTTTAACCTTTGACATTGTTTCATCATCGGGTTCTTCTTGAGGATCAGCCCAGTCTACAATAATATCACAACCCCAAACTTTATAGTTTGGTGCACTTAAACGTCTTTTTGCTACAGAAGCAGACTTATGAGAATCATATTCTAAAAAACAAAATCCACGATTCTTCCGACGATCATCAGGAGAACTGTAAATAATGACTTCTGTGAGTCCACCTAAAAATTAATAGAAATAAGGTTAAAAAAAAAAAAAACCAAATAAAAAAATAACTATTTTTTATATTATTACTTGTAATTTTTCCAAATTCTTCCATTATATCTTCTTTCCCCTTCGATTTAGGAATGTTTCCAATAAAAAGACGAAGATTAGGAACACTAATGTTCACTTTGATATTTTTACCAGGCTTAATTTCATAACCATCAAGCTGTAATATGAATTTTATGGTTAATTAATTATGAAAACTCAAATCAAATAACATGTGTTCAAAAAATAATTACAGCTACAGTAGCTTTTTCAGCTTCTTCCTTAGTAGTATAAGTAACAAAAGCATATCCTCGATTAGTACCAGAGAGTGGGTCCATCATTAATCGCAGATCGTAAATCTTACCACACTTCTCAAAAAGTGGAATTAATTCATCCTCAAATACAATATTTGGCAATTTTCCACAAAAAACCTAAATATAATAAAATAAAATATAAGAAATAGTAAGTTAACTAAACTGTATTATTTTATAGATAACAAATATTTATTTACCTCACAACCAGCAGTCGGCTTTGGATCAGTCCAGTCTGGAGGTGGACCATACTTTCGTTGTCCAGTAGTTACGTCAAATTTATAATTAGTCCGATTTAGTATTTCCTGTATATGCATATATAAAAAGTTTTAAACTAATTTATAGTAAAAATATAGTTATTGAAAAAATACCTTCACTTTATCAAATTCGGGCCCTTTAGGAGGTTGAACAAATGGCTCTTGAGGAGTAATTCTTGTTTTTTGTCTATAAGTTTTCATTACTCCACATAAATATGCAGACTTATTCGATACATGTAGTAAATTGCTATCAAGAAATTGAGAAAGAACACCTAGAGCTGCATCCACAGGAAATTCTTTTAAAGCATCCAATGCTCGAGTATCCAAATCTGAATGTGCTAATTTACCTATAACAAAATATTGATTACATTTATTATAATCAAAGTAAAACCAATATTTAATTAGAGCTAATTTAAAGAATAGATAAACTAAACATTATAAATTAAGTAATATTTAAAGATTAAGTTTTATGTCTTTAGTTTTTTTATTTTTATTAATTTTTCCCAATAGTGGACAATTTTGATAGTCCCACGGAGTGTCCGCTATTTAGAGGTTTTACTGTATATGATAAATGCTCAACAAATATGAAAGAAGCTGAACTTCAGGATTAAATAATGTTTAGATATAACATAAACATAGGTAATTGGGTTTCTGACACATTTATAAAACAAACAGATACCACAAGGTCATATAATGTAGAATATTGGCAAAATAGGGAACACACAATCCTTAAACACAAAAATAATAAAAGCACAAGAAATAATATACCCACTAAAATGGTCAACAAATACAATTTACGCATTAAAACTAACATAATAGACCTGCTAGATACACATAAGTCACCACAGAATAAATTAATTAATTAATTAAATAAAAAAAGAAAGAAAGAAGAAATGTAAAATATTAAATAGCATATGTGTCATGGCTATCATTAGCAGGGCTCGGAAGTTCTAGCAAATACATATTTTTAAGTAAGGTAAGTTATATATAAATATATATAAAAATGCTGTAATTATGGAAAATATTATATATTATCAAAAGATAACAATAATAAGTATCTATCTGAATTAATATAATTTAATATCACAAACATTCTAATGTGTTTTATGTAAGTTTAGTCATCGTCAAGAGCTTAACTAATAAATATACCTTTAATATGATCAATTTAATACACATATTAATTATTAGGTTAAATATGTAACAGTGACATACAAAAAGTATATAAGTTTCAACAAATAAAACAAATAGAAGACTAGATAGTACTCAACTACACCAACAAGTAACAAACACACAGGGCCTTGATTTTTTAGAGAAAAACATTTATATTATTATAATCTTTAAGAGACAAATGACATTGGGCTACATTTTAATATAAAGGTTTGGTAATTTAACACAATATTATAATGAGATGCCTTGTCAAGATATAAATTCTTCAATAAACTATTACTTTTGACTTTCAAAAATAACACTTCTACACTATACTCCATCCCACAAAGAAAGGTACCGTTTTGCAAAGGTAGACTGAGCTTACAAACCGCTGCTGGGCCATCAACCCGATAATCTGAACATGATCATAATGTATCATGACGGATAAAGTTTTCTGCATCAACGACTACGAGTAGTTGCTGCTTGCGCATGGTATGAGAGCTAGACAAAGTGCGGTGTTGTGTACGCGCAAGACATACCTGTTTTCATCAAACTGCAGTACCTTTTTTTAGTGGGACGGACTATAGTACTAATTTCGACAATACAAAATATAAAGAAAACTTTATTATTTGCTATTGACTAGCAATAAAATTCCAATATATCAAATTCTTCAGTCAAATAACAAAAAACTTACCACTCTTGTAAATCTCATCGAGTCTATCGGCGACCAATTCGTGTATACCGTATTCGAGCAGTTTTTTGTGATCTTCCGACTTCTGAATGGCAGCTTGGGATTCATCAGTGGGGTTTTCACTGAACCTGGTGTTGTTGACTTCCATACCTGACTGAAAAACGAGAACACACCAAACATTAGAACAGAAGTCAAGCAAAACAGACATTGAATTAGACACTAGTTGGCTGACAAAAGAGCTGTGATGGAAAAACGATGCAGTCAGTGTACAGCATTGTCAACGGCTCGCCGCGCCCGAGATGGCGTGGCATGGGTGAAACAGTAGAAAGGCAGTACTCACGAAATAATATCGGCGACTCCTGAGAAAGTGAAGTCGTGGATCGTTGTGGCGGCGAAGCGTTCAGCACGAGCAGAGCATCTGACACAAGTGGCGATTTGCTGCGGTTTTCTTCACATAGCCGATGACACGATGACAGATGCCGGTGTGAGCGGCGGCTTGAGTCGGCGCGTGTGGTGTTTACACGTAAATGTCGAGCCGCCGACGGGTGCAGTGCGTTTCTCAATAAGTCAATGCGTTTGCGTGCGGTACGCCCGGCGTCGGTGTGTACAGCCTGGAGATCGGTTGGGTCGTGGTTGGCGGGCGCTCGCTCGCGCGTGGTGTGTGCACGGGGCGGCGGTTCGAAGAAAATGTCGTTATCGTAATATCGTGTCTGTCGGCGAGAACCGCGCGCGCGTTTATCTGGCGGGTGACCGTGTGTCGGCGGCGGCGAACGCTGGTGCGTGCGTACACAGGCGAGCGGCGGCGGCGGCGGTGGCGGCAACGGCGACGACTGCAACTGCGACGACGGCGAAGGCGTACGCTGTGGCGGGCTGAATACCAGCAAAAAGGGTTAAATTGGTTAAATTCGGCAAAGTGACGCTGGCCGTTGCGGGAGAACGGTGTGCGGGAAAAAAAAAAATATTGGAAAAAAAAAAAAAAAAAAAAAACAACAATCCAGGAACCGTTTTTCGCAAATCCGTGCGTTCCCATTGGCCGGGCCAGCGTAACGGCTCTTGCAAATCGCACTGGTGCCAACCGAAACCGGTCGCCGCCGCGCACTTTTCCTACATTGCTGCACACACGCGTATACGTGTATATGTGCGTACACCTTCCTTAACCCGTTCGCTCCCACACGCCGCCGCCGCCGTAGCCGCCGCCGTCGCCGCAGCCGCCGCCGCCTCACTCTTTCTTTTCTCGGAAATTTTTTTTTCCCCGTTCTCCCCTCGCAAATTTGAAACCGCGATTGTTGACTGCGGGAGCATTTTTTCGCTCTTACCCTTCCGCCGCGCGGCATATACGTGCGTTTACCGCCTTTACGTCTTCCTGGTCGTCTACACTTCCTCCTCGTACACAATCGCCGTCCCGTTTTCGTCTCGCACAATAGACGTTATTGTCCCCCGTGCCGTTATTATTATTATTATTATTATTATTACATAGGTCCGTCTTTATCCTCGGGACGCGATTTTCCCATAGAGCTTTCAATTGTGTGTGTGTGTGTGTCTGTGTATTATATACGTGAACTATAATAAATATGATATATAGGTACCACCTATCCAGTACCCACCGCGGTCGTCGCGAGGAAGCATTGGGGGATCTCGCCGACATTTGAGTTTTATTTTCACGCTTTATTTATTTAAAACCCGTGCGTCTCTATTATACGTTACATAATACATGTTATAGAAAAAATACACAGAATAGATAAATCTAATACAAATATAATACGAGCGACATCTCTCGCGCGGATCCCTCCAGACGCCCTCGACTATACTATGATGAGAGAAATAAATACCTATAAGAGCCAGAGGTACGCGTGTGAAACAGAAGGAAAATGTGTGTCTGTGTACAGCTTATAGTCTAGGTGACATCAACGATATAATATAAATATTACATTACAATAGTGAACATTTATTTTTATTCGGAATACATTAACGGTTTTTGAAAACTTGAATTGTACTATACCCGTTTACCTAATGCTTATTAAGACAAAATAAAATACACCTATTTCTTTATTGAGAGGCGGATAATAAATGAGAATAATGGAATAATCATTTTTTTTCTTGAGAAGTTGTCCAAACTGTTCGCTATCATATTAGTGGCTCGTATTATCACATTTTTATTCTCCTTAAATTATCATTATATCAATTTATCGCGGTTTAACAAAAAAAAAAAGCCGGAATTGAAATTTAAATGTTAAAACCCTTTTTTTTATTCTTAATTTTTTTACTCATTCTCAGTAGAGTGACATTTACCTTTCAACTTAAAAATAATAGATTATGTCGGACGGTAATCAAATAGAATCAGTAAGTTTTTCCTAACATTACCTGCAAATGTTTAAATATTAAATGTACAGTTATTGTATTGTTTACTATTCATTTGTTGATCTTTTAAAAATTATTTGTTCTACGAAAAATTAAAAATACAATTCCATCTTTCCAGATGAGTTAATTTTTTTTTTCTACATGATAAATTTCAATTCTTTTTAATTAATTTCATTTTTCTAGTATACTTGGATAAATTTAATATTTTTGTAGGATGATGCATCAAGTATAGACAGTTCAAATACTGACCTAACTTCACGAAGCCATGAACCCGCTAGACGTGGGCGAAAAACAAAATCAAAACCATCAAATAATACCAAAAATGTTAAGCTACAGTACAAATTTTCGTATGTATTTAATCAGAGTGTTTTAAAATTAGTATTCAAGATTTTATAAAATAAAATCATTAACTAAGTTTAACTACTTATTTGTGTTATTTCAGTTATCAATAATTATTAATCATTCTATGATCTTAGTTGTGTAGTCTTAGTATTTTAAGAAAAACATTTAAACTTTATTATACTAATAACTATTTTTCTTTTACATTTCTATAATATGTAATTTGTACAAATGGTTTATTACAGATGTGCATTAAGAGAGGATCATGGTCAATCATTATTTGGTGTTCAATTCAATCATTTATTAAATGAAGATCAACCATTAATATTTGCATCTGTCGGTAGTAATAGAGTTTCAATTTACCAATGTTTAGATGACGGGAGTATAAATTTATTGCAAAGTTATGCAGATCCTGATGTATCCTTTTATTTTTATTGTAATCTAAGTAGTGTAAATATTTAAAAAAAATTATATGGTGACTTATTATGCTCCAAATAATAATAAACATTCGTTTACAATACATACTATTCTGGTTGACACAGATTTTATAAATATACATTTTCTGCATATCTAAATCGCTATTTTCAGTTTTTATTTTCCTTAGTTCAATATGCATTATTAGTCAAATGAAACATTTTATACTTGTGCGTGGTCTGTGGATGAAAATGGCAAACCACTTTTAGCTATTGCTGGAAATAGAGGCATTATTCGCATTCTCAGTCCAGCCACTATGACATCTATTCGACATTATATTGGTATTGTGCTATCTGTTTTAAATGAAAATGTATTGTTTTAATATAACTTTATCTACTCAAGGACATGGACAAGCAATTAATGAATTACAATTTCATCCAATTGATACCAACATGTTATTGTCAGTATCTAAAGATCACACTTTACGCTTATGGAACATTAAAAGTGATGTCTGCATTGTTATTTTTGGTGGTGCTGAAGGTCATAGAGATGAAGTTCTTTCAGCAGTAATTATAAATAAATTATTATTTTCTTTTTTATTAACATACATTTTACCTATTTAATTTTTAATTTTAAATATATTATTTTATAAATCATAAAAAATACTTTCTATTATTTATTAATATGATATTATAATATAATTTAAGGATTTCAATATTGATGGTAATCACATAATGTCATGTGGAATGGATCATTCATTGAAACTATGGAGTTTAGACAAAGACTATATTCAAGATGCTATTAAACAATCATATTCATTTAATCCAAATAGATCAGCTCGTCCTTTTGATACCATCAAAGAACATTTTCCTGTATTTTCAACCCGTGATATACATAGAAATTATGTTGATTGTGTTAGATGGATTGGTGACTATGTCATTTCCAAAGTAATTACTTATTATTAACTATAATAATTATTGAAAGAAAATTATTACTTATGTGAAATTCATACCAAATTTGTATTATTTTAGTCTTGTGAAAACTGTATGGTTTGTTGGAAACCTGGTCATTTAAAAGATACTGAACTTAAGCCAAATGAGTCTGCAGTGTCACAAATATGGTACTCTGACTTTAAAGACTGTGATGTGTGGTTTATTCGATTTTCTATGGATTTCTCTCAAAAAGTATTCACAAAACTTATTTCATAATTTTGCGAAAATAATCAATGAATTCAAATCTAATTATTTTGATTTAGATTTTAGCTCTGGGCAATACTATTGGCAAAATTTATGTTTGGGATATTGATTCTAATGATCAAGCCTCAATGCGTGTTACTACCTTAGCTCATCCAAAATGTAATACCGTCATACGTCAAACTACTTTCAGTCGTGATGGAAATATTTTGATTTGTGTGTGTGATGATGCTACTATCTGGCGTTGGGATCGATTGAAAAACGTTTAAATTAAATTAATTTTAATTAATGTTTTATTTTTATTACATTATCATTATTTGTACTTATTTTATTTTTAGTTTTATATTTTTATTTGTATTTTCTTTATTATATTAAAATTGTATTTAGTTAAGGATTTCTTTACATTAAAAACATTATTTTATATCTTAAAAAAATGAAAATGATGTATATAACAATGCTATTTTGAAATAAAATAATTGCTATAATTTAAAATTATATTTGTTTATTGTATATTACCTATAAATTTAATGATTGTACAATACATATTAATAATGTGATTATTGCTATCGGAAAATGATGGCCAGTTTTTCTTTAGGTGATATTAGTTTCATCACATAAAATGTTTCATTTAAATCATTACTAATTAAATTTAAATTAAAGTTGAACTGAAAATGACTTGGTTACAAAAATTCCTTTATTTTTATTACTTCTGTAAGTGGCCTCTATACTTTTAAAACTTAATAAAGGGATGTGATATTTTATTTTCTCCTATTCTTAATAAGTAATAACAATACAACAGCATTATAGCAATGTATTCGTTAGAGCGTAATCCTCGTCTGATTATTCCAGTAAAATTATCTGAATCAGTTCTGTATTATCTTCAATAGTTTTATAAATGTGTACTATTAAGTAGAAATGGTTTTACATATTTTGAAAGAACTGAATTTATTTATTCCCTCGGAGTGTGCATAATTTCTCTTATAATCCATTATCTTTATGCATTGAGTTTTCAGTTATATTATAATGAACATGTAAGTAATAATAATAATTATAAGGTTTTGTATTATTGACTCCAATTTGCTTAGAATTATTACATTATTTTGTGCGGGAATTTGCTCCTCCAGGCTGCAAATGTGAGTTATCGGTCTTACACCAACGCCAATATTTTTCGACTGATTTGCATTGCAGATCCAATTGACTTTATACTAAAAGCTTCGTACGATGAGTATGAGCTCCGACTACACGCCACCGCGGACACCTGTAAACCTAATTCACAATTGCGTAGTGCATGCTTGCCAATACAAATGCATATAAAATAATATCATTGATTATAGAATAAATTCTTCGTCTATATTCAATGATAATATCAATAGTTCTATAATTTGGTCGTTTTCTTTAATGTAATCGATCTAAATGGAACATTTTATGGATTGTGACTGTATTACAGTGGCAATAAATAATTTAATATCATCAACAGTCACATCACAAGTGATTATGTTATTGAAAAGGTATACATAGTTATTTAAACATTTATAGGCGACCCCTGTTTTTATTATATAAATTTAGTAAGTAAGTACCTTTAACGGTTTAGTCTTGACCCTAACTAAGAGTAAGGTACCTATTATTTGAATTATACTACGCAGTATCACACCCCAGGGGTTTAACCGTTACCGCATCGGAAATAATACTAAATAGAACAGCCACGACAATAGAAAATAGTTCTAGACAGACTATTATATTACACATAACACGTATATATATATATATATGTAGCTACCTATGAAATGTATTAACAAATTACAGTATTATTACGACACTGAAAGGTAGTAACTTCCATAGAAAATCATAAATTATTATATGCGATTTAGTGAAATTATTTATTTAGTATACTACGAGAGTTATGATTGTTTCGTTTGATTTAAATTTAACACAATCAGCTTATATCATTTGTATAATAAACTTAAATTTCTTTGTTCTAAAATCTAAAACTATAAATTGGTTAAAAAAATCACTGTAAACAGTACCATACATTTAATATACCATGGACTACAATAATGTAACAAGTATTGAATTAATAATTTTAAAATCAACAGGTCTTGTTATGTATCTTTATCATATAGTACATGATGACGGTGAGATCACTGTTGTACAGCAGTCAGCAGTATAAGATAAAGTAATGTATAGTACTTTAATTTAATCGGTTATGTACTTATTACTAAAATATAGGGAGATAAATATAGTATAGTAGGCATATAAAATAAATATAGTGTTAATTATCGGATGACATGGACAAGTTAGATAATGCATCGAGTTTTAATATTATTCTCCAGTATATTAATCAAAATTAAATATAGTACTTTCACGTGAATATGTGAAAAAATATCGTTGTAGATATATGCACAAACTATAGGGTATTACAACTATTTATCTTTATTGTAAAATGCAGACATCTTCGTGAAATAGATAATTAGCAATTTGACAATTGTAGGATCGATGAAATAGGCAAATTTAGTTTAAATTACGATTTTCTTTTCGTTATACATAATCGTTGTAAACATAAATCAAAGATTCAATAAGAATAATGAATGTTAGATTATATGATAGTCACATAATATATTAAAACTAACAAAGGTCAGTTGTATTTGCGGTAAGTATTTTACATAACCTGTTTGCCTTTGATTGTTTAGAATTTACATACCTGTTAGTTATTATTACTGACATTATATTATATTATATTATTATTTTAGTGTTAAGATCACCTGTACTATAGGAGTATTTTTCATTATCTACTAGTGTTGATATCTAATTCTAATGTGTAATTGGTCAAAAATGTAATTGCAATATATTTAATGTATATTCAGTAACTAATTATGCGAATCAAAAATTTAAATTACATTTGGTATATTAAAAATTGTCTTGAATGGTTTAAATTAATGTGTTTTGGACGATATAAAATAATTAATTGTTTTATTGATTATTATTTTAAATAGTTTTTAATTGATTCCAAAACATCAATTTATATTCACGTCATAATTATATATTTTTTACTACTTAAAATGGTAGTAGTAAATAATTAGTAAGCATATTTGCAATAAATGTGAAAATGTTCCCATCTTTTCTTTCATGTTTTTTTTTCCAGCTATTTAGGGTCGACAACCCTAGTCCTCAATCTCCACTCATGGCAATCCCCCACATCCTTTGTCCTAAGTATAAACACCAGCTGTCCTTATATCTTTATATAAATATATATATTTAATCGCCTCGTCTCTGGTACTTTAGAAAGAAAATAAAAAGAGAGGATCTTTTCTTCCATTACCATTCTCACTGTAAAAAATAAAAATTGTATTATTATTAAAATTATTATATAGTAATTTATATATTTAAGTTAAAAATAATAACTGAATTAAAAATAATTCACAACAGTGTTATGAAATAGGTAATAGCATATTTTTATATAACGTACTTGCAGAATAAAAATCCTCAAGAACATCTAAAATAATTATTATATTAAAATCATTATTACTACTGCAGTAGGATACAACATGTAATATTATTGTATAATGAGATGATATTATTTAAATATAATTTAGTGTTATAATGAAAGCACAATTTAGTAAGTAAGTATGTTAGATTCATTTTTTCTTTTCAAACTAGCCATTCAACTTACTTATTAAATTTTTTCTTTCATAGATCTACAATGTTTTTAATTTATAAGAATCCTTAACTAAATGTAACTGTAGGTAATAAAAATCTAAGAAGAAAAAAAATAAAATAAATTTTAACTGTAAGATTAAATACATAATTAAAAAAACTGCAATAAAGTAGATGGGTCTTAATTTCAGATAACATTTTTGCAATTGATCTCAACATTAATATTTCCATCATAACTAAAAGTAGTTTGACCTGAAATCATTTAAACTATTATCGTTATTTGGTATTCTGTTCGACAGACCTGAATGATCGAATGAAAATGATTAATACTTATTGTATTAACAATTATTGTAAAGTAAAGAT
The DNA here is from genome assembly GCA_948098885.1 of Drepanosiphum platanoidis. Taxonomy (NCBI): domain Eukaryota; kingdom Metazoa; phylum Arthropoda; class Insecta; order Hemiptera; family Aphididae; genus Drepanosiphum; species Drepanosiphum platanoidis. The sequence continues at coordinate 5,765,739 of OX402532.1, forward strand.
TTAAAACTGATTATCTTTCTACAAAAAGGGACTCATTATGAATTTCTATTCGACGCTCAGAAGACTCATAATGCAGTCCAAGAGGGTTTTATATCATTCAAGTAATTCAAGTATTAAAATTATCTCCTGCCATATCTACACAAATATAGATAAGTCTAAAACATTGTTGGTTCATCTTAATATTTTGGAAATAAAAACAAAGGCAATAAATTGGCCTTTGTTGATGTTTTCATTTTTTTTTATGCAAAAATAGTCTTGTTTTCATATTGCATTTATAAAATAAGTTAATTGTTAAAAAACAAATTATTAAATGTTCCAATAAATAACTATAAAACATTCGGCCAGACGACAACTTCAATTATTTAAAAAATTTTAAGAATATTATCTGTTGAGGACAATGTTTTTTATTATGTTATTCTATTATTGATGTGGGTAGACGTAGCTAAATTATATGGAATTCAAATTTTTATGATAAAAAATATACTATAGAAATAAACCAGACATTTTAAAGTTAAAACTATTTTTTTTATTTATTTTTTTATACACATTTTTTTATAATCTCGAAGTCCCTGTTAGTAGCGAAAAAAATAAAAACATATGTGTACCAAGTGATAAGAGATAAAAGAACAAAAATAAATTCTGGATTGTGAATGTGTTATTGGCTTATTGCTGACAATAAATTAATAACAAAAGTTTGTATACCTATGTCAAACTTATTACTTATCATTGTTCACAATACATTATAGTATAATATTTCATAACATTTAAAATGTTACACATAATACAATGTGAAATGTGATGTGCCTATTGTTATAAAAATCAAGTCATGATGACTGAATGTAAAGTCCCTGTATTTGTCAGTCCCCAATCATTAACTTTCAGTTTAGATGATAAGTCGTCACACAGGCAAATAATTACTTTGTTCAATCCTTACGACTTCCCTGTTAGATTTAAAGGTAAATGTATATCAGTTTTTTTAAGATTTCAGTTATTATAATGTTAAATGTTTACAGTTTTTTGTACTTGTACCAAAAAGTACACTGTGGTTGAGCCCGAGGGTTCAATAAGCGCCAGTTCTCGAGTGGATATAGTAGTAAGACATAATGCTCCTGCCCCAGCGTTCTGCGATATCAGAGATAAATTTCGAATTCAAATGCAATATTATACGACCAAAAAGGTGATTGGACACAAAGACGTTGAAACAGTATTAGTTAGGTCTTCCGATGACTTTGAGTTACCGCCTGAAAATTTCAAACAGTTACTCAAATGTGATACATCCACAGAAAACTATGATAATGAATCTGAAATAAGACAAAACTATAATAAAAGTAAGTATTTTTAATTTTTATAGTTTTATTAAAATTGTGACCCTTTAAATCCTAATAATATTTATTTATTGTACCTATTGTGATAGGCCATTTAATTACAATGTGAAATATAATTTAATTGAACAATAAGTGTATGTGATGATTGGTTACAAAAGCTTGAGTGTTGTGACTGTATTTGATTCATATTTTATATATTGCTAATAAATATAAAGTTTTTGAGAAAAAAACTTATTAATTTAATTAGGCAACAACTAATGACAATTACAAATTAATTATTTTAAATAATAAAAAAAAATAAAATAACCAGCAGAATAGATTCTGATAAATAATTATTAGGGTTTCCTGAGAATTGAGTGTGGGACATTTTAGCACAGATAATTAAGTGTTCGATAATTAAATACCTTATAAATTGAGAGAGTAGTAGAAAACATATTTTAATAATTTGATTAGTTTTGTAGCTTTACCATATTTGCACAATACGGTTTGTAAAGTCACTCACTCATCTTTCTATAAAATTTTTGTTTTTAAAAGATTTAAAGAAAGTAATAATTTATAACTATATAATTCATATATTTTTTTAATTGTGCCCAAAGTATTAACTGTATTATTATTATGACCAAAATACTAGATTATTATTTGTACTCAAAAGTCTCATGCTCAATTGTCCTATATCCAATTGTTATTACATACTCATAATCTATTTTTTAAATATTTCAGATTCTATAGGGCCTAATTTCACAACACTGTTTATGGCCGGCATATGTATATGTGGGTTACTTCTGCCATCGTCCGAAGATACTGATGTTTTGAAATTTCGTATTTCTTTCAACCTGAAATTAGTGTTGGCTTTTGTTTTGGGTAAGAGTATAGTATGAATAATATGAATGTGTATCAGTATGCTATGTACGTCCCATATTGCTTTATGGTTTGTTTCATGCAATGGATAATATTTGCATCCATTTCACGAAATATATTATTTTTTCACTTTAAAAACTGCCGCACTAGATGTTTTAATTGTTATGTTAAAATTTCTTTGTAGTCATAGTTTTTGATTAATTTTGTAATGTAATAAAATTTGTAATAGTTTGTAATGAAATAAATAATTTTAACTAATCACTCTTAATTTCAGGTATGACTACTATAACCATATTGCAACATCAATAAAGCACAGGGATATTTTTACAACCAATAAGGTGTCTGCTAATTTAAGAATATTTGAAACTTTATGGTTTTCTATTTGCATGATTTATTTTTAAAATAAGATATAATTTTTGAAAGCTTTTTAGTAAATACGAAATTGCACATAAAATGTATGTTTCCCTATATATTTTAACAGATTTACATAATTTTATAATTGATTTGTATTTTCAAGATCTCTATATATTTTTTCAAACATGTATTTTAAAAATTAAAAATGAATTGTTGATCATAATTGTAAAAAGAAAAAGAAAACATTATTTATCTTAATGTTTCAAAGAATTCATCGCCATAAAATTACAGCTAAATGGTTATAAATTAAAACTAATATAGTTTTTAGTTTTATGTACACTGCCATCATTTTAATGGAATTTTTATTGTTTTATTCATGATCGAATAATTGGGTTGTAAAAAGTAAAATGTAAATAATAAATTGTATTTAAAATGTTTTTTTTTTTATATAATTACAATTTTATTAATTTTTTTTTTTTTTTCAATAAACTTTTTTTATATGATTCATAATGTTTTTAATCAATATCATTTACATCTTATAAACACTGGATACTGATTTGATGCTTTCATTATGTGTTTTATATTCTAGAATTGTATTTGGTGGCAAATTTAATACTCTGCGAAGCGTATCCCTAATTCTGTTAGTTGCCCCTTGGTCATATGAAGTTTTGTTCCAAATTGATATAATGTCTTCCTAGAATAGATAAGTGTTGATATTAAATTCAATTTACATAATATGTATTGTTAAAAATATATATTCTTACTTGAAATCTCAATGAAACAACAGCACCGCATATCTCATCACCAACCATGAACTGTTCTCCTAACATGGCTAAAATGAGATTCTCCCAGCATCTGGATGCTAGACCTTTACGTATTCGTAATACCCATTTTCCACCCCTAGCATTTGATTCATCCTGAAAGTAATAAACCAAATTATTAACTATAACTCATTAACAAATCACAATTAAAAATCAAAAATGTTTACCTCCCACATGGGTTTGATTCCAACTTTAAATAAATGGAATTCACTATGTGACAGTAAAGCGCACGGCCTTACCAAATGACTATATATTGCCCAAAACTGTTCAACAGAACCAAACCTTGCTAAGTATTTAAGATTTTGATCATAACTAGGAGTATTTCCAGGTTTTCCAGGAAATCGACGACTGAACCAAAACCAATATTGATGTTGAAGTTTATGATCTCCAGACGGAATTGACAAGGGTATCTATGAAAGAATTGAAAGTCATTGAAGTTCTTAAATATTACATAATTGTTTTCTTTTAATTCCTACGTTCTAAATATTACTGTCTAATATAATTTAGATATAGGTATCTTTAAAATGAATAATACAAATTGTTATTAATTTTTTAAATAAAGAGAACTAATCATTAATTCAGAGGTTTTCAACCAGTGTACCGTAATACCCTAGGAAGGAGGTTTCCAACTTTTTATCAACTTTAATCAATTTAATGTAATTACACAAATTATATGAAACTTGACTGTATTGAATCTATTTGTCTATTTTAATTTATTTTAATCTATTTATGAATTTTATTTTTTTATATCAAATATAATATATGTATTTATTATGTTTGACTATACTTTGAACTAGCTAAAAGAAACTAATATTATAAAATATAAATATAAATACAAGGTATAATGTAGGCTTGGGACTTTTAGAAAATACTTTAGGGCAGTGGTTCTAAATTTTTTTCGGACCGCAACCCAAATTTTCCTCAAGTTTAAAAAAATGATAAATTTCTTAGAATCGTTAAAGTTGAAAAAAAAGCTTTTTGTAACCCACCAAAATTTGACTTACAACCTATTAGCGAATCATGACAAATAGTTTGTGAAACCCTGCTTAGGATCTTGTAGGTAAATCAAAAAATGACATGAACATATGCATTAAGGTTTCTTAATCCATTCTTAATTAAATCTAATGGAATCAACATTAATAACTCATATGTTTTATTCCTTTTAAATATAACCATTATTTTGGAAAATATACAACAAAAATATTCAAGGGACAAAAAGATTTAATGCATTTTCTAACAGTAATTATAAAAACAACATTAATTTTTTAATTTCTTTTATAGATTTATAAGATTTCAATATATTTTATAGTTTAATCACAATTATCTCCAAGGCCTAAAAAGAGAAGAAATATTTTTAAATCATTTTGAACTTTCAAGTTAATTTACCAAAAGTTTAAATTGATGATACACCACTTTAAATTACCAACTCACTTACATATTATTCACTTACACAATGAGTTATAAAAGATAATTTCATTATAATGAAGTTTGATTTACTGATCTTAATTAAATAAAATGTAAATAACCAAATGCTTTAAAATAAACTACTATTTGAACACACGTTTTCAGCATAATAAAATCTCTAAACCTGTGTAGAAATATTTGAATGAAATCAAGAATTCTAAATCTAAATGTTTAAACTATATTCACACAAAAATAAAATATACTTTGAAAGTCTTGAAAAATATATTTATACTAACATTTACTAATTTGTCAGCAATCATCATATCTTTTGATGTAGTGTTCTCGTCTTCACTCACAGTTTTTGATCTGAAAACGCACAAACATTTTAAAATAACTACACACTATTATGTAAATTAATATACTAACCCTTCGAATTTACTAGCCATAGTCTGTTAATTAAATTCAGTTAACAATATTTACGTTTATTCAAATATTTACAATATATAATATGGTTTCAAGATATTCACATTTCACAATAGTTTAAACACGTTATCACCTACAATGCTTGGTTTTTACTTTATCGTGTGTTGTGGCTATGTAAACAAAAAAAAAAAAAAATTATAGTAGCCTTATCCATAATAATGGATGAGTGATAACAAATGTTTATTGGGTTATAAATATTGTGGATTTCAAAATGAATTTTCGTTCTATTATTACATTTAACAATTACTCAACATTATTTATTAAATTAGATAGACTTATCACTGAACAATAATGAGCGACTCTTGCAGTGAAAATACCGACTTTTTAGTGTCTTTGCCTTCGGATTTCTTTCAAGTCCACACATCAGATAGTGAAGTTGAAGCAGTCGAAGACACGGGTACAGAAGAGTTGTCGATCAGCTCTAGTAATAGTTTCAAAGGTGTAATTGACAATTTAGTGACAAACTTAGATACGTTGTCCACTCAAATTAATGAAATTGAACAGATGGAAACTAGTTGTATTAGCAATGGACTGGCCAGTCCGCTCAGTGCTTCTTCTCCTCTCAAACGAAATAGCGAAAGAAAAATAAACTATAATTCCATCGATTCGTTAATGCACGAAATGGTTAATACTTATGAGTATAATGACAAGTTATTGAGAAACATGGGTAATGGTCATGCTCAGCGTAATGTCAGTTTTCAAGAAAAAGACATTGATTCTCCAGTTAAAATTAAAGAAGGCTCATGTAATGAATTGAATGATAACAATTTACAGAGGTGAATTTAATATTTGGTACATACTGGATTGTTAATGATAATTTTATCTATAGTTATTTTATTATTTCATAACTTTAATTTTTCATATTTTTTTAGTTTTTGTAATGACTTGGATAATGTGTGCCAGCGTGAGCCTATTTTAAATGATACTCATAAATTGGACTCTGTTTCAAAAGAAAATTTATGGTTAAAACTAGGAAAAGAAATTTATCGTAGACAAGTATGTGTTTTTCAATATTTAATTTAAAGACTTGTATATAAAGTTATTCAGTCATTATGAATTAATTGATAGACATGTTTTAAATTGTTTTTCTCTATTTTGTTATAAAATTTTACACCATTTGTTTATTTATTATTGCAGAATATTGAAAAAAAAGTTGTGGATTTAGAGGAGAAATTAACTAACTATGAAAAGAAAATAAGTGAATGTAAAGAGATTGATTGCCAAAAAAATAATCTTCTTGATGAACTTGCTGCACGTTCTGCTATGATCTTAAGTCAAGTTAGAGCTTATAGTACTATCAATGAAAAACTCAATAGAGATTTACAAGGAGAGCGTAAAAACAAAAAAGATATATTGGAAGCAATGAAAGAAAAAATTGAACTTTATAAATGTGAATCAGCTAAAGCTTTTTCTCGTAGTAACTCATATAAAATTAGAACAGACACTGCTGAAAAAAAGTTAAATGAGTTATTAATAAATTGCCAAAAAGTAGAAGAACAAACAAAACACTTACAAATTAACGTTGAACAAAAAACAGAAGAAATTGAAAAACTTCAAAATGAATTAGTTAAAACGCAGGAAAAAAATAGAAGTGTGAGTTTTATTGTAAAAATGTATTCACAAATAATTTATTATTTTATGATTTTAGGTAATTGAAAGGTACAACAGAACTATAGATAGATGTAGTGAGCTGGAAAAAGAAGTGTTAATTTTAAATCAAGAAAAAAATGAACTATGTGAAAAAACATTAAAATATGATCAACTTTTAAATCAAAAACGAAGAATAGAAGAGATAGTAAATCAAATGAAGAATAAAGAGGTTATTAGACTTTTATGGTGATCTTATTAGACTTTTTTTGATGATCTTTTAAACTTTATTTTTTTTTAAATAATTTAATAAAAATTTAATTATTATTAATTAGATGCAAACTGCAGAAGAACTAAATGCAGCAAAAGAAGAAATCAAAACGGTAAAAAGTGAACTCAAGAGTTTTTATCAAAAACAGCTTGATGCTATGTTGACCGAAAAAGTGTCCGACTATCAACGCAAATTAGATGGAATTGTTAAAATTACAAATGAGGAAAATAAATTAATAAAACTTCAAACGAATAACCAGATGGTTAATTTTAAAGAAAGGTTAAATAACTATAATATTTATTTATATGTTTTATTGGTAGCTATAGTAAAAATACTTAATTTTTAGGTATGAGAAAGATAAAGACCAACTCATTGCAAAGCATATATCAGAAGTACAAAGTTTGGAAAACCTTTTAAAAGATAAATCAGAATGTATTTCATCGTTAGAAAAACGTCTAGATACTGAAATTCAAGAAAAACGACAATTAGTGAAAAGTGTGATGGGAGTTGTAAAAAATGTAAATATTGAGAGTCAATCAAATTCAGTAAGTAAATATTTTATTTAAATTTGTTAAAATTAGTTTGAATATTAATTTATTTTATTATATTATCATTAACAAATTATTATACAAATAACTAATGTCAATTAATTAAATTTTTGCAAATTTTCAGAAATTAAATAGTGATGATAAATTTTTGAAAAAAATATCTAATAATAGCAGTATGTCTTCAAAATTAGAAGATGATTTTTCGTTTTTTGAACAAGAAAAATTAATACATCAAGTGACACCAACAGAATTAAGAAAACATATTGAAGTTGTAAGTAAAATGTGTAATATTTGTTTTATAATTATACATTTACTAATTAAATTTTTAATTTTTCAGCTTTTGAATAAATATCCTGGAAATCCTTTGGCACAAAAATGATAATTTAATTATAATGTAATTTCTTTCTTTCATTTTTTGAGTGATGTATTAAATTATCAATTTATTTATACACTTTAATTGATTCTTCACTTTAACTTTAATTGATGTATAGAAATTAGAAATGTACAATTTATATGTGTATATAAGTATATATATACAATTATAATAATTTATAGATTTATTTATGTAATATTATTTTTTATTTTTATAATAAATATATATTTTTTTTTTGTATTTCATGTTTATTTATATAATTTCAACTATATCAATGTATTGATTTTATAATAATAATGCAATATAATTTGGTCCATTAGAAAAAAAATTCATTGTAATTTTATAGATTTCTATAATAGTCTTTTATAAATAAATTTTAAAAATTAATCATTATATAAATGTTTTATAAATAATTCTGAACTACCTTAATCATTTTAATAAAATTGAAAACACATTTTATATTATTATTCTAGTTGGTTAGGTAACGAGATGGAAAAAAAATCATATTATCATATTTTTTAAATATTTTAAATATTTATAAATAATAAATATTAATTGAATAACATTGACAAATCTTTGATATTTAAAACCATTGCAGTAATTTTTACTTTGAAGTATTCTATCCAATGAGAATTCTTAATTTTAGATAATGAAAAGTGAGAAATTACTTTAATGAGTGATCTCTACTTTTTATCTTCTGTGTCTGTTATTACATTCTTTATCAGACTTTATTCTATCATCAAATTTATGGATGATTTCTTGTAGAAAATGTCTCGTTGATCTTTTAAGGGGTCAATTAAAAAAATTACTTTTACAATTTTTCTAAAAATCGAGAAAAATTTATGGGAAACTGGTTTTAAATAATCAAATATTTTTTCATTGTAACTCTAAAAGAAATACTTATCGTAGACTTGAAATTTCACTGAATACTTGTGTCTTATTTTACCATCATTCAAGTTGTATACCTACGTTACAATCGTATATAAAAACAAAATAGTGAAATTAATGATAATTATATAATATACTCGTATATAATAATAAATGATATATATGGTGGTGATTATAAGATTTGTTTCAGCAAAGTGTTTGACTCATTCAAAATCATAAATGACTAATGTAATGACTATAGTATAGATCTAGTTGAAGTTATAAACCTTCCTAAACTAGTCCAGCGAGCCAACTTATTATTTGTTATTTTAGATTAAATTTTATTGAAATAAAACGCCAACAATTTTGAGTTCCTTCTGATAATTTCTCTATAACTGCTAATTTTATCTATTCTTTTTGTTACACAATCATATTTATTTTTTTTAAATCTGTCATAGGTACCCATAATTGATTGATAAAGAAACCAGCCAAAAATCCAAGTGATATGTTTAATCTGCAGATATGATTTACAACTACACTACTACAGTGCATGAGTGTTTAAACAGAATACCTAATAAACTATAATTTTACATTCTTAGCATTTTTGATTTTCCAAGTAATATTATATTTTACATTTTAAGAGTGGGAACATAATTTCACATGATATATTTTTAAATTAATTTTACAATGAAAACAAAAAACAAATTGTATTCAACCTATAAATTAGTTTATAAATGCTAAAATGCATACTAATCTAGAACTTCATGTTTCAAAAACTATTTAGACGAACCTACTGATAATAATTAATAAATGAAAAATTTAATAAGTGTATAGAATATTAAAAGCGTAGACGAAATTTTTTAAATAATTCAAATCTAATTTCTTATAAGAAACAAATCCAATAAATTTAATTACCCATTAAGGAGTCGCGATAACTCGAAAAACTTGACTTCACGACTTCGTTTTTAATCCCCTTGAAATGCTCGTAACACTCGACGTATTATATGTCTCTTTAACTCGAATATAAAATGGTGATAAATAGCTTAGTGGAAGTGTATTATACCTGGGTATTTCTGACTTTTGTACACGTATTTTATGGCGACTAGGCTGTATATTAAAGATAATAATATATACGAGTAGATAGAAACTGATTGTTGGCCGCGTGCACTAGAACATAAGTATGTACTGGTTAGTATGTGGTCTATATCTAATGTCGTACGTATATCGTGTGTGTTTTGAAACGTGTCTCAAAAACGAAAACTAAATAATTTAACCATAGCTGACAAAGTACACGTGATGATGCGATCGGTGAAGAAAGGCGACCGGAAAAAAACGAGGCATCGCGAAAGAATTAATATACTGCCAAATGCGCTGTCAACGTTTCCAAAAAAATGAGGCGAAAATTAAAAAAAAATACAAAAATGGTGACGATAAAAGATCGAAACCGGCCGAATATCCAAATTCGAGGTATGTTTATTCAAATGGTTTACTCAATGTAGAGATAAAAATATACCTGTAAGTGGATCGATGCGAAAAGGAAAGGCAAAATATTTCGCAACTCGAATGTCATTATTTGTCATGTCATTGCTGATGGTAATCTGTTGAATCTGTCGATGGCGTAGATACTTCTATATTTGAAGCAGTAGGCAAATCGGTAGGTTTTGTAAACAGCCAAAATCTCAAAAAAATTAATTACCAATTATTTTTCTTTTGTACATAGTAAATAATACTTCAAAAATATAAAACAAAATAAATAAAAATAAATAATGTTTGGTACTCATATTATAATAGTAACAAAGTATTATTAATTATATAAAATAATTCATTGAAACTATTAAATATATAAAATAATATAAATAAAAATAAAATAATTTCTTGCTTGAGAAATTTAGCTTGAGCTTTAAGTATTATAATAAAAGTATTTTATTAATTCTTATTATTTAATTGATGTATTTTGTTTTAAATTTTTATAGTTAAATTTGATATTTAAAGAAGACCCCACATTTGCAATAATCAAAAAGTGATCACATCACCAAATATCACACATCTGTAGTGTTAAAAACGTTTAGTAACTTCCGGATTTGTACATTTTTGTTTTTAAACAAATTTTAATTTTTGGAGATTTGAATATTATTCGTTTTAAAAGTCAAACACCCAAATTGTATTCACTATATTATTTCTGATGTTAATTTGAAAGTAGGTATGCCTCCTAATCATAAAATTCTATTGGAGTTTCATTCTGTGGAGGTTCAGTATCGCTGCTGTGAACGCACTGATTCCTTCACACGTTTTCTACTCATATTATAGTTGTTGCATTTTATACATTTGGCGCCTGCCCACGACAGCTTTTAAAAGGTAGTCACGTGCGCCAACCACTTATATTTGTTATTTCTTTTATGACTCTGTGTTCGTCAGTAGATAACAAGCAATTAAAATATTATCGATGGTAATGATAGTTTTATTTTTATTTTTCAGCTTCTTTATATAATGTTTTGTTTATAAACAAAGATTTAAAATTATAACATATAATTATATATAATGAATGCTTTGATAATATATCCTTAATTTCTAAAATAGTCAATTAATCACAGCCTGTCATTATTTCATATTAATATAGTTTAATGTCTGGTTATTAAATAGTCATCAAGTCCCCTATGCTTAATTTGAAAACAATTAAATTGGAATATAACAAAAATAGCAGTTTTTTTTAGCATTATTTAAAAGTAAACTAATTCAGGGAGCAAAAATGGCTAGCAACAAAATGGCGATTGAAAATCTGAAATTAGAGATTTGCAAAGTTCACAGGTAAATTTGGAAAATCATAGAAATATTTTAAATTAGTAATAAACCAATAAACAATAGTATTATAAAATTAATTGTATTATACTTGGTTGAATTAGTAATTTTTAAAAATTAAAATATAAAATCAATGATAATTATGTATGAAATAAGGTATAGATAATTTAAATTATTGTTCTAAGAGATAAGGCGAGTTGCAAAAGCTGTTCCCGTTTTGCATAATATGATTTGTGATTTGATATTCAGTGATAAGTGATAACGGGATCAACCGACAACCACCAAAGTATCAAATCTACGCTAGGGTTTTATCAGAACTATCAGTTCAATAACATTGCGTTTAGTAAGTTGTTTAGTGTTGGCTCTTGACTGTTTTTATAATAGACGTTGACCTCTAATACTTAATTTTTTTTATCGAATAATCATTAGTTTAACTCATTCGTTTAACCTTTAAATTTTTTCGCGGTTTCTCAACACTCTTCCTATTTTTTAAAAATTTTTTTAGATACCTTTCTAGTACAAAAAACAAAATATGGCTTCCATGGGCAAGAAATTATTTGAACAACTCAAGAGTAAAGAATTTCGTTCGTATTTAATGAGGTAAAAATTAAACTGTTTTTGATATTTAATAAATACCAACCAGATAAATCCTATAGTAGACTTGTCATTGTTATATGTTTATTTTTAATTATTGAACAACATTTTATGTCTCGAATTAAGGCACAACAGGAAATACAAGACACAATTTTAAAATGAAATAAATATCAATTTAATAATCATTAGATTTATCTGGTTGTTTTTGTAAAATCCTCAGTTATTGAAAATAATGATAAAGACTAATTTACATTTTATGTTAGTACTCATTTTTGGGGTCCAATAGCTAACTGGGGTATACCTATAGCAGCACTAGCGGATATACAAAAAGATCCTGAATTAATTAGTGGTAAAATGACCGGAGGTAATATAATTATTTTAAATTTATCTACATTTATAGCTTTGATAATGATACACATGTTTACATGTTTCCTTTAGCATTGTGTTTGTATTCAATTGCATTTATGAGGTTTGCATGGAAAGTCCAACCACGTAATATGCTTTTGTTTGCTTGTCATGCAACAAATGAAGTAGCTCAAGTGATCCAACTTTCAAGATTCATTAATTATAATTATTTATCCAAAAAAGAAGATAAAAAAAATGAAATAGCTTAAAAATTCCAATTTGTTTTGTTTTGTTTTTTTTTTTTTTTTTTTTTAATATACCATATACTCTATACCTACTATATGATTATTTCATATCTAAATCAAAATTACATTGTGATAGGCCTACTATTCCACGCTATTTTAGTAATGCGTACAAATAATTACAACTATTCGTTATTGTTATAAAGTAAACCAATGTTGACAATAAAATTTACCAATTATTTAGCTCATTTTTGTACTTATTTTATTATCGTTCCTATAATATAAATTATAATTGATTATAATATCAAAATTATTACTTATAAAAATAAGTACTTTTAAATTTGCCATGATTATTCCTTAATAATGTAATTATAAAATATAATAATATGATAACAGTTATTACTTACACAGCTTTTAGATTAATTAAAATTGTATTTATCTAATATCCTAGTTTAGGTTAAAGATCAAAACTATTAATTACTTTTTTAATATGGTATTTCTTTCAAAAAGAAGAGAAAACGATTATTTTTTTTTTTTACTTTTATCTGATATAAAATAGTAAGTGTAATTGAATTATAGCAATATTATTATTTTGCAAATATTTTTGATACTAAGACAAAGCGATACTTAATATTTTAATTGAGATATCTTAGTTTTATTTATTTATCATTAGTTTAATGACCTAATTTAATTATTTTCAACGTCTAATTATTATTTTTTCATTCAAGTCTATGGTTATTAATTTGAATTTATATACTTATAATATAGTCATATAATCTCAAATACATTGAGAAAATTAAAATTTTATGATAAGTATAGTTTAATTTTATCAACATTTTGCCATGATATTTTTATCATTTTTGTCCAGGTTAAACATATTATATAGTGTGATTTATTGTAAGAAAAAAATTGAAAATAAATTATTAAATTGATATTTTCTTTCCTCTCAATAATAACACTATAGAATAAAAAAAAATAAATTTTAACTATTATCATTGTAAAAATCAGGATTAGATTGGGCCTCTGCATGAACCTGTTCAGTGGGCTCCTTATCTTTTCGAAGAAATAAACAAATAATTATTGGTGTTACAGCATTGATTATATAATATACTCAATGGTGTTTGTAAAAAAATGACCATATTCTGAAGTTATGAGTCATTTCTAAAGATGTTATTGTTTATCGTGTATATACTTCACTAATAAAAATAATCACTGATTATGAAACAGTAACCAATAATTTAATAAATTCATATTGTCATAAAACAGTTATGTCAAAATGCATATAAAACTTTTGATTATTGGAGTATATTTGATACATATTATGTACGATAATTTTTAAGTACTCACGTTTTTGAATTATAATATAGAAATTAATTTAATTCACATCATTTCTATTTATTTTCACTGATCGAATATAATTTTCCATCAAAAGCACTAGATCATAATATTGCACATACCGTTTCATTTTGTTTTTGCTGTCCTGTACAATATTTGAAAATTAGTCAAATCTTTCAATAGGTAATATTGTAATAATTATACTACAATCTGCGTTAATGACTATAGTCTAAGTTCAAGAACACAATCGTTCAATAGATGAAACAAAAAATCATCACATAAGAGTTCTTTTTTGCTAGGCTGGTATCTCTAGAAAAAAAAAAGAAAAGACAAGGGTTTTGTGGTCAAAAACCATACATTAATGAATTGTATTTTTTAAATATTTAGAATAGGAGAAAAAAACTTATAAAATACATATTTTTTCAGTGCATGTTTATTAATAAAAATATAAAATAAATCATAAAATTTATAATTATAAACATTTCATAAAATAATAGTTAATGCTAGTGTTTATTATAATAAATTTCATATAATCGAGACGTTTTATGTAATTAAAATACGGTTTGATTTGAGAAAAAAAGCTGCTTTTTTATGTATTGAAGTATGTTTAACTCAAATTTGAGAATAGAGTATAAACAATAATAAGTTATCAAAAATTTGAACGATAAAGAATTTTTTTACATTAAAATACATTTGTAGAGATCATAAGTTATTAGAATTAAGACAACTATTGTAGGATAATTAATAGATAAGACACCCTCATACTCCAAGAAATAAGGATGTATGGCACTATATTATAATTCTATTGTATCAAACGCCTCAATTATTAACACTAACATAAAATACTATATTAAAATTACTTTACTTATTTGATCACATTTCATGGACGGAATTGATTAAATCTTAATTAGGATTCCTATAAAATAATATATTTATAAAAAAACAGTACGATACTGAAAATAAAATTCAAGTTACGTTAAAATTATTGCTTGATAAAAAATATTTTTTTATGTACCTAGTTGTATTAACATTATGATAATAAAACATTAAGACCTTACTTAACCTATTCAGATTTTCAATTTCAAACTAAGAGATTCAGTCAAAATGAATTTGAGATTAATCATAAAAAAAAATGTTTGGAAAGTTATTGTTCTATATCTTTTTGACATTTGCAATGTTGTAGTTAAAGACGTGTAATTAAATGATAGACAATTGATAGAAAACATCAGTCAAAATTTAGCTAGAAGCTATTAAGCCCACATAAATAAACTACATATGACCAATGATGTGATGATAAAAATGTTACTCAGCGGAAGTGCAGCACCAGCAATACGACATTTGAAAGTATCGTACCTGCAACATAAACAAAAAACCAGTTAATGTTATATTTTGATTTATTAATGTATTTAAATACCTAGTTTTATTGTTATGGAGCATGTGCATGAATTCAGCTTCCATCATTTGACCATCAAAATAGGTAAAATCTTCTTCTTCAAATGGAAACTCGTAACCTTGTATACATTCACATTTGTAACCACCAGTTTCATAACCACGTCCTTGAATTGGTACGCACTGAGAAAATTGATTTTCAATTAAATTAAATTTAGGTAGACAATATCATTAATATAATTTAGGGTGCATCAGAAAAACATATAGATTAAATATAAAATTTGTTTCCTATGATTAATTTATAAAAACCATATAATAACTATCACGTTAGTACTTTAAATTCTTTAAAAATCTTGAAAACTTTTTTTCAAAAAGTAATTTGATCAGGTATATATTGCACACATCAATTTTAATTTGAAAAGTGCAGTATTAAATTAAAATAAGTACTAAAATTGAAGCTTACTATTTTTAAGATGCAGATAAATTTAGGCATTAAAGTTCTATAGATTATCAAATATTATAGACAGTGAAACAAATACAAAGAATAATTAATACATTTTTCTGATAGATCCTAGACCTAAAAATGAAAAAACCAGTTAAGAAACTAAGTATATGTCTTACATATGAACTACGTTGATCACATTTATGCGTTCCTTTAAATGCATTAGTTTCATAAAATTTGTGAGGACACTGATTAATGTCAAGACTCAAAAGTGGCATGGTAACTGAAATTGCTCCCCTGAAAATAAAAATTATTTTTTATAAACCATGACCTTAACAAAATGTATATAATTTCTTTTATAATACTAAATATAAAAACTTACTTGAATTCCAATTTAACCTTAAGACTATTCCAACCGAAGAATGGTACAGAATATCGAATAAACCAATTTTTTGTTGGACCAGTACAATCATAATAAGGAGCAGACCAATAGCCGTGATTTAAATGTGCAGCTCTAACAAAAATTAAAAATTGTACGTAAAAACATTATGTTACATAAATTATTAAAAGTTACCTGTAGCTTGTAGGATAATAATCAAATTTATTCAAATGATTTCCATCTTCAGCATATCGTAACTTTAACTTAACATAAAACTTTTCTAAACTATCAAAATTGGTAGACCATCGTTGTTTTGTAAATTTAAACCATTGTTTATTCGTATAGACTTCATCTAAATATTTACATAATCAAAAATCATGATATTAAAATTTATAAAACAACTTATTTTATGTGGTAATAATAATCACAATAACCTACCTGTCTTATTTAATCTAGCTAAATCTTCTACGAAAAATTTTCTACCAAAATTCACTGTTTTATAAGCATATGGAGCAAAAAGAGTACGATTAGGAAATTTATTTGTATCCCAATATGTACCAGCCGACCATATTTTGAAATCAGCCATTACAATTGCTAATGTTTCTCCTATCATTTCATCTTCAGATAAATGCTTGTCAGCCAAACGTGTACCAGAATAAACTTCTTTTGGATCAGATATCTAAAAAATAATAAGTATTGAAATAATTAACCTTATAAGTATAAAAATTATTACTTGTAAAAATGCGCTGATAAAATTAGCAAGTCGCACAGCCATTTTAGCTTCATTTGAAAATTGTTCATGAGCTCCAAATGCATAATCACCTAAAAGTTCCAAGTCTTCTTTACGAAACCTAAAAACACAAGATTTATAATAACATAATCACAATTTTAAATTTATAATTAAATATTTTACTCATGACAATTGTCCGGGTTCACTCCTCTTATTGAGTTGATAACTTCATGAATATTAATATGAGAATCTTTTAATGATTTTAATCCTGCAGTATAAGTTTTGTATTCAGAATTTTTTTCTAAATATTGCTCACGAAGATTTGGTTCCATTTGACTTGGGAAGACTATTTTACTTTGAAGCCCTTAAAAAAAAAAATTAAAAAAACAACTATAAATAAATGAGTACTAAACTTTTTAAAGACATTAATGATAACGAAATATAATTTATTTACAGGTTATATTTGATTAAATAATTATCTAATGATAAAAAAAAAATTTATTTAATTGAAGTGTATAAATTTAAAAATTATGAAAATTATATTTATGTTTGTTTTTATTTGAATGCTACCTCTAATATTAGGTTAGTTAAAAATATAATACATATATGATGCACTATGATACATATATCATGAGTTTTCTAAATTGAATACTACCTTTATCATATGGCATAGTCATTAAAATTATTATAAATAATAAACATACTATAAAATACATACATCCAATCTTTTTACAGTCAAATACCCCACTGTAATACTGTTCAAGTGTTGCCCGTTCTATAATTTCTCCAAGGAATGGACGACGTACTGTATTTCCTAATCGATAACCAGGTAAACATCGACACTGATAACCTCCTCGTCGAAAACCCCAGCCATCTAAAGGTTCACACTGTAAATGTACAAAAAAAAATTAAAATTATTATGTAAAGTTAGATATTTCATTTTTCTATTATGTACTTACCAGTGTAGTTTCTTCTCTACATTTTGCTGTATCAGCAAAACGGTTAGGACCAGGATTTCCTTCACTTATTTTACATTGATTGATATCTATTCGTTCAAAATCCATTTCTATAACTGATATAGCAGTATAACTAAAATCAAGGCATATAATTAATAATTGTTAAGAATTATAAATATTAAACAAACATACGTAGGATATTCAATATGTCTGAATCCAGTGTGTCGAGGATATATGTCAGCAATAGGTACAACTGCTGCTACCAACCACTTATTACTTCGCCCACAATCAAAATACGGTCTGGTCCATTTGATTGGACCCGGAATATCATCAGCCCCTATGTAAATAATATATATTATATAACATAAACATACAGACACTCATATATTATAATATAAATAACAAACTTCTTAAAGAAATTCGAATATATTTATAAAATTACCTGGTGGACCATGAAACGTATGTGTTTCATTTGTGTTATTGGCATAACGAATTTCTACTTGGTAAGTGGTTTTAGTATCGTGACGTCCAACAACATTATCAGGAAGCCATTTTGAATACCTTTAATAAAAAGTAAATTCATAAAATGAAATAGATTCTTGTTTCAGAAATTAATTAAATAAGTCATTACCATTCATTAATTCCATACTCCTTTGAGGTATAATCTTGAGTACGACTTTCATTAGAAAATGCTCCCAAGTCTTTAACAGTAAATGTGTTTAAAGTAGAAATTTTTTCCAAATGAATAGGATCATTGAAATCATCAGCTCTAAATATCAATAAAATCAAACATTAAAGTAAATTATTTTAATTTTATGTAGAATAAGTTATTACCGAAATGTTCTGGGAGCAAAGAACGGGAGTGTCTTATTGAAAAATCCTCTGTAAGATGGTGAATATGACGAATTGGGTGCAAAATATATCGCACTAGCGTTTATGTGAGAGTTAGCTGATACATCTGCGACCGTAGATAAAAAATAATACATCATACCCGGGTCATATGTATCATTAATTGCTGGCCGTATAAACCTGGCTTGTGATATATAACTGTAGAAAAATCCTCTATTCAAAGCCATGTTACTTAAATGCAAAAGAGCAGTACGATTGGGAAACACAGGATTGATTGAGATATCTTTAATATCTGGTAAATGCGACACAGTGTCTTCGGGTAAATATATCTCACTCATCGGCTGAATACCACAATTGTCAGCGCTTATTCTGTCTAGTCTTAGGCGTATTTCATCCACTGCGTCTTTTGGTTGCCATTCGTACTGAGCGTTTGTCCAGCGGACAAACAAAAACAATAAATATGTAAACACCAGCATTTTGTTTGATACTAGACACACATTTTCAAATTATTTATTGTTCACGACTAAAAAATATGAAAAAAAAAAACAAGTGGTTAACGTATTACTATGAAAGAGACGACTATATAATAAGAATCTAAAACGTATTTATCGTTTCACTATTAAATCGTTAAATCTACAAAACTAAGGAAATTATACTAACCGTGCAAGAATTTTTAAACTCGAATGGGTGGAGTTCTGCAATTAAGTTTTGTTATTTCATTATTTGTTTATTATTTAAGTTCTAGGTTATCAGCAGTAAATAAAATACCTGTTGAATGGGATCGACGCAGTGTTGCCAGATAAGTTTGAACATGGTTTTGTGTAAACCGTACTTACTATGATAAAAACGAAAATATTTACACTCTCGCTAATTATATTGGTAAATTAATGGTAAATTAATTATATAAAATAAAGAAAAGATAATTATGAGGACAACGTAAGCATAAAATTATAGACATCGATATTTTATAATTTGATATAGTTGCATTTAAACACAGTATAAAACATCTATTCATAAAAGGAAGCAATCAAATAATTTTTTTTTGATAACGTTTATGAATGAATGAGGTCTATGCAGAGAGGAAACCATTGACCAAACTTTCATTGACAATGACGTCCAATTCAAAAATAAAAGGCCTAACAAGTTGTTCAATAAGGATCAAAAAAAGAAAAGAAACATTCATGGGCGAATTGCGTAATTTGAACATTTTTACGTGAGGGGAAAATTTAATTAATTATGAAAACGTTTCGTTAAATATATTATTTATATATACATAAAAATGTATGTATTCCATTAACTACAAATAAATATATAGTCAAAAGCAGTTTTAAGAATGAAGCAGTAGATGCGGTGTCTCATCGGAATTTTCCGACTAATTAATGTTCGATAAGTGTTTTTGCTCAACTATAGCTCTATTATTTTACCAATTTTTATTTTCATTTCTTTATTTGACTATTAAGTGTATTCATAGATAAATAACACAATATCTATTGTTTTATATATCCCACGAGTGTATCATGAAATCAAGCGATATGAAGTTTAGCCAGTTTAGGATATAATAATCAAGAAAAGTTCATCGTCTGTGATTACGAAATGGATACTGTAGTTATTATAGAGTTCAGGTAAACAAACTAAATTAATTTTAAGGTTGTTAATAGTTATTGCTCCACTTTTTACTATTTGTAAAGACAATGAGTTCGATTCGGACGAAAATCGTGGGCTTTCTCTTATACATCTTTAAGTTTCAGTCTTTAAATAGTTGTCATCCGAAATATTTCGTTGATTAGCATGTATGTACTGTAGTCTGATTGATTTTATTTGTTTTGAATACGTTAAATATCAAATTATATTATATATCCAGTTGTGATTGACTTCATAATCAATTATAATGTTGCAAACGCAGTTTCAAAGTCGAGGTCCAGCAATAGAACCTAATTAACTCTCAAAGCAGGCAAGCCCATTTTTATTTAGTTGTTTTACAATGTTTTACACTTCACAAGTTACATTGGTTTATAAACTGATATACGGACTAAGATATTTTAATATATCATAGAATACAAATGATAATTTAATTATTTATTCACTGTTTGTTTATAATAATTAAATATACCATTTTGACATATTGAATCAGTAGATTTGTATCAGTAATCATGAGTCAAACACATGAGATAAGCATAGGCAAAACTAGATATTTTATCTAGGTTAGGCCAAAAATGTTCATTTTAAAATAATAGCTCAAACAAAATAGTATAAAATGCTTACTATTATGAAGAAACTTGTAGGTTGTTACAATTTTTATCGGTCGATCGATCAATATGTATAGATTGCGTTCTGGACTGTTGCTGAAAATTATGTATACTTTCAATGTTTCACATCCACTTGAAATAAAAGTAGGAGTTAATAACTTGATCATAAATTGGAAGTGGATTTATATTTGGATATATATAAAGTATGTAATACCATTGATTTTATAATAAAATCTATTATAAAATCAATGGTAATACTATGTATGGTAGGAGAAAACATTTTCAAAAAGATAATATAATACTAAAACATTAATAAATATTTGAAAATAATCATAAAACATCTTTTGGTAAAAATTCATATTTTAAATCATACCAACAAACAAATGAACATAAAATAAAAGAAGGGTTATTTTAGGAATAAATACAATAACTCAACACAATGCAATTACAGGGGATTTTTTATTTTTACATTAATTAAAATATTACAATAACTCGATGAAAATCGATAAAAATAAAATTACTATAATCCTATAGTTAATTAATTGCGAACAATAGTATAGTTTAAATAAGCAAAAAATGTTTATTATTTTTAATATACAAACTTAAACCAAAGATATCACCAACGAACGATTCAAATCGATGACATAATCGTTTGAGATTCATTATGACCACTCGTAAGTCGCCACAACGAATTGAGCCCACAAATGATTATGCCACCAATAATGTTGGTTCTAAATAATTTTATTTTAATCAATTATATAATAATAATAAAAAATAATAAATATTTTAAGCAACAATTAAAATTCTAAAAGAGCATTATTTGCTTTGTGCATATAATTAATTATTATTTTATTTCCTCAGATCTATTTAGTTATTAAATTACTTCGATTTTATAAGTATAGGGGCCCTATTCTAGAAAAGATGCGCGTTATAACATACATAAACGTCCTTTTAAATTTAAACAGGGTTCGTATATATGAACACTGTTTATTTGTTTTCAAAAATAGGGTCCCAGGGAGGGAAGTATGTTCAGTACTATAATGACAGTCGGTAAGTTGGTAAGCAATATTCAGGATATAAAACAGAGCGCCAGAGCTCCTATATTTTCTATAATTTCTACAATTTATTAATGTTTTCTTTTTAAATTTTAATTACCTATAATAATGATCAAATGCATGAATAACACAGATATAATACTCGATAACCAGTTTGACAATTTGTATTCTGCCGTGGGAAAGGTTATTGAAAGGAATTAAGGATTTTTAGATTTATTCATTTTCACTGCCATTAACAGACGCCACCGCTTGTAAATTAGCCATATATTTAACAGCTCGAGTGCGAGAGGTTTGCTTCCGTTCTGTGCGTTTTACTTTTTTAAGCATTGTTGCCTGAAACAAATCATTTTCATTAGTTTTAGTAACTTTTAGTATGAAAATTCAGACTTTTGATGAACATCAATGTAATTAAAAAATCATATTTAAATAAGAGTAAAAATGAAGTAAAACCATGATGAATTGATACACATTTTACAACATCGTATGAACAAATTATTAGTATGAATTAAAATAATTTTAATTTTTATGAACAAAAAGTTTTTAAAATTTTGATTTTTATTAAGAAACTTATTATACAAAATATTTATGTATAAATAAACATACTTTTAAAGCAGATTTGAGAATTACTAATTCACCCGGTCCTTGTACCCAAGGTTCACCATCAACTTGAACAGGAACTTCATTAGTTAAATGAATTTTGACATGTCCACCCTGAAAAAAAAAATGGATTTTAGATAAAAAAAAAAAACAAAATAAAAATAAAAATATATACCTGAGCTATTCTTTTAGCATATCGAAGTCCCGTCTGGATTTGTCCTAAATGAACTACTCCAGACACGGCAACAACCTCTAGCATACCATCCCAGTGGTTGGGTGTCGAAAATTGTTCTTCGTTGCAGTTTCGACCCCATGGTTTAGCTCCAGAACCCCAACTTAAAATTAATTACAAGTTTAATTGATTGTTTTTAAACGATTCAATGTGTATGAAGCGTGTACCTCAAAATGTTTAAAATAATAAGTCCTTCGAGTTGAGGAAGTGCTACTAGTTTTCCATCTACTTCTAGACGAACACCATGTTGAAGGTTTTTACAAGGTGGATGGATAATTTTTCTTAATCCAACATTTAAGTATTCAATCTTGTTGCCAATTCTATAAATTATAAAATAAGTTATTGAGTATGATTTTATACATAACCTTTTTATTGAAATAGTAAATTAAGAGCAAATAAACTAATAATGGACACCAATGGTAATTTGTAACGGATTAATGTAAAATAAAAATAGAAATATCCTTTTTTACTCAAAAATATTTTATAAAAATCACAGTTAAATTCAAGAATAATTAATGAGATCATTTTTTGGGCTTCTGATTTCACTATAAGTTCAAGTAAATCCTAAATATAATCAATTAGTATTCAATTGTATTTTTATTTTTAAATATAAAATATTGCTTTCAAAATATTTTTTGGAGCAATAAGATTTTTTGGGAACAATGTCATCAAGTCAAAACATTATACCTATAGGTTAAACCTAAAATAACATGTATTTTAAATTATTAATTGTTCACTAACAGTTTTATAAAGGTATTTTTTATTGATATTTTTTATTATTTTGTATAATATAAACACATAAATGATTTTACTTATATGATTATCATAATAAAACATTTATTGACTATTTAAAAAAATGTATAAACACATTATGACTTAGGTGGGATATGGATTTGATATCCAATTTATGGATTTGCAGCTAGTTAATTTGTGACCAAAATACTTACCGACTATTAAATCTTTCTGGATTTTTTTCTCGAGCTTTATGAAATGCAAGGCATAAATCAGCATCGATGCCAATTCCAAAATAATTATTCATCACAAAAATTTGAGTATTGTCTTCACTCATTCCTAAAATGTAATTAACATTTTTTAATATATTCAATTTATATATTTTCGAAAATTAACTTACCAACTGAGTTAGGTACATGAATTGGTCGACCGTCTGCCCTGTCTTCATGGTGAATGACCACCGTCCATCTGTCTAATCTAATCTTTTCTGCTTCAATAACATCCTCTAATAAATGTATAGGTTCATCTGAACCATTGTACCCAGCGCCCCATTTCAGTACACGAGCTAAATCATTTCCAGTGCCCAATGGAACAATAGCACATGGCGGTGATGAACATTCACTGTCTTGACCCACGTTGTCCAAACACTGAAGCACCCAGCCAATTGTGCCATCACCACCACAGACAAGGATTTTGTAATCTCTAATGTGTCTAAACACATATAACCTAAAAAACAATATTATTTTAAGAACAGATTTATTTTAAAAACAGAGGTCCGGTAAGATTCTTTTGTAAGGGAGCAGTATTTTTTTACAATTTTCTCGTCAATTTTACAGTAGTCTCATAAGAATATATAATTTATAAAACTAAAAGCTTCCTCATTAGGAAATGTGTTTGTTATGTTTGATTTGAATAAAATGTTTATCAATATTTTTATTTTACTCAAAATGAAAAAAACACTTTAGATTTCAGATTGTAAATATGTACTTTATGATCACAAATGGAATTTTAAAGTTCTATGAATGGTAACAATATACATAAGGGTCATACCTTATATAATATGTATATGAATCATATTTATGTTTTAAAAAATGTATTATATATTTTAAATATTTAAAAAAATAAATATAAATATGCAATAAAAATAGAGTGAGACTAGATGTTTTTTTTTTTTCAAGAATTTGTCCTCTTTTTCTGAACGTCTTTGTTTATTTGACCTTTTTTCATACATTTTTAAATGTCCTCTAATTAACATTTACTCTGTTTATATTATTTTTTTTGTTTCGATTTATTTAATATTTTATTGCGATGCAAAAAAAAAAAAATCAATCCATTGCTTAATCATTTAGGTTAGCTGAGCTGCGAACAATATTTTTATAGTATAATTTGTACCACGATCTTAGAAAATTTTTGGAGAGCGTAGTTTCTACTCAAAAAATTAATAAATTCTACTGATTCATTTCACCATATGGACATATAGTATTATTATTTAATAAACTGCTTAAGTGTCTAGGTAAGACATATTATAAATAATTTACTTAGAATGTTATGATTTTAAAAGGGTGAATACATCTATAGTTATGTTAAATTCAAAATGCAGAGAATGAAATATATTGATTGTTACCACAGTTACTATAACCATGATTGTAACATAAATGATGTACTTTATGCGGCTATGCTCTATTATACACACATTATACAGTCTGTTTTATGAGTTGTCTTTTTTTTTTTGTATTAGTAACATCTAGTCATCCTAATTAAAAGATATGTTTAGTTACCCAGGAAGTGGTCCTCCGTTTCCCAGATCGAATACTTGATAAGGATTAAGTAACTTTCGAAAACTGGATATCAAGCTTAAACCTTGACAACCACCAGACTTGACATTTACAAATACTAATAATGGTTGCGTTTCTGTTGGTACCATTATAGGATCAATGTTTGGCAATAACATAACTAACAGATGTTTGTGTTCATATTCAGATCCTCTAAGGAGATACATTGCATTTACAGCTATGTTAGTTTCGTTGTACATGATCACCAATGAACCATATTCATAATAAATTGGTCCAATAGTTATAAATCTGCAATCTACAAAAAAAAAAAAAAAAAAACATAGTTTAAAATTATTTTTATTTTGGTACTATTTAGAGGTATTATTTACCTTCTCCTAAAAATGTCATTAAAATATTTTCGTATGTTCGCTGAGATAAATTTGTTGGTAAGTTTCCAACAAATAAGGCAATATTGGGTCCATGAGGATCCTGCTTAAGTTGTAAATAGAACCGCATTAATTCCATTTGTCTGAGAGATTCTTGTCCAATATTTTTTATTATATCTAATGGTTTTTCATCAAAATCCAGTACTCGTTCCGTCACTATAAAATATTGAATAAATGATATAACAATGAAAATAGATTTAGTCTTTCTATTTAAAAATTACCTCCATGTTCCAACAAAAGTTGGCTGAGCCTATAATCGGTTGAATTATGTGAAGTAAAACCAAACCGAGCTAAAGACTCGACGATCAGATCCTTAGCTGTAGTTTGTCGATCAACAGAAACAACGCAAAAAGGTATATCAGTCTGCAGACGGCCAGGATAAACTCTTACTAAACCTCCATGACTGTCTTGCCTAAAATAATATTTTTTAAAATCGTATAAAACTACAAATCTTATAATCATCAAATATGCTTACTTTAACCGTAGAAAAACTGCAGGCTTCTTTCCACCCAATCTAGTTACATTATTTATTGGATTAGGATCTTCCAAAACAGGTTCATTTAAACCATATGCATCAGTCAAATAAAAGTTTTCTAAACATATAAAATAAAATACTTACTTTAGTAAATAGCTTACATAAAAATGTAATATTTATTCAAAGAAGATACATCTTAAGGAATAAAAATATCTATTTCATATTGATTGACAATACAAATTTACATAAAAATAAACCGTTAAAATAGTTATACAAATCGTCTTAATTGTGTTAGATGAACACGTTTGAATATAATAATGAATTATTCTGTCAAAACCAATTATTCTGAGCGGATATATTTAAAATATATTTAAATGCATTTTATAGTTTGGTTTTAAAATGATAAGGGTTAAAAACTGAATTAGGTGCTGGTTTTATTTAAAAAAATGCTAATAAAAATATTTATCGATTTAATAACGGTCTATAAAATATTATATTATATTATAATTACCCGCAGATTGAGAGATATTTAATGATTGAAGTATTGTAGAAATGAGCGTCTCAGTTTTTACTGCTTTTGGAACTTTCACCGTGAAACTGGTATGTTTTAGATATGATGCATCGCCGTCATAAACTTTAACTAGTTCTACAAATAGACATAGGTAAATATTACAAATTTCATCAGTAACTTATATACACCTAGATACCTTCATTTTTATCCTCTTTAGTTTTTTCAACTTCATACATTTCCTCATCTTCCACATCTTTGGTTTTACTCTCACCACTACTAAATTCAATTGATATACTTCGAGCTAATAAAACATGATATTTTTCATTAGGTATTTATTTATTCTTCCATTTTTATACTTTTCTTACGTGTAGCTTTTTCTTTTCTGCGCACTTGTACGCCAATAATTGACTCCATTGGAACTTCTGTCCGCGGAATGCTGACTGCATGAGGTGGTAAGTATATTGGACCGAGAATACCGAAATCACATTCATATGGTATTTGACTACGGCATGTTGCATGTGCCTATATAGAAAAAGTCATCACAACAACATATTAGTTTGTTTCTAAAAGTATATGTTATTGATTAATTGCTTTCGAGGGATTTTAGAGAGAAAGTTAGAATAAAAATTCGAATTTAAAATGTGGAATTTGATATGTCACGATAAAATAAAAAATAGCAACCTTTAATTGTAATACTCCAAATTTAGGAATTAATTTTAAAGGCATAACTTGGATTTATTTAAATAACTCAAATAACTGGAAAGATGAACAAAAGACGAGGGTATAATATTATAATTGTGTTCCATATGAAAAAGTAGGTAGGTATCCTATGTATTTACACATGACTATAGTAATAAATTTCAGTAGCTACCCAATATATTTTAAACGCGTATAATTATAAATGCGCTTATAAACTACATCGACTTACCGTTATACCACACCATTCACAACGAAATCCAGCCAGACAATCGGTAGTCCAGCATGGTTTGGCACAAGCGTAGCACACTGCACCTGGTCGAAGATTGCCTTCTCTCCAATGATGCTCATGGTGCATGGAATCTAACAACTTTCCAGGGTGATAAGTAGCTGTTTCTTTACAATCGGCCACCGCTGACGATATACAATCGACATGGGTGTAGTAATGACAAACTGTAACGAGTTTATACAATATTTTTAAATTAAAAGTATTTATACATTATAGTTTCTTAAAAAGATTAATATTTCATAAATTTGATATTTTTAATAATAGTAAAATTATAATAATGACAACTGTACAACTAAGAAAAGAGTCATATTCAGGAAACATTAAACTATGTTTCGTATTTTATATTTCATGTTTTGTCAACCAGATTAAAATATATAGTCTAATTATATTTTAACATTATATAAACGATTTTTATTAACACTTAAAAAAAATTTATCTACTTAATAACATACAACTTATATTGCGTTACATATTTTATTAAACAACGATAATTAATCAAAAATATATTTCTAACCATTCTTTGTCTGTATTTGCCTATCGATTTGTAGAATCAAAACGAAATCACAATTGCTAGTTATCCATAAATTATTTTATTTTAGTACAACTATTCATTAAAGTTCAACTCCTGTATTTCGTTATCAAATTTTAAATTAGATTTTCTTTGTGCAGTTTTCTACTCTCCGAGGTTTCAGTTCAAATCAATACCTATACCTATAGTAACGACTTTGTATAATGCGTCGAGATTCTATTAAAGATATGAAACAAATCAATAACATACAACCATAGGTTGATATAGGCTACATAATTAAAATGGTTAGATATTTGTTCTCTAATTTTCTTAAAGGTAAATTTAACAAATCATTCGAAAGTTTATTATAAAATATTATGAAAATAATTGACCCATTACAAAATAGCACCTACATCAATAATTTAATTTAATTTAAAAAAAAAAAACACTTATACAATTAATTATTATGGAGAGAGTGAGTTCTAACATTATCTCGCAAAGTTTACATTAATTATTAATGTATAAGTATAAATTATTGCCATGTAAATATTATTTTAATGTTTTGTTACACTCATAATATTATAACCTTTAGAGTATAATAATTAAGAACTTATAACAAATCAGATATACTAGACTACGTTGATTACGAAACAAGTGTACGTGAAGTAATATAAATTTAAAACTAACGAATTACGCATTTTCTATGCAACACTTAATACTGTTAATCTGACGTAGAGTAAAGAGTTAAGACCAGTGGTTTATGATGGAAAGAAATGTGACTACGGTAGCACATTTTTATGAGCGACAGATGTTTACAGTTTTTTTTTTTTACTAATGGTATTGACTCATGGGTGTTGTTTATTGCTATTGAAAAATTAATGCATCTATTTCAAACCAGGATATCTATTTTAAATACTATACAACAATGATCGAATTTAATATTAATGACACTCGATAACCAGTAAATCGATGAATATTTTTTGAGTGAAACGAGTAATGATTTTACTATATAATATAATATGTATGTATTTTTTTCTTTTTTTCTTTCTGTCTACGTATTTTTATTGGAAGGCTTCAGGGGTGGTCTCTAATCGAAAATGTTATATAGATGGTACATTTAAGTGATCAGTTTATCTACAATTGTTAGAATTTCAAATTTTAACAAAATCATGAAAATCTGCAAACATTTGTAGTTAAAAATTCATACCAATTTCAAGTTCAATAAGTACTAAAAAGGTTTGAAAATGTAATAAAAATTTTCTCTCTAAGTTGTTTTTTCAATGAAAAAAAAAAAAACCTAGTAAGCCCCAAAATAATAAATAAGCGTTAGAAAATTTAATTTTAACCAAATCAGATATTTCAACAAATTTCAACTGAACAATTTTAAAATAGAAATCATAAAATTCGTTTTGAAAATTACAGATAATGAATCTACATCATATAATATATTTCACGTTATATTGATATACGTTATTGGCATGATTTATTTTATTAATGACGAAAAAACAAAAGATAAAATTTTAAGTGCTTTATCAGTATAGACTCAACACCAGATATTTCTCATGTTACGCGTAGACAAATTGTCGTCTATGATGAAATATGTCATTAAAACCGATTTTCCTGCAGGACGCTACTTATATTTTTTAAACATCTCCTGGACAAAGAGTTTAAGATTTGAGCAACGGCAATACGCCATTATTTATATTTTAAAGTCTCATGAAATTGACATTTCTGATTTTCGTGAGTGAAGCTACGATAATGGCAATAATATGTCAGGTCAGTGTAGTGGAGTTCAGGCACGAACCAAAGAAAGTAATTCAGTTGTTGTTGTGTAAAGTGTAACAACGCACATTCTTTACATTTTGTCGATATATTTGTCGTAGAAGTTGTCAACAAGCATGATTTTTTGATTTATACAGCAATTTTATACAATTTATTTTCTGTTTCATCGCATAGATGAATTATTTATCTATTAAATATGAAATAAAATATTAATACACTTTAGAGTTTATCGAATACTAAGTGATTGGCTTTGGCTTACGTAGACGCATATAGAGCGGAACGAAAGTATTAACGCATTGGCTGATATCAAAATTGACACTTTTAAAATATGTGTTATGCGAAATGACACAAATTGTCTTTATAATATAAAATTAAAAATTTTGAAACGTCATTTATGATCGGTTTTTCGTACTATTTATACCAATCAGAAAAGTTTTATACATTGAATAAACAATTACAATGTATTGGAATTTGAATTAATAGTAAGTTTCTCGAATGTATGAAGCTGTAAAAAAAACTTGAGGTGATTTTAAAGGTTATAGAAGACAACATAAAAAGATAAACAACAGAGTAAAATGTTGATACAACTTGACCAAAAAAAAAAAGAGTAAAAAATATACTTCTATGGAAACAATAAACATTATTGGCTGGTTCAATGGTTGAATAAATGTAGCAAAGAAGCATTTTACGTTATTATTGATCAAATGACTTATGAACTTTAGAGGAGACAATTATCTATTAAACTTTTTGTAATATATTCCAAGTAGGTACTTATTACTAACATTATTTAGTTGGTAATATTCTTGTAAATATTGTTTCATTAAATCTTGTTTTCGGGCTTAGCAACCCAAATATTTCCATAGCCGCCCTCCCAAATAAAAAATAATGAGCCATAGAATTTTTTTTTTACGTTTGAGGTAATTTTATACTCAGTACACGAAATTATTATGAAAATTCCTGTTATTCAGTGTAGTCTATGAGTGTTAAAGTAAGACATTATATTAGGTGTACAACATTGCATAACAGTGGGTTTTCCACTTAGTTTTGAATCTTTGAACACGTTATTATTATCCATATCCATTATTATTAAACGATGTTGTTAAAAAGTTAATATAATAATAATAATAATAATATATTTTACACCACGGGTAGGTTTTGTCTTGATACTTTTAGCCCCCTCAAAATGTAAGCTCTAGAAGTCTAGATTCACCTATGTTCTTGTGTAATATTTTCCCGAAAAATATTTTCATGTCCAACACTTTCACAACTAATGATAGGTTCCTGGTAAATATTTTTCCTGAGCATATTTTTGTATTGTTTAGCATACGAGTATTTTTCTGTTTTATACGCGACCCCGTGCAATTTCTTTATAATCGTGTGAAAATGACCTAGGACTTTTGTGAGAGTATCAGTGTTCAAATATACAGCAGAGAGATCGTTTTTAGTCGTGATAAAAACCATCTAGGTACACTAGAACATGAAAAGTTGAACGATCTTGTAAAAAGAGTAAATTGTCAAACCAACCGAATTGCGAAAATTTAATCAACAGGTTTGTAAGAAACAAACATCAACGTACTTAAATTAGTTGTCTAATTTGAATAATGCACGAATGTCCTAAAATGTTGTTATCATTTAATAATAATAATTCGTATTTTATAATATTTATATTATTTATGTAAGAATTATGTTACTTTTATTATATCGATATTTTTTCAAAATATATTATATATTCAATACAATTTGTTTGGAATACACAATTTACTTACATTTTTAAAAATCTAGGATGTCAATTTTCCTTAGGACTATAGCGGAAAACATGTTAACCCTGCATAAAACTAAGCAAGGCAATCGCTTATCGTATTATCTGTTCAATAACTGGTTATTTTTATACTTCCCTATACTTTCACCATATACCTATCCTACGTATTTTACATATCCCTCCTAGTACATTTTCAAATTCGTATTTTAAAGAGTAGAGAGTAAAATTACCTACCTAATAAATAGTCATCGTTTTGTTTTGAATATAATTCGTTTATACAATTAAACGAATTAAAATTAAATTGTATACAGTAGTGATTAATAACATAAAATGTTACTTACTTTCACATGTAACGCTGAAGGTACGACCATCGATTTTTTTCCGGCAAACGTTACAACATCTTTGGTTTCTAATTCTTATTGGTTCGGACCAACAATGTGATACTGGATTCTAATGATAAAATACAAAATTTAGGTACCAAATGAAAAATGTATTATTTTATGGAATATAATGTATAGTGTTACCTACCTTAATTAAACTAGCTGCTAGACTATGGCAAGGTGATATGCCGGGTTTTTTTAGGCAACTTTCGTGAGCTATATAATTACATACTGAAACATTAAAAAGCAAAAAATCAAAGGCTGTAAGCGATCTACAATTTTACACAATAATATCAACAGGACCAAAACCAACACGTTTGCAGGTTTTAATATCTACATTTTAATAAATCCTCAATATCATTTCCTGTAATGTAGGTATGTAGATTCTATATTTTCATAGCCTATAGAGGCTAGACGTGAATTGAAAAAATACATACTACCATAAAAAGTATATTGAAACATCTCCAACAATTTAGGTAACAAGTATTTATATTTATTTATTCCTTCAAAGTTCTCATCGTTGTATCTTTGAACTTCAATAATTCACTGCAGTATTTTTTATTCGATATCCATGATAAATTAAAAAACTAAAAATTAGAAGTAACGCGAGTTAATTTTATACCTAAAGTTTGCACATAAGATTTTAGTACGAAATCATTTATAGTTGAATTTCTTTTGTGTTTTCGAGTAACGGTAGATAGTATTGATAAAAACATATGATTATTTATAAAAGAATTTTATTAGAATGGTATGTGATAGGTGAAAATTTCATTATATAACTATTATATAAAAGTAGAATAGTTCTAAAGTGTATAATATAATGTACAATACATTTGAAATTTTGCATCACTGAAAATATTCAAAAAAAATATCAAATGATTGGTAATTTTATTACCACTTCATTAGGGACCAACGTGCTTGGCTATCATAATCTGACATAATTTAAAACAATATAATATATATAGTAAAAAATATCAATTTCATTAATTATTTTAAAATGTCAAAACTATAAAAATTATGAATTTTTAAATGATCTGCTCCTCTACATTATATTATATTTGTTTTCTTCGTGGTTGAATTTTTTTTCCGTTCCTACCAACTTAAAAAAAATAAAAATATTTAAATTCGATTAACCAAAGTATAAAAATAGTTATTACATTGTCAAAAACGGGAATATGTTTTTCAAAATATTATGGAGGGGGGGGCTAGGGGGAGATATTCACTTAAGTCTTATTTTAATACGTGCTAGTATGTTTCTATTTCTAATTTATGTCATATTTAGGTACATAATATTTATACCATTTCGCTTCGTTGATAGTTATCGCGAACAGATTAATATCATAATGTATAGATATTACAAGTTGGCAATTGCCTATTATAGTATACAATCATAATCATACCGATATATCGAAAGCTAATAATTATTAGACTATTATTATACGTATAGTACATCTAAACGGAAACCTCAAAAATATTTCAAGGATATCCTGAAATGATCTCAAGGAGGAATCTTTTTAAAGAACTATCTTTGTACACAGCTACAGAATTTCTAACAAACCATCGAGTAGGTATACATGTTTTCTATTTTTAATGAATGTATTTATCTAGAACTTTTCTATCGACATTTAATTTTCACCATAGCTACATCAGATTTCAGTGTTAACGCACTTTTATTAATATACGGTTAAATATTTTTGAATTATTATTATTTGTACCTGGTGAAATGGCATCGAGAAGTTCAGTAAATTTTTATAAATACTTAAATATTATTAAATAGTTAATTGTTTATCATGAAAACTACAAAAAGATTAAGTTTAAAAAGGATTTTTATTCTCCTTCACCGATTTTACCATAGCTATTAGGCATTATTTTCACGAATAATGTAGAGACATCTAGTTGAAAAAATAAAAATATAAAATTGTGTAATTGTTGATAAGTAGGTATGAGTTACCGACGATATTTCGAACTTCTAATCAGTAATGTGATTAATGTTCCAATTCCCCCCGGGAGTTAGGATTACAATGCTATCATAATGTATTAAAAAAAGAAAAAAAAAATTCCAAAATTACCGCACTATACTATGCCATGATTTTAAATTAGATTTCAATTACTTTCCGAAGTTCGTGTCCTGCCACGTACAGGTTGTACGTAGGATACTCTTGGGTAAAATTATTATTTTTTTTAACTACAATTTATTAAATACACGTCTCCATTGTCATAATATTACATATACATTTTTATAGGAGGGGGAGTATAATAATAGTTATGGGCGTTTTGTAACAAAATAAAATTGTTCGGGGGCAAGTCCCACAGGGATTACAGACTACAGAGCGCCGGGAATACGGGTCGAGCAAGTTTTTGCCTTTGACGTCACGAAGATGTTTGCTAACAGTGTTGGAAACACAACACGTTTACGGTAAAAAAAATTATTCACGTAAAAAAAATAAAATATTTACATTTAACCAATACATTTAACTATTAGGATTTGAAATGTAAAACCATTGAATACTGGTTATCCATTTGCCGAAACAAGTCCTACGATTTGTATGTACTTAAATTGCATACACAGAACGCCGTTTAATAATAATTCCTTTTTAAGGAAGGAAACGACCGGAAAGATAATTATATTTCTTTTAATATCAATGTAATAGATATATTTGAAATACATTTCGACTAAATTAAAAGTAATCGTACATTATATAAGATAGCAATAATATGTATTATTTCATATTATTAGAAATAAAACTGTATTAATATATTCTAAAAACGCGATTGATCAACGCAATATTTGTATTTTTAACCGGATACTCTCGAAAATAATTACTTTGCACATATTTAATGTAATTTAAATGTGTAAACGTGTAGTTGTCATTAGATTTATTAGTATTTTATGTGTTTTATGAACGTGCGACTGTTCCAATATGAAAATCGTAATTTTTATAGGTTTAATCTAAATAGATTTAATCATTGTAAACAGTGGCACAAAATTCGTTTTTTAAATAAAGCGTGTTGAGCATATTATATCGTTTTGTTTGTCTTTCTCTCGTCATTCTATCGGCCACTTCACCGCAGATCAATGTTAAAACTTTTCAGTGACGTCGACAAGACCAAATAGGTCATAGCTACTACAATAATTACCGTGCATTAACAACATTTGATGTAGGTACATGTGTACGTGTGTGTTTTGTTACAAAATATAAACTAAAATAACGAATGACTGTGTTTGTCTTTTACAGCATATAATATATTACATCACATTATGTTCAACATTTAGTTTTACGTATAATATACCCATGTCGGAATAAAACTACGATTAACCTGTTAACGTTTCTATTCCGTAATTCTAAATCATACTTCGGAAAAAAAAACGGAATGTTATTTTATATATTTGTTTGAGTGCGTGTTATTGAAACAGTTATTAAAAGGTTAAAATTTATTGAGAGTTGTACTTGGATTAGTAGTATAAACGTTGCGCAGGAGAACGGTCGCAGATATATTGAACTTTACTATATGGAACTCGATAAGTGAAAAACCCCATTGAATAAATAATGACGAGTACAACGTTTTCGTCGACGTCGATTTCTTTTTTACTCAACTTTTTTAGGGTATAATTCGTTCAAGGCCGCGAATAACGTCCCGGGCATTAATTCTTCTACAACCTGAGGAATACATACAGAATAGTATATGACAATAGAGTTGTTTCGAATTATAAGTATAGGGGTCAACGTAATCGGTAAAAAAAACCATCGAAATACACCTGTGGTGGTAATCGTCTTTTGTATTATAGAGAAGATAATGTTATACAAAGGCGCACGCGTAAACACACACACACTCGTATACACTACACACATTATAAACACGTACACTGAAATCGTAGAGAAATCACCATGACGTCCTGGGAGGCGTCTACTACCCACAAATGTGTCGTTCGTACAAATTTCTCGACTCTCGCGTAAAAAGGAGGAAAAAATTTCACCACCACCACGATCGTAATCATCGTCATCGTTATAATCATCATTATCATCGCCAACACTACCACCACCACCACCACCACTACCACTCGCTAATCACCACCACCACAGCCGACACTCGAGTGACGTCTTAACGACAATAATAATGATATTTAAATATTTATATAGGGGTGTGTGTATGTGTGTGTGTGTGTGTATGAGATCGAGTGCTTCGAGTTACGGTGTCGCAGGGAGAGTAAAGTCGGGAGGTAGAGGCCACGGGTGGGTGGTGATCCGCGGGGGTAGGGGTCGTCGCGCGCGCTCCGCGTAGTGAGTGAGGGACAGAGAGAGAGAGAGAGAGAGAGAGAGAAAGGCAACAAACTGGGGGACAAACCTGTGCAGAAATTGCCCTGCGTCACGACGCCCCATAGTAAATTGGTGCAATTGTGACAGTAGGCCGGTAGGTGGAAGGTCTTCTTGGTGAATACGTGCCCTCGGCAGTCCGCCATTGTGCGAGCAGCACTGCCGCCGCCGCCGCCTTCCCCACCGCCACCCGCACCGGCGCCCGGCCGCGTCCGTCCCAGCCAGATTTCCTATATGTGCCGAAACCCGGTCGGCAAACGCGTCACTATTACACCGCACCGCGCACACGCACACACGAGACGACGTCGACGGTATTGCCGCGATATCGAACGGGGGGGGACCGCGTTGCCGGCGAGTATCGCGGGCGTCCGACGTCCGAGATCGAGATTATCGTTGCGTGACGCGTGGTCGTCACATCGTTCGGCGTGGCGCGCGTTTCGCGTCACACGGCGGAACGGGACGAGGCGCGAGAAAAATGTCGTCGTCGCCGCCGCCGCCACCCCACACCGCCTGCACGGCCACCACCGGCGGCGCGTTACGATGCGCGCGTGTACCAGCGGCGTCGGAACAACGCGGTGCCCGTAACGACGGAACCGGGAACGTCACGACCGTCGTCGCCGCCGCCGCCGCCGCCGCGTAGTGCGATCCGCGGGGCACTTCAACGGTCGACGTTCGTCAATAACGTACGTGTGCCGTGCGGCGCGATCCGCCGTTGACGAGCAGGAGGTCGCAGCCGCGGCGAGAAGATACGTACCGCGGGCACACGCACACGCACACGCACCACTACACACGCGCGCGCGCGCGGCGGGCACACACTCGCGAGTCGAAACGCACACGCACACACTCACCCGCACGCTGGTACCGAGAAAACCGTACTATGATAACGGAACGACGGGGGGACGAAAAAGTGAATATGAAAAAAAAAAAAAAAACCAAATAAAATCAACTATAATGACGTGGAAAACGACGATGAACGTTACGCGACGCGGCGCGGTATGATAAACGACGGCGGCGGATACCCGATGTATATGATATTTTACAATTATATCGTTATCGTGATGAGAAAAAAAAAAAAAACGCGACTGCGATCGCCCACGGGCCCGCGCGGATGATCACGTTATTTCTGGCCCGTATTCCATCGTCGCGGCACGACTAAACTGCACAGGACGAGCGCACCGCCGTGGTCTCTGTAGTTGGATTATCGC
The DNA here is from genome assembly GCA_948098885.1 of Drepanosiphum platanoidis. NCBI lineage: Eukaryota > Metazoa > Arthropoda > Insecta > Hemiptera > Aphididae > Drepanosiphum > Drepanosiphum platanoidis. Next base: position 5,803,685 of record OX402532.1, read on the forward strand.
GCGCGTCACACTCCACACACTCTCGCACGCGCCCGCCCAAGCACACGCACTCACACGGACGCAACGTTACGCGGGCGAGCACGCACACATCGGAGTTCCGCGCGCGCGCTCTCCAACGCCACACGTATACACTCGAGCGCCGTTCACGTTCGGACAGGCGGGCGGCGGCTACAGCGACTCGACGGCGGACGTCACTAGCCGTACGCGGGCGCGGCGCATACGCACAGCTCCCGCGTGCTCACCGCCGCATCCCCCTCGGGCCGCGGTCGCCGTCCCGTCGACACCGCCGCCGCTGCAGAGTGTATATATGTATTATATATATATATATATATAAATATGTATATATATATATATACGTGTATATAGATATGTATATGTATGTGACGTCGCGGCGGTGGTGGTGCTGCTGCTGGACGACGACGACGACGACGACGACGTCGACGCCCCCGCGCCAGTCGGCCAGGCCCTTCCGTCGACTCGTCGGCGTCGATAAAGTGTCACACCGGGGGCGCCATCTGACGACCAACGCGCCGAGCGTCCCGCCGCCGCCGCCGCCACTTATTCGCTGGCCGTACGCTACACCACCGCCGCTGCCGTCGCTTCGTGTACGACCGCGTACGTGTGCGACAACTGCGGCCCTCCGCCGGTCAGGCGGCATAGATCGAAACGAAATTCAAAACCTACCACGACTGTATTATGATAGTATAACACATCGTATAATCGTGCCGAGTCCCGGAGTCGCTCGACTCGGCCCAGAGTAGGAGTTCCGAACAATGGTTAGAGGCGTAAGGTTTTATCAGACGTCAACGACAAATATTTTTAGATACGTGTTATTGCAAATGACAAGTCCCCCCTCCCTCCCCATACGTTTTTACAATACACAATTTGTACTTTGAAGTTATTATGAAATGGGTGTAATTTTGTTTGGAAAGAGGTCCTGAGCCCCTGCCCCCCTGCCCCCACCCAAATCTAAATTTGCAGATTCTATGGAGATCGAGATTTTTGAAAAAAATTTTTTAACTTTAAATTTTAATGAATACCTATCGTATAATAGGTATTTACTGTCTAGGCACATTGAACACTTTCTTGGTGAATAATTTAATTTATACACATTATCAATTTTCAATAGTATGATTTTTGTTCAATAAATATCTTAAAAAATTAATAAAAATAAAATTACGATTTTTAAAAAGTATCTAATTTTATGATGACGGTTAAAATGTGTTAGTTTATATACGTTATCGCGTTTATCGGCAATATCATAATACTAATTAATATTGCTATAGCACCCCCGATAATTTAAGTCTAGTCGCGCCTATAGAAAGGTTGCATTCTTCGCACTTGTTTCTTTCGAAGAATGTCACTCCACACTTTTGAAAAATTCCAAACACACCACTGAATTCGTGATGACGAGTTTACCGGAGCGCGGTAAATAATACTCGTGTGGGGAGCGTTCTCTCGGTCTCTATGCGTGCACATTTACGGGTAATTGGAGTAATTTCGAAAACAGCGGGGTTGATTTTAACCTATAGGATGCGCGCGCGGACCAGAGTGTATACAAACAGCTATAATACCTATACATGTATGTAATGTGTGCGTATGTATCCCTTGACGCGACAGTCCATTAGCGTATCCGTTGTATTCGTGACCACTAAGAAACATGCTTGAGTATATATGTATGTATTAAGTATGTAAACTAAATTATTTTCTTCGGCACTATACACATTTGAACAATATTACATTATTATTAAATAGCACACACATACACACATGTATAATGTATTATGTATATAATTGTAAAACCACTAAAACCTACAATTGTATATTATTTAATAATAAAAAAAAGATAAAATCTCGATTTTCCATGAGCATATTCATTTATCGTTTTAAATTAAACATTTTACTACTTTATTACTTGCCTACTTTACTTGAATGCAAATTCATCACTCTAAATATGTACATTTCAGAATTTCAGTTATGCATCTCAAAAGATTTAAAAAATTAATGATTTAATTAATTAATCTTATAAAAAATACATATTATCAAATGATTTTAATCCGATTTTGATCTTAGAACATTAATTACTAATAAATGTGTTTATAGAAATCTCAACTAACTATACATGCTTATTAATAATTATAAGCACAACTCCATAAGTCTTCCCCGAGTTCATTCTTAGAGTTTCGAGTTAAACACTTCAGATGACTACCAAATGATTTAAGTACCTATTTAGCTCTCGGATTGATCGTTACCCATCATAAATTTTAAATCTAGATATTCGATGTACACATTATTAGAAATGTCGTTATTAACAATAATTTTAATTCAAAGCTTTTCAAAATCAATATTACTCAATAAATTATTATTATTATTTTCGTTTTAGATCCATTTCAAATATTTCAATTTATATAATATGTGAGATTGTGAGCATATAACCAAATATTTTTATCAGAATATACTATTTTTTTGTATATAGTGTTACATATACCTATTCATTGGATATTGATTTATAAGTTACGACCATAAGCAAAATGTTATGTTTGATAACAATACGTAAAATGAAAGTTGTGTAAGAATTTAATTTGGGAATACAAATTATAATTTTTGATAAACCCTTTTGGGACTTAGCAATAGTCCCATAGGCAATTTTATTATATTTTTTGAGGTTATGAAAGTTTTAGTATATAATAATCTAAATGTATATGGGTAATAATAATTATCGACCAATTGTTACACAATACAGCCTTATTTTTGAGTTATCCAAACTAAAAATTGTTGATATTCTTCATAGATTAATATAAAACATAGTTATTATACAATACAGGAATACAAACAGTGTATACACCATTCGATAGCATGTATTTTAGATAGGTTTTTTCAATAGAAGTATTCAAAATTGAAGTATTGTAATCAAATTTAAGTTTGCCTACTATAGTAATGGCTCTATTTGATGATACATTTGTTTTCAATATCAAACGTAAAACAAAATGAATACTCTTGTTTAATAGGTAATCGCTAACTTAAAAACAAAAATGTTTTCTACCTAAGAATATAGTAAATATAATATAGTAAATAAAAAATAGTACAAATTATTTAACTTACGAGAGTATATGAACAGTTTCCAAAATATTTTGACGTCCTTCACCAAATTGAACAAATCTATAACAGTACACATGTAAGTTAACATTTTACCAATGAGTCTTGTAATTGTAATGGTATCGTATTCGAAATCGCGTAAATGTACTTCCCTAATTCTCAAACGACTGGTTCTAGGTCGTGAACACACTGTTCGGTTTCAGCCACAGCGGTATAAAAACCATGGTTTTTACCATTTCTGAACCATCGGTTCACCTGGTTGCCTTTTTCCGACCACACTACTCCGATTAAACATCCCGCCAAAACAAAAATCGCATTGATCTCCGATAATTTCAGGTTATCACACTTTTGTATTATAATATAATATATATTTTAAAGGACAAATCAAATTTCAATATAACGTTTAGTTTTTCAAACTATTAAAAATAAAAATGCTATAAATATATTATCGTTAAACACCTTTAAATACAATGACGCGCGGCGCTGCAATTTATTTGAAAGACATACGGATAGCCACGATAGCTTTTCATACTTTATTGTACACACCCCCTCCCCCAAATACGCCACTGTACCCACATACATTATATTGCGATTATAAATGGTCTAAGCTCGGAGACATCAATTCCACGATACACATGTTAATGATAAATAAAAGATATTACCAACATGTTTTTCAAACTCTTTGTAACGATGCTTAAAACAATTTTTAATTTGAAATAAAAGTTGTAAGTTGTTACCTATTTGTCTTTTAATTCGGTTGACCAACGCCTTTCAAACATAGCAGGGGCAATGTAGACACATAGTTCATCATAGTTTACCTCCTCATCTTTTTCTCTTAGAAACGTCCTTGGTTCCAACTTCAAAAATTGTAAGTTCCGCGAAAATCTGACTGCTGAAAAGTAAATGCAATCAAGGTTAAAGACATAAGGTTACAAATAAAAATAATTCGATATTACCGAGTTAGTTGGTATATTACACACTATATAATATTATTTATTACTTATAATAATTATGTATTTTATCTAATCAGTAAGTTGTAGTCGGTGTATACTTTCATTAATCAAATTTTCAATTTCTCGAATGACTGCAGGAGACTGGCGCGGGAGTACTTTTCAAACGGAAACTTTGAACAAAGAAAAATAATACATTAGTCTTTAAACTCAGAATACAAAATACTGCATTATACTTATTAGTTTGTTACTTTTCAACGAAAATTGTTTTCATCAATAAAACTCATTTGCTAATGGCTATAAATAAATTGAACCAATCGAGATTTCAAAATAACTGATAAGATTTAAGGTAAATGTTAAGAACAATATTTGGCTACACTATCTTATCAACAAAATTTTAAACTAAATAAAAACATTCATGTTGATAAAACAAATTTATGATCGACATTTGACAACTGTATTTTGATTTTTTATTTCATTACTTGATCATTGTAATATTAAATATTTATATAATATTACATTTAATTAATGTATTTCAACTTTATTTAAAAATGAACATCATTCTTTAACAAATGTTAATTACTGTTGTCCATATATAATTTATAAATTAAACTTATACTTATTTTTACTTTGGTTTTATCAAGAGCCTAATAATGTCATTAGACACTATAGAACAAGCTTTAGCTGAATTTTATTTCAATCAAAATCTTGAAGTTCATAAAATCTTGTTAGAATTTCAAAACTCAGTAGATGCATGGAACCTTGTATGGAATATGTTGAACACCTCTAAAGTAAGTTGTATCATTGATTATTTACTTAATCTAAGTTCAATAGGTATATTAATTTATCCTCCAAATGTTTTAAAACGTGCTTGAATTTTGTTTTTATTTCATAGCCGCTTGAGATTCAGTTTTTTGGTGCTACTACACTTCATATAAAAATTACCAAACAATGGTTACAATTAAAAAGAACAGATTATATGCCTCTTAGGGATAAAATAATGGACACGCTTATCAAATATTACAATTCAACAGGACCATCTAATGTAACAAACAAATTATGTTACTGCGTAAGGAAAATATTATTTTACTCTTTAAACATACATATTTCATAACTGAATTTTTGTAGAATCTAATAATTTTATTTAGAAATATCATATACTCATATTTCTCTAATTAATGTTACTATACAGTACGCTGTTGTTTATTTTTTCTAGCTTTGTGCGTACGTAGTTCGTACAGTACCAAATCATTGGCCAGATGCTATTCCTCAATTAATGGAAACGTTTAGAAATTCTCTTTCTCAATCATCAATAAATGTCAGTGTTATGATTTTAGAAATATTGATGGCTTTACCTGAAGAAGTAAGATTCTTGTTTTCTTCTAGAGATATCAAATTGATTTACTGACATTTGTTTTTTTTTTTTTTAGTTTGGTGCTACAACATTGATTCAAGTTCGACGAAATGAAGTGCGTAGAGAACTAGAAAAATCTTCACTACAAGGTTATTAAAATTTAATCTATTAATTTTATTATTCAATATCTTAATGTTTATATTGTTCCTAATTGTTGATAAACATTTATTTAGTTCTATCTATTGTGGATAGTATTCTCCAAAGTGACAGTATGGATCCAATTGTGATGCATGCTTTAAAATGTGCTGCTTCTTGGTTAGATATAGGTTTTGATCTTATTAAATGCCACCGTCTTACTGATACATTTATATCTGTAATTTTAAACCCTGAACGAAGTCAAGAGTATGTTTAATTAATTTACCAAATGAAATAAATAATATTCAAAAATAAAGTAAAATTTAACTAAACAATTTTCATTTTAGAAGTGTCTTGCTAGCTATTGATGCTCTAAAATCATTATGTACACACCCTCGAACATCAGTGTGTGAAGCAACTGTTTTTGAAGTTCTAAGTAAAGTAATCATATTATCTGAAAAATTGTTTCATCTAGAAATAACTGAAGAACCAGTAAGCAAATCAAATGTATACTTTTTAAACTGTACAATGCAATGATAATAATTTTGTTTTAGAACGTTGTAGTAGATAAACTTTTTGATCTCTTTTTGGGAATTGGTGATCAACATTTTCGTCCAATTGTTCAAGGACTCCTAAACGACAATACTAGAGAGCTGTGTACTAAATTTTTCAATTTATATTTAACTTGTACAAATGCTCCAGGATATTATCCTGTAAATGAAAACTATAGTGAAAAAACCTTTACATTTTGGTTTTTATTACAAGTGAGCATTTCTTTAATGTCATTCATCATTGAAATTCTATAATATTTTTTCATTTTTAGGATGATTTATTATCAAATGATGCGGGCCCAGATAATACGTTATTAACAATTGTTAAACCGTTATATATATCTTTAACTCAAATATTATTAAAAAAAGTTGCGTACCCAGAAAATTTAGACTCGTGGACTCCAGATGAACGAGAATTGTTTCGATGTTATAGACATGACATTTCAGATACCTTTGTATGTAAAACTAATTTATGGAAAAATAACATAAAATAATACAATATTTATTTTAAATTATGTTTCAGACTTACTGTTATTTCATCTTACAGTCCGAAATGTTAGATGTGTTATTGACGACATACAAACAAGTAACCTGTGATACTAAAACTGCAATCTCACAATGGCAAACTGTAGAAGCATGTTTATATGCTTTCACTGCAATAGCAGAACCTCTTCAGAATCATGATTCACATCCCCATATAGAACAGCTTATGTCATCTTTGGGCTTGTTACCTTACGAACAAATAGATAAAAAAGCTGCTGTTGCTGCAATGGATATCATAGGTACATAAAATAAAATGGAATAATAGTTTTCTATTACATTTGTCTGTGTAAATTTTTTTAGGAGCATATTATTACTGGATGGAAACGCATCCAACATATTTAAATTTGATTGTTCCTCTTCTGATGATGGGTCTTCACAATAGTAATATGTTTTCTTCAGCCTCGATTGCTCTTAGAGATATTGCTAAGGAATGCAGACAGATCATAGCTCCATATAATGATGTTATATTAAATACAGCAATGGTATGGATATTTTATAATTTCGTTATTATTTACTAATTTTTTAATTTGTAGGTGGCTTTAATGCAAGTTAACAAACTTAAAGAAGAACTTCGTCTTATTTATACTATTGGAGTTGTCTTGTCAGCTATGCCATTTCCAAAATGCAAACCGTCTTTGGATATGTTCATTAATCCTAGTTTAGATGTTATGAAGTCTATTTTAAATATTGAGGTATACGGGTATATATTAATTTGGAAATAATATAATTTTTATAATTTATTTTAATACATTTAATTGTAGGATAATGCTGAATGTAACAAGCATAGGCCAGAGTTACAAAAAAGAATTAAAGTTCTTAGTTCATTGGTATCAGCAATTGATCAAAAAAATACCATCTATCATATGATAGAAATAACTACTCCTCTGCTTCATATGATGGCCATTAAATGTTTCATTGCTTGTCCAGAAGATTTATTATATACTGTAAGTGTGCATTTAAAGTCTTATTTAGGATTTAGCAATATTAAAGTATAATATAAAAAATATTGTCCAATTATCATTTACATAATATGTTTGTAATGACTCACTATTTAATATTTAGTAAATAACATAATATTCAGTTATTTTCTGTTTTGAATTGTCACTTAATAAGCTTCGAATTATTTCTCGAAATACCAAGTACCTTGTAAAATGCATTTTACTATAGTCTTCTGTGATGTGTAATACAAGAAAGCTTCTTTTCTTTTTTGAAACTTACATCTTTATCAAAACATACTTCACAAACTCTAAACCTAAGCTTGGAATCTAAAAAATGTCCATTAAATATAAATTTTGATCAACATGATTAAATTATTTAAAATATTAATTAAGGTCCTTGATTTAAAAATGAACATGACACATTTCTTTGCCTTTCCACCCTGGCTAGTTCGCCTCTTAAAATAATTAAGTTCTATATTCAAATTAATTAGTTCACATTTAAATATCAACGAAAAATATAGCCTGTTTCTTAGTAAATAATCGAATCTTGTTTTACATAATGACTTGAATTTTATTATTGTATTCAGGGAGTTTGCGAATTCTTAAAAACTGTGGTATCCAAATTACAAGAAGACTGTACAATGGCATTAAACATTATTATTGAAATTCTTATGATTGGATTTAGAAAATCTCCACAGCCAGCTGGCATGCTGCTTTTTAAAGAAGTAATTTAACCATTGGTGAAAGTATAAAGAAATATAATTCTCTGATTAATTAAAATTTAATTTTAGATAATTATAATGTTTGGAAGACAAGAAACATTTATTCCACTTATTAGGTCTACATATGAAGAAATTTGTATGAGAGTCAAATTTATGTTTGAGCAAGTACCTTCTGCTGAACAAGTTGGTCTTGGAGATGTCATGGAATCTTATTTATCTCTTCAAGGACATATATTTAGGAAATTACCATCAATCGCTGTAGATAATCCAAATGTAGATTTTGCATTTGTTTTCAAAATTGGTATTAATTGAAGAATTCCCCTAAAAGTTGTAATCATTGTACTAAAATGTATTATATTTTTAGCATGTGAAGCTTTATGTGCTAACGAGATATTTCTAGCAAAAACAGCCACTTTCTTTTTAACTGTATTTATAACCACAAGCAGGGAAAAAAGATCTTTATTTAAAGTTATTGAAGATAATGGTCAATTTCTCGCTTTGAAAATAATATGTATTATTAGTAAGTTATTTGTTCATTATTGCTTATAAAAGTTATTATGATATTTAGATAATTTATATATTATTCATGCATAATTATAGAAGGTGATGCAGTAAAAACAAATTTAGAAACCATGTGTGAAGTTTTGTTAATATTAAACAAAAAATATAGTGACAATTTACGAATATGGATTCATGATATTGTAACCGTACAGAATATAGTATTGCCAAATGTAACAGAAGACATGAAATCTAAATTTTTCAAACGGGTTCTTAGGTGATGTTTTATTTTTGTTATATTTATTAGAATAATAACATAATTCAAAGATTCTTAGTATTTCATTTTGTACTTTTTTTTTTTTTTAGGGAAAGGAGTAATAAAAAAGCTCTGCAAGATGCTGTCAAAGAGTTTTCATATATATGCAGAGGTTTAATTGAAGTAGATCCTTATACCGAATCATAAAAACATTTTTATCTATAAAAAGGTAATTTTAATATTCTATGTTTAGTAACTTAACATTTATTTAGAATATGCTTCGTCATCTGATGATGATATATTAGCTAAATCTTCAGTTTCTTCATATTCCTTGCCACCTCCCACACCAGCAAAAGTTTCGAGTAATTCCCGTTTTTTATAATCTAGTATTAAATTTTGAATATCTTGATCGGTTGGCACTGGTGGTGGATGTATATAACGAGAACTACTAAACATAGTTGAAATATCTTCGTCATCACTATCAACTTCTTCTAAGGCCTTGAATGAAATAATAATTGATTAAAATTAAAATTTTTTTGAATATAAAAATAACTAAATTCTTACCAAATCCATGTCATCTCGAATCGTTGCTTTTTGGCCTAAAGCTTCCAACACTATAATGATGGAAAAATTAATAATATAGTATATTTTTACATGTTAAGGTAGTGTTACATACTTTTCTTTTCTTTTTTTATTTCCATTGCTAATAGTAAACCATCTTCTTCATCCATATATCCATAATAATCAGCATCGATATTCTTCATAAGTTCAGTTCTAGTACGCCGTGGAGGTGGAGGAGGTTCATGTTCGAATAATTCTCGAACACCTGGTAAATCTTTAGCGGCTCCAAAATACTTGTAACCTCTATTACCCGGTACTTCTCTGCCTTCATGGTCGAGCATTCTTGGTCCCATTCGTAAGAAATCTGGACCACCAAGTTCACGAATTTGATACTCCCAATGTTTTTTTTCACGCAGTAATTTATTGATTTCATCGTTAAGGTCACGTAATCTAAACTCTCCTAATCCAGCTAAAATTTAACAATAAAAAACAATTAAACACCTATTTATGGCATATTTGGAAGTTAAAATTGTATACCATTTTGAATTTGTGCAACTTTTTTAGATATTTCTCTTATAATTTGAACTCTCCATTTTTCAGCGGCCTTCAAATCTGTACATTCAGTAGCCAAATATGGTCGTCGTTCTTCCTTGCCACCATGTTCCTTAACTTGAGCAGCTCTCCAACGAGCTAATGTTGTCCTGTATAATGATAAAATAATTTAAATCAATGACGAACGCGTACATGTAAATATTAGTTTTTATTATTTGTGTCCTATTACGTGTTAATATAAAATACTTAGATTTAAATTTTTCTCTGTGATGTGTATTGTATTTTTTCATAATACTTATATAAGTAATTATAATTTTACCAATTTTACTGTACAGATTTCAATGATTTCATGGACTGTTAAATACAGTTCAATATTTATGTTTAAAATACATTTTAATTTAGTAAAGAATGTAACTGTTTTCCGCAAGTCAAGTGTTAAAAAGTATATTTCATAAATATAAACTTTGAGAAAAAACTCACATTGCTTTCTCTGCATTCCTGGCCATGGTGGTTTTTGGTCGTTTACAATTGGTAAATTTTAATAACTCTTTGACAATACAATTGTTTTTGCGTTCTTTCTACGTGATTTGAAAACACGACACATTATTCATTTTTCAGCATTCACGGTAAATAAGTACGTCGTTAATCGTTTATCCATGTTTTGATGTGTTCATTGCATTATTATGGTTTAGTGGTTTACAACGTTAACATTCGTATTTTATCAGGACCAGGTACGGTTCATTTTGGCGACACTGGAAGAAGATAAAAACCATCGCGGACAAGAATGAACGAACTTATTATTTCAACCGTGAACACGGTATTTTCGTCGACCGACTGGATGTGTTGCAGTGTTGCCACACGTTGCCGGCGAAATCGAATGAAAGAAACCATTATGAATATATTGTACATGTGTTTGTTGATGATTCACCGTTGTCGCTTTCATGCATTCTTATTTCTCACCCAATACCCATAGACCTATATATTGCTCTTGCCGAATACAAAGGTAAATAAAACGTTAAGACCAAATTATATTTCGACGTGACTTGTTCAAACAATGCCTACCGTTGGTGTTTTGGCGTTTGAATGTACAAAAATGATATCTGTTGAATATACAACAATGCTTTCATCCGTGCCGCGTAGAAAAACGAAAATTCTCGCGAGAACAAAATCCATAGTATGGAAAAAAAACTGTCGAGGCCGTGCGTTTAACAAACGTTTTGTTTTAAAAAAATATTTTTTTTATACGCGAGTGCCGAGTAATGAATTCGGCGAGGGGTGATGAGGGATTTGTATTATTATTATTATTATTATTATTATTATTATTATTACTATAAGTAGTGTATACAAGTGGCCGGCGAGTTTCGGGCCCGGTATTCCGGCAGTCGCGCGCGCGATCATTATCGACTTTTTCACCGTGTGCGAGGCGGCGGCGGCGGCGGAGTAGAGACAGTGTGGCCAACCGAATCCGGCCGCCGACGAAGTTAATCGGTGTGTGGGTGACGAGGTGGTCGCGGGAACGGCTGCCATTGGTCCGCCGAGCCGGGTACCAGGTTTATTCCCTTTGTCCCGACCGGCTATATAACGTATTTACGTGCAGCGGCGCCCGCCTACCCCCCCTGCGCCATCAGTGTACGCACACACACGTACGGCCGTCGTTCCCGGTCGTGTTCTACACACACACCTATAGCGCGCCAAATTCTCGTTGTTTTTTTCCCTTCTCTTATCGTCACGTTCGCGCCCGTACGACAACGCACACGCGCGTACACGGGACTTGGCGCCGTTCGCACGTAAGTCGGAAAAATTTTACAATCGAATCGTTTTTTTTCCCTTCAAATATTCAATTCAACATCGCGTCGTGTCGTCGTCGCAGTCAGCACTCACCAACGGACCCGTCGTCAATCGTAGTCGTCGTCGTCGCGCGCGAAATTTCGTCTGCGGATATCATCGTCGAGCGCGCGTTTTTTTACGCGCGTCGTTCTGTTGTTGCCGGCGCGCGTACGCACCGATCGCGACGGCCGAGATAATAGTTGGCCGCACAGACTGTCGAAATTATCGTATGCTTGGCGCACGCTGTCACGTTTGCGGCGCACCGGTATCACTCGCAACGTATTCTTCCTAAGGTGAGTGATGATTTGAGTGTGTTTGTTTGTGTGTGCGTGTTTTGGTACGTTTGTGAAAATATCTCGTACGGATTTTGGCGGCTACGGCGGCAGCGTTTTTTTTCGAAACGAAACCGTCGAGCGGTTGCCGCCGGTTGCCGGGTCCCGCGCTCCGCCGGTAGATAAAAAAGTACAAGGTCAAACCCGGGGTCCCGCCATAATGGATCGCGTAAGCCGCCGGTTGCCATGACGACCGGTGACGGCGGCGCGCCGACTGTCGACTAACTGGTCCCACTATGTCCGCGTATGTTAACAACAACAACAACAACAATAATAATAATAATAATAATAATAGTCACAACAATGCAACTTGCTTCGCATTTAACATTGTTATCAATATATATAAACATAATATTTTTTATTTATTGTTTGATTGTGAATGTCTGTCTGCACCGCCCGTATTTATCGGCATCTGCCTCAACAGTCCCGGCCGGCTGCTCACCCGCGTATAAAATACGTGTGCTTGTGTGTTCCGTCGTCGTCGGACCAGAAACAATAGAAAATCACGTGTTTCTTTCGACTTGTATAAATCGGCTCTCTAAACGTATTTTTGGTTTTTTTTTTTTCTATTTCCGAGAAAAGAATGTGCTTCTTTTTCGTATCGTACCACACCACACGGCGGCAAGTGTAGTATAGATGATAATTCACCACGACCGCGACAAGGGTTTCTTCTTTATTGCAGAGTCTCATAGCATAGTCGTAGTAATTGTAGTAGTAATAGTAGTAGGATGAAAACGGGTTCAAGGTTTCTTGCTCTTGCGCTCTCTCCGTCTCGCTCCGAGCGGCCGGTCTGCCATTTCCCTCCAAACCGATTAGCCGCCTAGATTGTTTTGTTTTTTTCCCACCCGACCCCGTCTGTCTGTTGTTCAAGGTTACGCCCCTCTGTTCGAAATAATGACATAATAGTAACTGAGCTGCGTTTTAAAAAACAATTTATATTGCAAGTGCATTGTTGCAACCAATTATTTTTCGGTTTTACAAAATATTTTACTGTATTTATTTGCGAGATTTTTGGCGCAAGAGAGCCTAAATATATAATTCGATTTTATATTTAGGCTCTCTAGTTGGCGCCATCAAGGAAACATAATATTACCTATGTGCATCAAATAGTTTCGTTATATACATATAACGCTTATGACGTTTTTACACGTTTTCTTTTTGATTGTTCCACCAATCAGCCTGTCTCTTACGACCGCGCATCGCTAGCATCGCTAGGACGTGTTTGATTTGTAGTTTGTACAATTCGAACGTTTGGGCTGACTTGGTTATTTATTCGTTTTTCGGTGCGAGCTAAGAACACGTGTGATTTTAATTATTATACAGTCGTGTGGGTACGATTTTACCCTGGGTACTACCATCACCTTCATAATTTATATCTAATTAATGACACACGAATAATTAAAAATATATAAACATAGCATTAAAAATAACTTTTTAGAAATTTTAAAGAAATGTTTCAAATTTATTAATGGATTTTATATAGCTCCAACTATTATTCACTTGTTTGTTTTTCTTTAGAATATATTTTAGTTCCTCTCAGTTTTATTATATTTGTACATGTCGCCATAAAGTAATAACTAATAATGATTTGAGTTTGGGTAGGGCTTCAGTAGCTTAAAAAAACAAAATGACGTACAAAACGTTTCAGATTAAACTAATGTAATATTATACTATTGGTTTTTTTGTTGAGAATAAATCAGGGAACTAATTAAACAATAAAATTATAAATACTAGGTATAATAATTGTAGATGGGTATCATATTATACGACTAAACAATTACCATTTTTATATTTCCTCCTTCCTGTAACTGTAAAATTGAAATAATTAATTTATTATTTTAAAATATGACTGCTTAGACTGTACTGTGCCTTTAATATGTTTGAAGTCCAAAGATATATTATTATTGACGAATATAAAAATAGTAATTTGTTGATAATGATAGATAATAATCTAATTACTAATATCAAATTAAGAGTTCCCAAATAGCAATAATTTTATAATGATAATATGTATATCCGATTCAGTATTATTTTTTCAATGACCCTCTGAAATTCTGGGAATCATGAATGAACTTTAGATCGTAATGGTCAGACTAATTACCTATTTTTCGTAGTATATCACACTATGCTTTTTTTGGCTGCTGATCGTTAATGAACCACAACATCCTAAAGATAATAAGTTAGAATAAAACATATTATTATTGAATCTTGTTTAGATAGATTTACCGTACTCATTAGAACGAAACTGCAACACATTGCAGTCATTCCGACAGTCGGATACGTTTTTTCGGTTGTCAATAAAACGCATTTTGGCTTATTCTTCCAACCTTTTGGAATTCATAACGATCCACCAATGATAATGAGATTATTATTAATTTTATAATGACCTACTAGCGTTAATTAGGCATCCATTAGTGATGCACAAGAGATCCATTATTTTATTCGAATAATCTTTCCGTCTATTTTGGTATTTGTTTAACAATTGACCATTTAAACGCTATAGCCGATTTGTTGATAAAAGTACAAATTTTCTTTACCTAATTTTGTTTGAAATTTATACTGTAATTTTAAGTCTTGTAATAAAAACAATATTTTCAAAACTTATCTGTTTAGTATCATAGCCATTAGTTGCTTTAAATTCAGAAATGTCCCTACTCAATGTGATAGCAGTACTTCCTGTAGGCTCACGAACCCTGTATGTGTATGTATTTTATTATATATTATTAATTTTTACATATGCACAATTATCGAATTCCAGTTTATTTATAATTCATTTTATTGATTTTACATTTATCTTTTAAACTTCTAAATGTTTCAACATCAGTAAATAAATAACAAAAGATATATTTATTCTCTTGGTGTATAATTTCAAGTAGTTTTTACAATATACAAAATGCACATTTTAAACAAAAGCTTTTCGCTGTCCCCCCCTCTTTTAAGCATTATTGATTTTTATAGCCAACTTGTGGCTCCATCTCTACACGTTTTACCAAACTACCTCTAAATAACTGACAAAGCTAATTCAATTCAATGGCGCTCAACGTGTTTATGAAATTATTGAACATTAAAAGCATGTTATGTTTTATTTATATTTACTCGGGTTTATTCCGCTTTTAAGATAAAATTAAGTTAAATATTGAATTATTTATAGTTAAATGGTCCCTTAAAAATATCTCAGTATGAATTTTTTTTTTTCAGATATATCAATCAAACATTCAAAATGGATCTTGGTACATTAGATAATCTTACATTCTATCAAGACTGTATAGATTTTGACATGAAGAGTGATTATGACCGTGTTTTATCCAATAGTTTTAACTATGAGGATTCTTTATCTTTCAATGATGACAACATGATGTCCATGATCGATCCCCTCAATTCTGGTTTATGGCTCAATTCTAATTCAGATTCCCATCATTTAGACTTTATGGAAGGCGACTTAGAATCAGCTATCATGGTTAATCCTAATTCAGTAATCCCCTCATCTGCAGCAGCAGTAGCAGAAAAAAAAATTAAAGAAACCACTGTGGAATTAACGCCACCACTCCCACCAGTTATACTTCATCCTTTGGAAGAAAAAAAAGAATTTGTTGCCTGGAAGGAACCTCAAAAAGTTTTAGTTAAGTTTCCTGAAACTGTTCCAGAATGTTTAAATATAAAATCGGAGAATTTGCCACTAGAGATTAAGAAAGTGGAAGAACAGAAATCTGTTCCAAAAGCTATTCGACTATCAGATTTGTTGGGTCATACATCAAATAATGGACTTCCGAAAGCGGAATTGATGACTGTACGTGTAACAATGCCATCAGTTGTTCCTAATATGAAGACTTCTATAACTTCAAGAACAGTTCCAATTTCATTTGTTAATAACACCATTGCTGGACATTACAAAATAGTTCGACCCAAACAGCAAATAAAACCAATACAATCCAGAATTAATATCTCTAGAAGTAATGAGCTTTTAGGTCTATACCCAAGACCTACTTATTCGTACTCATGCTTAATTGCCATGGCATTAAAAAATTCAAGTACTGGTTCTTTGCCAGTTTCTGAAATTTACAATTTTATGTGGTAAGTTGTTTACTTATACTAAAAATGAATAATATGATTTAATAATTATAAATCTATATTATGTATTATTTGTTTAGCAAACATTTTCCATATTTTAAGACTGCTAGCAGTGGATGGAAGAATTCTGTTCGTCATAACCTTAGTTTGAATAAATGTTTTGAAAAGATTGAAAAACCCATTGGTAGCACAGGCGCACCAAGGAAAGGATGTTTGTGGACAATGAATCCAAATAAAATAGCTAAAATGGATGATGAAATGCATAAATGGTCACGTAAAGATCCCTCAGCGATAAGACGAGCAATGCTTAATCCAGGTAATTAACACATGAAAATTACATTTTTAAACTATATTTAAACAATAATAATTTTTTAGAACATTTGGATGCTCTGGAACGTGGTGAGATGAATGAGACTTATGATCGTCGTGATAATTACTATTTCGAAGAAGATGAAGAAGAAGAGGAGGAAGAAGAAATAGTCAGTCAAGAGATGACTTCTGAAGAGGAAGATAGAATCAGTGATGTTGAAGAGTCTGATAATGAGTCAAGAATTGATAAAGATGATTCACCATATCAATTAATAACATTTGGCCTAGATGATTTAGCTAACCTTAATGACCTTGGCAATGATGTAAGTAATAAATCTCATAACAAAGACTAAGATTTTTATGGAATTTCATTTTTTCTTGTGTCTAAGTGATATTTAGTAATTAAAAAATTAGTCTGCCTTTTAAATAATATTAATTATTTTAACACAGTTTTTATCAAGTATTTTTTTTGACAAAATAATATTGAAACTTTGATTTAGGTGTATCATATTTTGTAGTACCTTAACTACAATAAATTAATGAGATTAAAAGAATATTTCTAATTTTTTTTTTCTTAAATAGCCTATTATCTAGTCATTTATACACACATATGTGTTAAATATTCTATTATTCTGTTTTTCATTCGATACATAATAAATATTGTTCATTTTTAATTTTTGATAATTTAATTCATTGTTTTAGTTTTTTATAAAACGTCTAATTATATTTAAATAATATTATTAAAACCTATTCACCTGATATCAATTAGAATACTATTAAAAAAACTTTGGAAAATAATTTTTGTTTACTTAAATGCGGAAGAAATAAATTTTAAAATATTGTTTTTAAGGGCATTTTCGGTGATTCTAAAGGCTTAGAAATCCCAGCCCTAGCCACCATAACATCATTTAATTGATTTAAAAAATGTTTTAATGTTTCAGGTTGACGATGAAGAAGAAATCGAAGAGAGCTCAAGTGACGGCAGCTTTGGTATTGAAGCATCAGAATACAAAACAAACTTTGATGATTTAATATCTGTTCAAGATATGCCAATGACATATGTGGTTCAACCACCAAATAAGACTGTTATTAATAATAAACGGCCATATCAGCATCCTGTAATTAAGGGTAGTTATGTATTCACTAAAAGTGTTACATCTAATATTCCAAACCCAAAGCGTAAATTTATCAATAGGCAGATATCTATATTAAGGAATATCTAATTTAGAAATAAGAGATATAATTTAAAGAAAGAATAACACTACAGGCTCTAATTATTTTAGTATTGGTAATGTGCGCAAAACTTTGTTGTGATGCCCCAAGACTTATTTTTATTTTTCTATCTATATTGATATTAATTTGGGACTTAAGAGTCTGAATGGTCAAATATGGCAAATTAATGTTTTGAGTGTATAAAGTATGATTAACCGTTCAATTTTTGGGAAGTTTTTTTCAATATAATTGCAGTTAAAATCAACTTGTTACACGCTCTTATACTATATGTATATAAACTATATACATATTGTGTAAGAAGATTTTCTTTTTGTGTATGAAATGATTTTAGACTGGAAAATATATTATTTTAATTGGAATAATAGCTCTAATAGTCAATTGTAAGTTTTACTTGCATACAATTTTTATTTTTAGTATATTTCACTATTTAACTGATATTTTTCAAGGAAGTATAAAAATCACATATAATATTTAGTACCAAATATCATTTTCAATCAATTACTTTAGAAAAAAAAAAAAATTATTTTATTTTATTAATTTGTTTTTTTTTTTGTTATGTATATATATTTATAGATAAACAGAGTGGACGTTTTCCTGTTTTTTAATCTAGTGAATACAGAGAAATGGGAAAACATGGTCTACTCTGTACAGTGTATATATGTATGATATATATTTAATTAATATTTGTTTTAAGAAAATATTTTTTGTTACCGTTCAAATAAATTTAGTAATTTATACAAAGCCTTAAAGTAATTTGATATAACTGTTGTATTATTATTATTAGTTATGATTATAGATAACACTAATAATAATAAAACTAGTTATGTAATAATCAAGAAATGATTATTTTTAATTATTAACCTATTGATTTTGATACTTCCTATTCATAAATATCTGTTCCTATATAGTTTTTACTATTGACATTTACTAGTTTTGTGTTGGAGTATGATTTTGAAATAAGTATTTTTTTACGTTGAAATAAAATACCAGTCAGTAACAATTTTATTTCTGTTTTTGTACTTTATAAACGTGTTTTGTTATGAACCTCATATTATATGTTTTATCTAACTAGAAGCAGAAAAAAAATACTTGTATTTATAATTATTACTCAACACAAATGGTAATTGTTATTAATGACTGTTCAGGCTCTAAATTTTTTTTTTTTTTTTTACGATTCATTAAATTATAAGTTAAAGTTTTTTTTAATTTGATTCATTAACTGCGTCTAGTAAATAAGATTGGGTAATAACTATGCGACATAATGTTAGCGTGGGATCAAGTCTTACTCGAATAATTGAAAATATTATGTTAATATTCCATTGGGTAATTTTTTTTACATTTATTGGCAGTGAGATTAAATCTACCAAGAACTAATTTATTTAAGATATTTGTTATTTTAATTACATTTTGTACATTTTGGGTTTAATGTTGTTTGTCATTGTCTACCCTCAGTTCTCTATTAAAGAAAAAAAAAATTATAAATTTGTCTACATTTTCCTATACCATTAGGGGGGTAGTGTGTGTTACCCTGTTTTAATTTAAAAGAACGTGCCTATTTTGACTATCAATACATACATTATGTGTTTTTCTATTAATAAATATGAATTTTTCTATGTACTTTTTTAAAATTTTTTACTATTGTATTTGGTTGATTAACGAAACAAGTTAACCATGAAAAATAAATTTAATATTTATTAGAAATTAAATTATAAGACAAAACGTCAGAAATATAAGCATTATAGTTAATTTAAATATAATTTTAAGTATTAATGAAATATTGAATTAGTTATTCAGTAACATAACTTTAGTCGGATTGTATATATTCATATAAAAAGTCTGCAGCCATCGGTCACATGTGTACCAGAGTACAAATTGCATTTATATTGTTTAATTTTAATTTATGAATATGAGTGTGTGTGTAAATATATATTTGTACTTTTCCTGCTTAAGATGTTGTCTGTCCGATGTGTTAATAAATTCTATCGAAGAATAAACGTCTACATTTTAGGTTGTATTTTATTTCATACTATAAATATCTTTTCTCGAGTATCCTACATTAAATCTCCACGCAAATGTACAAGTTTTGATTTTAAAAATTAAAAATCATTGAGGTAATTTTCACTTTTTAAAGTATTTAAGATACTTTGTTCTGTCAAACGAGTCTTCCAATTCCTCTACTATTTTGACTTTTTGTTTAGGTTTTCTTGCTTCAAGTCTGCGTTTACGTTCTTCTTCGGTAATTGAGTTTATGTCTAATGGTAACTACAAACATAATATGATAACAATGTATTTTATTTGTACAATGTAGCTGGACATTTTAAAATTATCAATTATATACCTTAATAATCATACGAGGGTCATTGACCCTGACGGTAAAACTAGACCCATCCGATTGAACAATGCGGGTATAGTAGTGTTGCGGATAAATATTACGATGTATTTTTGCAATAGCAGCAGAGTTGCTGCTAAAACTACGGCAAAATCTTCAACAAATCAAAAAATGTTCATAAATTGTAAAAAAATTGCTAAAATCAAACAATATACTAATTGTTAGTATCAGTGTAAAAAAGGTTGCAACTCATTTTTGTATTTAAGTGAGTTATATTCTGGTAAAACGATTGTTTCATTCAACGAAAAAATATACCAAAAATGTTTTTAATATTTTCACCTTAATCATTACTAATATTAGTATTATTACAACGAAGAAATTAATACATTTTGTTTAATTTTTTATAAAAAAGATTTTCTCGTTTTTAAAACTCTTTGTTGCTTATGATTATTTATATTTTAATTTATACTTAAATATATGTGCTTATAAAGATAATAACAAATTTGCCAGTAAAAATCCTTTGGTTAAAAGTTTAAAACTATCAAATTATAATAAACTACTAATAAATTAGAGTCGTTGTTCATAAAATCAAAGAGCAAATTATTATTATCCATTAATATTTCACTCTTTCAATTTGCAAAAATAGTCTCGAAACACTATTGATAATTTAAATTTTAAATAAAAACAAAACTTAAACACGTTTTAAATAGTGAGTGAATGTAATAGCAGTTCTGCAAAATCCCAAAATTACTTGGGTTGAAAATACACTCGAGAAAAAAAAACTATTATTTTAAAACTACAATAAAAAGTATTTCTGCTATTGAAAATTGGACCGGAGAAAAGAACTTGTCTTTCTTTACCGTCGGTTTGATATTTTAACCCATAATTAATTACAAGCATTGCAATGATTTAATCGAATGTTTCCAATGAGTTATGATAACACGAAGAAATCAATTAAATTTAGAATTCATTATGATCGCAATACACTAACAGTAAATACACAAGGTAGGTACTAGAGATCAGCACGGGCCAGACCAGCCCGATCCATACCGGGCTTGGTCCGGACCGGGCCATAATTTAATACGGGTTAGTTATAGATGGGATCGTAATATTATTCATTGGGCCGGGTCGGTCATAAATAAAACTAATTAATTTAATTGGTAACACAATGTGATCAGTGTTCGCAAATTTGTATGAAAAATTCTATAAATAATTTGAATAAAATTTAATATATTTTTCTTTTTAATAAATTTATTGTCTTTATGAAATGTTTTTGTCTACTATGTCAATACTGTAAGGAGATAAAGTTTATGTATATTTTTATTTACAAACAGGCCTGGTCAGTTAAGACTTAAAAAAAATAAAATACGGACCGGGCCTGGACGGCGACAGTTTATTAGTTTAAGTTTTGGGCCGGATCTGGCCGAAAAAAAAAGGCCCGTGCTGATCTCCAGTAGGTACATACCTATAAAACAGTAATAATTGTAGACCCGTTGATTTATTAGTCGTGTTCATTTTTAATTTTCCATAGTTCAATATTTAAGAAATGTTTTCAAATTACGTAAAGAATAACAAACTATTTAACCAAGCGTGTTAATTTTATTACTCTAATGTTATTATATATTTCTAGAAAAATATAAGTAGTTTATGTTTCAAACTGCGAGCATTGATGAAATGTATTGACCCGAGCGACATCATATATTAATATATGAAATTAAATACAAGTCCAAAAACGAAGAGCTGTATTATAAAAAAAACGAATCTCTAACACTACGTAGCTGAAACATCGAGAACTATAGAATTTTTACCTGTTTATATTGAGCATAGTTTTGAAATTTGTCAGTCTTGCTCTGTCTGCTTCAGTCCAAGTGTTGAACAACAAGAAAATTGAATTTTTAATTGGAAACTAAAAAAAATGATTGAAGTTGAATTGTAGAGAAGCAAACGTTCTCTGGAATTATTCGAACCCAATGATAACATACAAAATTAGTTATCATTGATAGTTATCATAACACAATACATTCGACCGTGGTCCACACGACCGCGATACGATTATTAAAATATATTATTCTGTTGAATTATAATTTAACTCGTGATAAGTGAATAATATTCTTGGTTTAGAATAATAGTGACTATTTATTTTTTGTTTATTTGTACTACCTATCTGCTCAGGGGTGGACACCGCGAGTGGTGTGTAAAGAGGGTACGCCCTGGATTATAGAAAAAACTTATTCGTTTGTTTACATTTAACAAGGCATAGAAACTGAACAAAAATTGTATTCACAAGTAACAGATTAAACATTATATAACATTTTATAGCATTACACGTTTAATTATTATACATCCTAACGTTTTATAGTTCTGATCGGATTGATGGGAAAAAAATAAGACCTCTCGGACCTGATTTATGTGCTGAAGTTGCATGTTATGTTTTTTTCCTCGAAAAAAATTACACAAGCGAAGTATAATATATGGACCATGTCAAAGGCGGAGTGCCTTTGAGTGAATCGGGGTTTGGTAGTCGAAAGATGACTTGACGAATCAGACAAATACAGCGAAACCTCTACTTAACGGATAGTCATAGAAAATTGTCTACTATGGTCTGTGGGGAGTCGGTTGACAATTGAGAATACCACTACATTTATTACTTGTAAAAGTACTACGGTCCTAACATTATCAGCTTTATGTTTGACGTTGCAGTTGACACATGAATCGTAGTCGATTCAATCGGCATGAAACTTTTAACTTAGAATTAAGTGTTATCCATAAGTTATATACTAAATACTTGACAACTGCCTCTGTTGACCGTTGCCCATGAATCAAAGCACTGCTCTCTTAGATCATCATAGGGAGGCAGTGGATCAAAATTACATCGCCCTGTTACAAAACTAATTTATATTACAATTAGAAGTATTTACTATCATGTCAATAGTATTTCTAAGATGTCTAATGAGAAAAATGTTTCACTCATATAACACAAATAATTATTAAGCACTATAAAAAAAACTATATAGATGATTTTATGGCATCTATGAGCGGCAGTTTTTTTCTTTCCAAATAGATTTCAAATTTAAGACTTATCGAAAAGCAAATTAACTGGTAAAAAGCATATAAAAAAATATTCATCTAACAATTAATTTTAGGTTTTTTTTTTACATTTAGGGAATCAAATTACGTACAAGTATATAACTACAGAAAAACTGCAAATAAGACTGAAAAATTACCATGCTTCCTATTATCTTTATTAGAATGTTGCTATGAAGAAACCTTTACGTACACATTTACAACCTGAAACTAAGAGTAATAGACTTACATCAACAATTATACTAAAATAAATATATGATTGGTTTTAGTAGGTTATACACTCAAAATAATGTAAATGTACACAATTACTTTTTGTAAATCAATTATTTGACGATTTTAAGATTTATATATCAGATCTCATGAGATAATTATTATTATATTGTTTATTTCATTATTCTTTTTTGAGAACTTAGAAATGTTCATTTTATTTTAGGTCATGTATACTGTATTTTAACTCACTACTCCAACAAAAGCTTAGGCTTAAAGAAGTAGATATACTTCTATATTTCTATTTTTATCATATTAAATGTAATTGTAAGAAATAAAGAAAAAATTTATATCTAAAAAATAAAAAATTACAGAAATTAAATTAGTTGTACATCTACTAATATTTATGTTAAATGTACGTATTTCAATATTTTAAGAGTCTGAAGAAAATGTTACCAAGAAAATGACTATAATTACTATTGACTAAAAAAAAGTACTTTCTAATTCTTTGATTACTGTTTGGAAATTAGAACGTTTTGGAATAGAATTTTAAAGGATTTAGGATCTAATAAATTAATATTTCAATTTAGTTTTGAAATAATACTGTCTAACACACATTTATTAATAGAAACTGACATTTTTTTTATATTTGAAAGACAAATATATGAATATTACGTGAGAGGATCTGTCCGATGAATAAATTTATAATTAATAATAAGCAAAAATAAACTAAAAATGAGACATATAATCTTGAATATAACACATAATTTTGAATTTTTTGAGTTGGTTTAAAAAATTTAATATTTTAAATAAAGGGTCAATTTATTTAATGGAGGGTCATACTTAATAATTTTACTAGTAGCATAAAACTGGTGGCAGTATAAGTTATTTAAATGCCATAATCGAGGCACACGCGAGAAAGTTAACAGTAATGTTTAAAAAAAGAATACAAAACGAACATTACAGCTACAAGAGAACCAAAAACCAGAATAGAATGATATTTTATTAGGTATAACTTCAATCGCCATCCTCTTCTTCATCTTCGGATTCTGCTTCAGCTAACCAAGTCAACCAAGTGTTCACCTGGAATAAAGCTTTTCCCTTTCCTGGATATGCATCTGTTACATCTTCACGCCATTTTAAGAAAGCTTCTTCTTCAACAAATTCCAAATCGTACATTAAATTGAACCATCTTAATAACAATCCTTTAGGAAAATCAAGCGTATACAGGTATGATTGCAACGCATAAATAGCATTCATTTGTAAATCTGTGCGGTCATCAAAAAATGTTCTCATAATTGGCTTGAATTTTTCTAAAAGACTTTTTTCTTTGTCCAGATCAGATTTTGAGGCATTAACTTCTATACTATTGGTCTCTTGGGTAATAAATTTAACCATCACTGTGGTCAAAGCTGTAATAAATCCTGGATCGGTGTAATGGACGGGATCTAAATTTTCTTTGATCCATTTATAAAATTGAGTTGGGTTTGGATCATTGGTAATTTGTTTCCATAAATCAGATTGTATACGTAGCAAAGGGATAAGGAAAGTTAGATTGCGTTCTTGTAAAATTTCTGCAAGATGCTCCTTAGTTCTTAATGGTTCAGGTAATGTATTAAGCAAATTGACTTTGCTTTCTTTAAACACTGTTGTTAATTCATTTTTGCCAATTCCTGCATTTAAATCTTGTAAAACCATAAACAATGCTGGATATCTTTTACCGTTTTCTGATGCTTCTGCAAGTTCTGATATAGAAGAAGATACATTTTGACATATTTCAGCGGCATATTTGGAGAAGCGTTTGTATAATGTTTTATCATCATCTGATTCATACTCGGGTCCTTTGGATATAAACCGTTTTAAACAATCTATGGCAATTGATTCAGAGACAATATTTTGTTTTTTAGTCTCCTGTATAAAACGGAATAATAGTTCTTCATCCAAATCAACTCTCTTGCGAAGTCGGTCGAATAGAAGGACGTACATAACATCAGCCAAGAATCTATCAGGCACTTTCATATCTGCAAATGCTTTTGCTGCTTTAATTGCATCCATAGATGGGTCCGTACCAAGTTTATCCAAAATGTCTAAACCTTTTTTAATAGCTTCTTCTTTGGAAACACCCTTATCTTTCTTTAGGTGTTTATGTTTGTCGTGTGCATTTTGTTTGATCTGAATTTGTTGAACTTCTGTTGGTTTCAATTGATTTGATTGACCCATATGGGTCATAGATATCGGTGGAGGTTTCAGCTGAATTGGCTTACACAACATACTATTAGCAGCTGGACGTAAACACATATCTTCTGGTTTTGTGCCTTGTTGTGCACGTAAAAGTTTTTTAATATTAGGACCTAAGTCTTTCATGTTGTTGTTGTTCATATTATTATTGGTATTATTATTTTGCTGAGTGTTAATTGAATAGTTTATTCTAGCCGGTGAATAATAATTATTGCCAGAATTAAGATTTAATAGGCCTTGGTTCTTGCGACCATTAACATTATAATAATTATTTGAATTGGTAAAACCGTTTATTGAATTAAACTTATCCGGCATTGTTGAGTTAAAAGGTAACACCGGAGTAGAACTTATCATATCATCACGTATTTTAAGTGAACGTCTGAACATTTCTTTTGACTGATTCACATTTTGCATTTGGTTGTTTCTCTGATTCTGCCCGTTTGTCTCCCCACTTACAATATCAGTCACCTGTAAACAAATATTTAAAACGGTAAATTTTAATTGATCAAATTTAATATTTGAATTAAACTTATATATATATATATATATAAATAAAAGAATTAGGTAATATATTATTGATTATTTATATCAATAAAAAACTAACCTGATCCATGAGCATAGGACCTTCTGTGGTAGTAGCTTTTCGTGGTACCCAGTTGTCCTTTCTCAATTGCATGGTGTCCAACAACATAAATTTGATTCTTAACGGCAGTTCAGGATTTTCAGCATACTGAGCAATTCGATCAAAATACTGATTCATCAGTGGTTTTGCTTTTTCCGTGTCCAATATGCGTCCACATGTTTTCATTATCTGACACAAGCACTCGAGGTCCTCCGCCGCGTCCTTGACATTGGACTTCCGCGGGAATAACTGTTGAATGCACAAGTGCAATATTTGTTCCGCCACGATCTCCAACTTGCCAAGTTCGCCGATGAAGCGTATGTTGCCCAACATCTTGCGCTTAGCCACCTAAAAATTGGTTTATATAAATAAAGTTAACATTTTGAAAAATAAAATATTTATAAAATAATATTTTATTCTTTTGATCCAAGTCTTAAAAGTATTTGTAAATATTGGCACAGAATATAACAATTGTTATATCTCTAATATAATTTTATAATTCCCATAAGTTTACTCTCTTGTTACATTCAGTTAATACAGAATCTAATTTAGAGAGATGTTTTTTGATGTCGTCAATACAAATATTAATGGACTCAAAACTTTTGTTTTGGTTAGTTGAGAGAGTATTGATCAATTTGGCTAAATCATCGATAGTTAATTGCTTTTTAATTTGTTTTGAACTGTTAGAGGTTATTGGCGTAGTAGGCATGTTAGAAGGATGATTATAGCAAATCCAATTATTGCTTGGCTTGTTATAAAATTTAAGTGTCCTGATTGATATGTCTAGGCAAGTTGAGTGATAGCAGGAGAAACAAATCAAACAGCTGAGAGAGGAAGATAGTCTAGAGATGTAGAGTTTACAAATGTGGCAAATTGATGGCATTAATTAAATTTGATAAAATTGACATAATCAAATATACTATGTGTGTATAAACGAGTAATCTGTTAAATAATTATTGCGTTTAATACCAAAGCTTATAGAGTACATCTGAATGGGGAATTCTATTCGATAGCGCGGTATAATAAACCAAATAATATTCAAGTATGCATAGCCATATAGCGATAATATATTATAAAGTAAATTAATGGAATTTATTAAAATTAATAGAATTAACAGTACGAGTAGTGCGTATGTGCGACATGTGTTCGAAATACTCCTAATATGATAGTCTATACTCTATTTTTTTTTTTTTAATATAGTGTTATAGTTATATATGGTATTTAGTATGTTTTCGTTGCAGTGTTTTTTCATAAAAAATTCTTAACAATTCATAAAAAGAAAAGTTTAATAAAGATTGAAACAAATATGTGAAGGTTTTCTAATATTTAAATAAAGATTTATTCTATAGATATACTTGGACAATTATTTCTAGTAACATAAATCTTAAGATCAGTAACTATACTATTGCATATTTATGATTGAGATAAATAATTCTTGCACATCTAAACAATTACCATGCCCTCGCACAAATACTTTTAATATAATAAAATGAATAATTAAGTGGTATTGTCAAACCTGTCGTCGTTCTTCGTCTTCTGGAGATAGAGGTGTTCCATTGTCATTGTCAAACTCAGCAGTTGCCTTAGAACGGTTATCGAACTCGACCTTACACCTTTTCAGTAATAATTCGCGAAAAGTGTTAGGATCTTGATCAATTAAGAAATTCGATGCCTCGTCACTGAGCCGTTTGCACAGCTGTGCGTACATAGAACTATATTTAGGTTCATCGAGAGCTTTTTCGAAAATCAAAAATATGACACCCTTCAAAACAACGCTGGTGTTTAGGCCAATTTGCAAAATGTCGTCGCTCAGTTTTTGAAATTTATCTGGCGTAAGCTTATTGAGAATGCCGCGCACCTTGCGAAACACGGCATCATTGGCGTCCTCTTGGGCGAGTGCATCGCGTCTGATTATCGAGGGAGGTATCCAACGCGGTTGCTGATTGGATTCGGAACGGGCGTCGTCCCTTCCTCCGAAGACACGAGAAGCACCCCCGCGTTCTGCGTAGACGTCCGTCGTGTCTTTACGTGTCACCTGCGGGGACGAATATGTCTCTTCCTCCCTCGTATCCAACAGCAAACTGGATATTATGATATAGGACACCACTATAGGTGTTTGAAGATTGACACTTTTAGATAAATATAGGTATACAAAATCTGAATTAATAGTTGATTATCACAGCTTTTATTCCATGCAATTATCTGTAACAAAAACATAATGCCAATATTTAATACAAATAATATATAATATCATAATTTAATATTTATTTAATAAACATGATTTTAATTAATTAATTAATTAAATTGGGAGCTTGAAACAAATGAAAAAAAGATGAGCACAATCTAAAACCTATCCAATAATGTTTAGTATCATAAAAGAATAATACACAAATGAGATATGAAGAATTCTATCAAATTTCACACAGAATGCTTTATCAACTGAAATCACATGTGTCCACACAAACAAAAAATAAGGAACTAACTATGAAAAGTGTTTGACCATAAATTTATTGTATTGTTTTATTCAACAGAATAGTAAAAATACAGATTTTTTAGCAGAATAACACACCACACATACTATAAAATTGATTTAATAGCATAAATACAAGTAATTACAATTGTTTCAAAACTTAAATAATTTCAATATAAATGACTATTTAGTTTTTAAATCAGGAAAAAATTCATAAGCCAAAATCGTAAAAAATAAGCTTGTTTACAAAGATATGGGACTAATCAAAAAACAGGATGCTGAAGTGTAGAGTAAAAGTAATATTTATTAACTTGATTTTAATTATTCTGTTAATATTTACAAATTAAAATATACCTATCATCTAGCAAGATTGAATTCGTTTGAACCTGATTGTCAAAAGTGAATATATACCTATTACATCAAATTGATCAGTTTCAATTGAAAACAGAAGAACATGAGTTTTTCCCATAGCTACACAGGGTATAATATTTGAAGAATTGGAATGAGTCAATAGGAATTACCCAAATTATAATAATAGTAGGCAGAAAATTACATATTTATACAAGATAACACGTTGAAGTTGAATACACATCAATGAGAAAGAAACAGGTCGATAATATACCAACGAAAAAGGATGGACATTCTTTTGTATCGAAAAAAACGTGGTAAAAATTATTACTAGTCGTTAAAAAACATTAACGTACGAAAAATAGTAGGCTCCTAAACAAAACGTCGTGCTGACCCCGACAACAACAGTGACTTTATTTATAGGTTAAGAATTTAAGATCAAGCAGAGGCGACGAGCAACAAAGAAAACGACGCGACATTCACGTTTGTTCCGGGTACGGACGTAAATACTTAAAACGCCATTAACAAACAATAAACGCGATGACGATGGTGTAGATTAATAAAATAACTACAGGAGCGAGGTAGGCCAAAGCCATCAGGAGCGACGAGGGGAAAAGGTGACGACGGCGGTCGTCGCCCCCACGAACGTCGTTACCACCGACCGGAAAAGAAGATATTACATCGTGCGTGCGTGCGTGTGCGAGTAGTATACGAACCAGAGCGATGGCTGAAAAGAACCGTCCGCGGATCAACAGGTCGAGAATAAGCACGGAAAACGCGACGAAAAGAACGACAACGCCTAGGCGACCGCGGTCACTGTGCACGAAACAAACGCCACTAGAGACTGCACATAGACGGATCCTGTCGGAAGGAACCGCGGTCCATGGCAGAAACGCGCAAGCACACAGACTCGCTCACTCACACTGACGCCGACGACGCTGCAGCCGTTATCGACCAGTGGGTTGTTGTTACCTGATTTGTTCTTCTGCCGACTATTCGAAGAAACCCGTGACACGGTGAACACAAAAGGTTTGGATAACGTCGAAAACGCGGCGCGAAACGAGCGTACGCGGAGACAACGTATAGACGTTTCGCGGAGTACGCGAGACGCTACAAAGAAACGACCGTCGCGCGAGACGCGAAACAAAAAAAAAAAAAAAAAAACCAAATAAAATAGGAAGTGACTGCCTGTGCGTGTGTGTGTGTGTGTGTGTGTATATGTGCATGTGTGTAAAATAATATTCTAGAAAATCGACTTACGTACGCGGCTGTGTCCGTCTTTGTCGGGCAATCATGTCGGTGGACGGGAATTGATTGCTGTCGCCCGTCGTCGGTGCCTCGGTGGGGGCGGTTGGGAGGAGCGGACGACGACGCCGCCGCGCGAGACTACCGATACCCCAAGCGCCTCGGCGCCGCAGTGCCGGCAACCGCGCACCGAACGGTGTTGCCAACGCGCGCGTGCCGGACCGGCGCGCCGGTGCTCGACACCGGCGCGACATTGGCCGTTGACCTATAGAAGCGCGGCACGCTCGAGCCCGGCATTGGCCGTTGACATATTTTCACACGGTCGACGGCCGGACGGACGCCGCCGCCGCTCGCCAGTGTATCCGACGTCGGGTTTTTTTTGTTACTCCGCCGCCCGATTGCCGCACCACCCCACGACGCTCTGCCGGCGGCGTCCTTCGCCATTATTTTCCACCGCGCTATTGGTACACATAATGTTTTATCGATCCGCCGCGGCGGCGTTTCGTCCCTCCGTGCGTGTCGCACGCGTTGTCCCCCTGGTAATTGTGTTCGCTATTGCGCCGTGCCCTACGCAAATATGACCGTCGCCAATATCGCGAATCGCATTTGTCCGTCCGATTTTGCGACCATCACAATATATTACGCGACGTAACGCGTGATCTCGACGGCGACGTACGCGAAAAGTCGTCGTGCGGCGATTTCGTAATTTTTTTCAAATTTTGGTTCTCGTTCAATATGCTATTTTTTTCGCCGCACGTGCCTATAGAATTCGTCAAGAAAATGCCGTCTACAAATCGTATAATAAGAATAAGCTTCTACCATGATATTCTGTTTAATGTTGATGTCGCGCGTGTATTGCGTTGAGGATTAGGCTTTTTACGACGAAAATAAAATCACGTCTGTCGGTCTGGTCGATTGTGCGCGGTTCAACTGTCGCTATTTTATTGCCCAATAGTATTGTTATATGATTATTTTTCACCTTACGAACATGCGTACATAAAAACTAAACGCAAACCAATAAGTGGTGGAAAATCAAAAAAAGTTTTTAAAAATTATAGAAAACGAAAATCAAAGAGAAATATTCTGAAAACCTTTGCTATGTATTCAAAAAGGGTGCGAAACATTTCACTCAATACGCAAAAAAATTCCTCTTTTACGTTTATTTATTTAGCGTATGGTTTGTGGTGGTAACATGCATTACATAATAACCACAAATAAAAAATAAAAAATAAAAATATAAATAAAAATAAAATAAAACAAATGTTTACATGAATACAAACGGGGTATTTTAGATTTAATTTGATGTGGTATTTGGTAGAATTAGTCTGATTTACTGAAACCTAACATATGTTTGTCACTACTTCATTTTTAGACATCAGAAATCAATAATTCTATATCATTTAAAAGTGTGAAAAATAAAAGTATAGCCAGTATAGGTATAAATATATATACTGGTATAGTATAATAAATAAAACAAGGGTTTAAAATAAATAATAATAAACAATATTCACTACTTATTGTACGAGTCTAACTGAATAGTGAATAGTGAATGACCGGATGTGATTGAAAACAATTAGTATTCATATGACTATTTTTATTTTTTTAAATGACTTATTAGATCGTAAATATCGGACACTTCTGATAATTTCTAATAATTTGATTATTTTAAAAATAATATTAGAGAAATATTGGTTATACATAATTCTAGATTTCTAGATAATCTATAGCCATGGTAGAAATGTAGAACGACTATCGTATTTCGTGGTATTTACGTAGAACATGACGATATACCAGTATACCACAGTTAAAATATAAAATCTGCGATGATATCAGTGGCGTAACTGAAGGCCCACAGGCCCCGCATCGTCATATATTTTTGTGATATTTTATTAAATACATATTTATTAAAGTATAACTTACGTCTTAACACTATGGTACAATCTCGTATATCAAGTTTGAGTGTGCATTGAAAATGATCATCGGCGATTTAGATTTAAATACACTAGTTGAAGAATTTGCTCAAATATTTAGGTAATTTTTATATTATAAACAATGTAATAAAAAAAAAATTATATAAATACTTATTTTAATATTTTCTAATCGGTACTATTATTAAAAATTTGGAAAATTAGAATATAAAAATTATATATTATTATATATATTATTATATTATTATATATTTTATTGTTCGAGAAAAAGCTTTTACAGTGTGGGTACCATGAGAAATGAAACCTATTACAGTGTCGCCAAAATGATCTATCTAAAGAATGATTAAAATTTTTTTTTCATCTAATTTAACTGATTTTGGAAAAGATGTTATAAATTATACTTGTATTTCTTAATAATAATATAATAATAATCTGTTGTTATTAACAAATTAAAGTTTTCTTATATCTAGTTTAAAGCTGTGTATAGATACTGAATTTTAATCTATAGTGACTTTATATTGGTATGTAATTTACGGAATAGGTATATCCTAGAATTTGTTAATAAGCAAGAATATAAAATGTTTTAATGAATTAAATACAATAGTCAATTACTGTCATCGCAGAGCATTTATAAATGAATAGCAATAAATTATTAAAATATGTTATTGCTGAAATAAATTCCAAAGATTTTATATATTAGGTTATCATAATATGGTAACCGCAAGACAGTGAGGTACCCCGTCTTCTGTTATGAGTGATAAGATATCTTAAGGTAGTTATTAGATATTAATATTATTAAAATGTGTCATTTTAAAATTGTTTGAAATTAGAAATTAGTTTATTTTCAATTACAAATTAATATTTAAACCGTGTCATTGTAGAGTTGTTTGAAATTATAGGAATAAGTTTATTTTTCAATCATAAAAAAAAATTATCAAGTTTATTTTTTGATAAGGCATTAGAAATTATTAAAAAAAAGAAATTTCTTTATTTGATAAAATGTTCTTTTCAATTTGTTTGACAAAAGTTTGATATATCAAACGAATATTTTAGGACTAGTCATTTAATACTCGAAGATTAATATTGAAATATTTGACTGTGTGAGCCGAACGTTCACTTTTAATTTACTTTTCATAGGTATTTGGTCCATATGATATTTATCAAATATTTTACTCCGTGACCATTTATACCGTGGTAACAATTTCAACAAATATAGTTATTTATGATAAGGTTATCACTTTTATTTATGGTCTTCATTCGGAGTTATAAAATTTAAGCTATTTAACTTTAAATTGTATTAAAAGAAATAATGTTATTAGATATAAAATAAGATATAGTTTAATTAGATTCGCATCGCATATCAATCTTTTTAGTAAACATTCATAATATTATCCATGTGGCCGTGGCGTCATATTTTAGTAAGGTAAAATGATTTAATTGCTATTACAGTATTTTAAAGTTATCCACATAATGTTACTTGTATTTGTTAGATACCTGTCGTAACTCGTATATCGGTATCACTATGTTATGAAAATAAGCTCTTTTATGGTTTGAATATTATGTTAATATTTTGTTTACTTTTAGCATTTTTTTAATTTTTGAGACAAAAGGTTTACGAACTATACTACATTTTTTCGCGCATCTTGTTACCTATTTCGTTTGTTTTTTCTATTAAAATAGGGCCCTATTTTACCTATTACGTAGCACAATTTTTTTTTAAATGGTTCTTACTTAAGGTATTTAATAAGAAACAGTTTTCCAAAAAAAAAAACTTAAATATATTATGTTGTCCCTTAAGGGTTTTATTTCATTAACAGTGTCTGTTCCTCAAAGAGTTAATAAGAAAATTAATTTTTTAACTAAATAATTGAGACCTTTTAAATTATTCTAGTGTATGCCTCAGTAATTACATATTTGGTACCTTAAAAAGTGCCGGATTATCCATTATGCATTCTATTATTATTATGGGTGTATGCACATTTTCATTCCTTACATCAAGGACACCGAAAAAAGAAACCCGAAGAAAAAAATATTATCTAATAATTTTAATGGGATCTCGGTTTTTAAATTATATAATATTATACTTTATGAAACAAATTGAGCTCAAATTAGTATTCTCAAATTTAATAGTTATAATAAGAAGAACAAAATTTATTCAAAAATTTCAAACAAAGAAATTAACTAGAGTTAATAATAATGATAAAAAAAAATTAACATCTATTTATAAGTATTTATATAATTTACTCTTAACAAAATATTGACATAATATATACAATTATAAATTATATTATAATTTATATTATTATATTATATATTATAATATGTACATTGTTGAATTAACATTTTAATAAAACTAATAAAGTATTCTTAAAAAATGTAAATAAAAGTAAATATAAAATTATTTTTAGTGATGAACATTATCAATAAATTGCAACACGAGGCTGTGTTTTAAAGAAAAGAAAAATAATTAAAAATACTGATATGAAATCAAAAAGGTATGATGTGCTAAGAGAACACAATTATTTTTGTGAAAAAGAAAAAGAAACACAAAATTATCAAATGCGTGATGTAGAAAATTCATCTCCAGATTCTACTATAATATTAAACAATAATAATATACCAGATTCATTAGGTGTATATCATAGTTCTGCTGTTGAAGATGATGAAGATTTAAAACATAAATCTCTTAATCAATTACTAAAATTAGAATATGCAAAAGATTTGGTGAATGAAGTATGATAAGATTTAAAAATATTTAATTATAAATCAGTTATTATTTCTTTTCTTTTTTTTAGAAAAATATGAATTCCCATAATACAGCATCATCGTCATCTGCCGAACCATCTTCTTTTATTAGCCATGAAAAGTCATTATTAAATAACACAAATACAATTTCAACTGAGGATAATCAACATGAACATTTAAATCATTCATTAGTTAGAATTGATATACCACAAAATAATTCTGCCATCAACGAAACATGTTCCGATTCAGATGAGCAGGATACATTTAATATCTTTGTATTACCTGAAAGTGTAATTATAACACAATACCTATATAAAAACAATCAAAATATTTATATATTTTTATTATGCATGAGTAAATTACTTACTGTTTCATGAATTATTCACCATTATTTTTTAATTCTTCTATATATTTAATAGTTTGTATTAAAATAATTTTACATATTTAATATTATTTTGTTATTATTTATGAGTATTAACCATTAAATATTAATATAATTACTTTGTTTATTTATTTTCTATTTTTTTTTAATATTTGTTATGAATTTAAACTTTAGGTATGTCCACCATGGGATTGGGTTAATTTGATATATTTATCAATTAAGAATTCTACTACAGAATATGTAACTTGCCGTGATGTTGAAAAGTTTACCTGGTACCTATATAACTCTATTTATTTTTTCTTGTAATTATTATTATGCTATTCATATATGTACTAATATAGTAATATGTTGAGAGGCAGCACTTGTTTTGCTTGCCCTTGATTAACTCAAATATAAATATTACTTAACCATTTGATTGGTTTCACCTTTGTATTGATAAAATACTAGATAAGTATTTCCAACTAGTATTTGAATGCATTATAGTAATATAACAAACATTTATTAATATTATTATATTATTTAATTTATATGAAATATTATTTTCAGGCATTGGTTCCCTTTTTATCGTGAAAAGCCATTGATTACATTTTTTTTGACAACATTTCTTTGTGACACTGGAAAATATTTTATTACAATGTCATGCAATGGTTTTACTATGTGGACTGTTAAGAATGAATTTGTAAATGTTTTGGAGGATGAATTGATGTCTATAGTTTATAACTACGAGGAAGGAATAAAATCTGCAATGAAGTATCCAGGTAAGTTAATTTATTTAAATATTATAAAATTAATAATCATATGAATTTATTAAATAAATAAATGAATAAATATATTTTTGATTTAAACATGGTTTTTTCACTGTGAAAATTTTAAGATAAATTAAAATATTTGTTAGTATTTTTCTTTAATACTATTTACAAACAAATAACTCATTGGTATACATATACTATAAGACTTTCATGTATAAATATTGCAGTTTATAATTTTATGTCAAACATTACAAATCATTATATTAATTAATTACAGATCAATTACCTACATTATTAAAAGGATATGGATTACTTGCTTTGGGTCATAACCAAAATATAAATATTTAATTCAAAAACTACTTGTATTAAACTTATAATAAAACAATAGCCACTTAATCGACAATGATGAAAAACCAATTAAACACTTTATAAGTAAGTCAACATGTTTATGTCAGTATCGCTTTAAAATGTTACTGTAAAAATATTAGAATCTAATTAAGGTGATAATTTTTTACTTTAATAAAAATGTTAAGTATAGAATTTTCCAGTTTTACGTAGGTTCTTAAAACTATTTAAAAAAAAGTAAGTATACCTTTTTTTTTATTTTTAATATTTACTTAAATCAATAGAATATATTTTTGATTTTATAATTCTGCAAGAAATGTTTTATTATACAAATATTATAACACAATGTTATCAAAATGTTTTCATAAATTGGAGATTTTAAAAATTGAGATATTATATAATATAGAAAACCTTTACAAAAGGGAGAGGGTTAAAATAACTCAAAGTTAATATCTATTTTTGTTCGCAACAGAAGCCTCCCCTTTATGAGCTTCTTTATTTCTAATTTAAGTTTTCAAAAGATTTCTATTTGAATACTATTAAAATACATTTATTCCAATTCAGTATTTAAATGAGCTTATACTCTAGTTACTGGTAAAGTCAATTGAATACTTATTTGAGTAGTAAGCACTTGTTCATAATAGATACATATATCATTGATTTTAATTTTAATGTATGTAAAAATGCAGTCAACATTTATATTACTTACAAATTTCCAATATATTAACGCTGAAAAACTACGGATAAAATTGAAAAATGTCTATATTGTGATCAATTTCATTTATAAATAGTTTGTGCGAGCAATTTTCGGAGTTGAATATACAGTTTCTTTTTGAAAATTTGATTGTTGACACCTATAAGTAGTCTATATATATTGATTATAAAACAAATATATTTAAAGATTTTATCTTAATCAAAAATACTTTTTTTTATACCAATTTTATTATTAAAATACAATTCATGTTATGGCATTAATTTTGTTTTATTTTTTCTAGATTGATTGAAAACGAACGTGGTGCCGGCGACCTACTGGCCGAATAACCCCCACCTCCACCACAACATGCCCAAAGCCCCAACAATGGTTGGCCCCTTCCCCCATGCCATCTGTCTCGTAAATTATAAAAAAAAAATGTCATCACATGTGCTTATTGTATATATTAATTAACAGATTGTACATAACTAAAATGAAAACCAAAAAAAAAGATTTCTAAAATTTCTATTTGCATTGAGCATTAATTAAAGTTATAAACAATACTATACAATACTTATTTTATAATTTTTCAAGTACAGAAATTAATAAAATAATAGTTGATTTGTTTATCTTCATGATAACTAGTTGAACTAGTTTATACTAATAAAGGTGAAAATAAGGTTTATTAAAATTTTCCATCACTACAATTTTGCAATTCAATTTGTTTCTTCATTTTTTTTTATGTTATAAGTAATAACATAATAATGACTACTATATTTATTTTTTAGATATGATTTTTTAAAATTCATGACATTTTACGTTAACCAATCGTTGGTATCACTATGAAACGTCCCACCATTGTTGTTGAGTTAGAGCTCACCTCGTTGTTTTTCTATCATTATTTGTTATATAACAAACATTGAAACTAACACCAAATTAATTATATTTAAATATTTTACAAACTATTTAAAATCTTAATTATAAATATTACAAGCAATAAAGATTAAAAACTACTCAGAATACAAACGAGGCGAGCTCACCATGATACCAATAACGGGTTAATGTCAAGTATAATTCAAAATGAATGTTTAATATGCATTTAATTTTTTTTTTTTACATTTGTTAACTAAGAAAACTTTATAATTAATTATAATTTTTATGTTAACATTTTAAGACTGTGTAATATCAATTTGTTTTCCCTATTATTGTTAGTTACTTCAGTCTGATTTAATTCTGTTTAAACTTAAGTATTTATACAATGTATGAAGTGTATTATTATTTTTACTAAAAATAAATGAGTAAATAATTCTCGTCTTGTGATCACTTACTTTTGAAATGTTATAATTGATTCGATTATTTGAATATATTTAATTACATGACTTTTAAGCTATTTCACATAGTGTTTGTAACAAAATAATATGTTGCAAAATAAATTTTATTTTCATAATCTATCGTGTGTATACAGAGTAAAGCAAACGAACGAGGAATGATTTTAAAATACATTTGAGGTATCTAGACAATACTTATGAATCAAGATTTAAGTTTTCATAAATTATTTCAATTTGTAGATCCAATCAAATGTTTAATAGTGTCCTCCGCCGTTTATTTCACACGCATAAAAGAATTAATATTTTTAATTAATTTACATTAAAAAAAATCGATCTCTACTTGTGTTTGGAAAACAATTTCAAGACAATTTTTCTACTTAATATAAGTCTTTTGCGAAAAATCCATATGTTATATTCTTCAGTAATGATGAATATATATATATAATATATAACTACTGAGATTCTAATATCTCACTCTACTTATTTTCGATTGACAATAAAACCTTAATGTATTTCAAAGGAAACACTTAAAATATTTGTTGATAAATATTTGATATAATAACATATTAATTATTTTATAAAAATGTTTATAATTATAATATAAATATATATACAATATTATTTACACACTATGCATAAAAACAAATAGCAACGGATACTACAGTTTGGAGACAACTAACTTATAGGAAATTTATTTTACTGTTCTTTTTTAGTTTCTTGTTCTTTTTTTGTTTCTTGATCGGTTGTCTGACTATCTCCACTTTGGCTTTGATTGCCACTATTTTCCTGTTCGCGTTTAGCAGCCATTTTCTTATAAGCTATTTCGAACATTTTTAATGAAGCTTGTTGTAATTTCTGTGTACTAGCCTTCAATTCCTCAGGGTCTTGTTCACCAGCCTGTGCTTGTGAAATTTTCTCCCTAACTTCTTTGATTAATTCACGAATGTTTGTGGCTTCTTCTTCTGGAATATGTACTTGATATTCTGTTAACTTGCTTTCTGTGTCGTTAACAATTGAGTCAGCTTGATTTAAAGCTTCAACACGTTCTTTTTTAACCTGATCTTGTTGTGCATATTGTTCCGCATTCTTCACCATGTTTTCAATTTCATCTTTGCTTAAACCTCCAGAAGACTGGATTGATATTTGTTGTTCACGACCAGTTCCCTTGTCTCGGGCAGATACGTGAACAATACCATTAGCATCTATGTCAAATGTGACCTCTATTTGTGGAACACCTCTTGGCGCAGGAGGAATGCCGACTAATGAAAACTGACCAAGGAGTTTATTATCAGCAGCAATTGCTCTTTCTCCTTGGAATACTTTAATTTCTACTTGAGTTTGAGAGTCAGCAGCTGTAGAGAAAACTTGACTTTTCTTTGTAGGAATGGTTGTATTACGCGAGATAAGGCTAGTGAAAACTCCTCCCATCGTTTCAATACCAAGAGACAATGGGGTGACATCAAGCAAAAGTACGTCCGTTACACTTCCCGAGAGTACTCCACCTTGAACTGCAGCGCCAACAGCAACAGCTTCATCTGGGTTTACTGCTTTACTGGGTTGTTTTCCAAAGATTTCCTGTACCAACGATTGAACTTTAGGCATGCGAGTCATACCACCAACCAATAATACATCAGAAATGTCTGTAAGTTTTATTTCGGCATCCTTCACAGCTTTTTGGCAAGGTGCTGTTGTCCTCTTGATCAAATCACCAACTAATCCTTCAAACTTAGCACGAGTCAATTTTAAATTCAAATGTTTCGGGCCAGAGCTATCAACAGTAATATATGGTAAATTAATGTCAGTTTGTAGAGAAGATGATAATTCAACTTTTGCTTTCTCTGCGGCTTCTTTAACACGTTGCAAGGCCATAACATCTTTGTTTAAATCAACTCCTTGTTCTTTTTTAAATTCAGATATTAAATAGCTAACCAATATATTGTCAAAATCTTCTCCGCCTAATAAAGTGTCTCCATTCGTAGATTTTACTTCAAACACACCCTTTTGGATTTCCAAAATAGAAACATCAAAAGTACCACCACCCAAATCATAAACAGCTATTAGTTTATCACTATCTTTTTCCATACCATATGCTAATGCGGCAGCAGTTGGTTCATTGATAACACGCAAAACATTAAGTCCAGCAATTTGACCAGCATCTTTTGTAGCTTGTCTCTGAGAATCATTGAAATATGCAGGAACGGTAATAACAGCATTTTTCACATTAGTCCCCAAGAAAGCATCAGCAGTCTCCTTCATTTTAATCAAAACGAAAGCTCCAATTTGACTAGGAGAGTACATCTTGCCATCTGAACCTTGAACCCAAGCATCTCCATTTGTAGCTTTAACAATTTTGTAAGTCAAGTTTTTCATGTCTTTTTGAATTTCAGGATCATCAAAACGGCGACCAATAAGTCTTTTGGTAGCATAGAAAGTATTTTGAGTGTTGGTTACTGCTTGTCTTTTAGCAGGAGTACCGGCCAATCTTTCTGCATCTTTAGTAAAAGCTACAACTGAAGGTGTAGTTCTTGAACCCTCAGAATTCTCAATTACTCTAGGTTGCTTTCCTTCCATGACTGCTACACAAGAATTGGTCGTGCCAAGATCAATACCAATAACATGACCTTGGACACCTTTAGACGATGAATGGCGAGTTTGAAATGGCCCAAGACATAAAGCTTTAGATATCATGTCTTGTTTACCAAAGAGCGATTGCTCTGTAGCTCGACGAGCAGCATATTTAGCGGCGGTCAACATTGTGAAGTGATAAAAGTTCTACAGTTATCTGTAAAACAACAAATTAAATATATAAATAAAAAAATTCACACAGACACACACACACACATATAAATATAATACTCAAGGGACTATAATAAAACATTCAGTAATTTAGAACATTAGAAGACAGTAGTCAATATATAATTTCAGATTAATATAATGTGTTATATAAGTAAACATAATAATATTAGACTTCTAATTTTTTAGTGGAAAAAAAAATAATTTGATATAAAATCAGATAAATTTAGCAGCCAGTTGAAGATTTCATCATTAATGAAAAATTTCAAACGGTAATTCCAACAGAATCATCATTATAAATATTGTATTAAATTAAAGGTAATTTTTCAGTTCACCAAAATACCTAAACCAAATTGAATTTATTTTACAAAAATTGTAGACATCAGATATAAATATAGCAGCC
This sequence comes from Drepanosiphum platanoidis, assembly GCA_948098885.1. Classification (NCBI taxonomy): domain Eukaryota; kingdom Metazoa; phylum Arthropoda; class Insecta; order Hemiptera; family Aphididae; genus Drepanosiphum; species Drepanosiphum platanoidis. Next base: position 5,845,517 of record OX402532.1, read on the forward strand.
AGTTGAGATTTCATCATAAATGAAATATTTCAAACGGTAATTCCAACAGTATCATCATCAAAACTATATCTTATTATAGGTAATTTGTTTTTATTTTTCAGTTAATCAAAATACTTAAACCAAATTGAAAGTTTTTAACAAAAATTGTAGACATCAGATATAAAAATAGCAGCCAGTTGAGATTTCATCATAAATGAAATATTTCAAACGGTAATTCCAACAGTATCATCATCAAAACTATATCTTATTATAGGTAATTTGTTTTTATTTTTCAGTTAATCAAAATACTTAAACCAAATTGAAAGTTTTTAACAAAAATTGTAGACATCAGATATAAAAATAGCAGCCAGTTGAGATTTCATCATAAATGAAATATTTCAAACGGTAATTCCAACAGTATCATCATTATAAATATTGTATTAAATTAAAGGTAATTTTTCAGTTCACCAAGATACCTAAACCAAATTGAATTTTTTTTTTACAAAAATTGAAGACATCAGATATAAATATAGCAGCCAGTTGAGATTTCATCATAAATGAAATATTTCAAACGGTAATTCCAACAGTATCATCATCAAAACTATATCTTTTTATAGGTAATTTGTTTTTATTTTTCAGTTAATCAAAATATCTAAACCAAATTGAATTTTTTTTTACAAAAATTGAAGACGTCAGATATAAATATAGCAGCCAGTTGAGATTTCATCATAAATGAAATATTTCAAACGGTAATTCCAACAGTATCATCATCAAAACTATATCTTTTTATAGGTAATTTGTTTTTATTTTTCAGTTAATCAAAATACCTAAACCAAATTGAATTTTTTTTTACAAAAATTGAAGACATCAGATATAAATATAGCAGCCAGTTGAGATTTCATCATAAATGAAATATTTCAAACGGTAATTCCAACAGTATCATCATCAAAACTATATCTTATTACATGTAATTTGTTTTTATTTTTCAGTTCACCAAGATACCTAAACCAAATTGAAAGTTTTTAACAAAAATTGTAGACATCAGATATAAATATAGCAGCCAGTTGAGATTTCATCATAAATGAAATATTTCAAACGGTAATTCCAACAGTATCATCATTGTCGTTAATCGATAAGTTTTATAAAATTATGCAATTTATAATAAACAATAAGTATAACTATATAAAAAAATATTATCTATTGAGAGCATTTAAAAATTAATGTTTAATTAACTTAGACTAAAACAATATTTATGTTAGAATTGTCACAATATTTTATAAGTTATCAGATAAATATTTAACAGCCAATTGAAGATACTATCATTAATGAAAAATTTCAAACGATAATTCCAACATCATTATTTAAGAACATAAAGTTATTCTATTAATATTAAAGGATCCATAAATATCATATTAAAAGTATATTCACCTAAACTAACCAATATAATTTATCATATAGATAAACAATTAAGTACAATCGAAATACATTTAATTTGCAATATAGGCCAATAAGATATTTTGAATTATTTACAAAAGACTTATATAATTAAGTATTAGTTCTTCTCTGAACGAATAAAATCAAAAATTCATTGTTGAAAATAATTTAACTAGTTTCTCTCTACAAAAAGAACACATTTATAATTGTTTTTAATTGTTAATGTCTTAAATATTTGAGAGTAAAACTAATTTGCACATACCCATTTATCATTTTATATTAATTTACAATTAAAATAAATTCTAGTTTATGAAATATAACATTACAGTTAACATCAGAATGTATATGTTATTTAATTTTTTTTTTCAATTTAAATAGTAAAGAATGAACATTTTTTATTTATGGTATTAGTGGGAGATATAAAAACATTAAACAAATAATTTCAAAGGCAGGTAAATAAAGGTTTATATCTAGTGAGATCAAATTAATCAGATCATGGCAATCTACATATTATTTTATTTTATTGAAATGTATAGTTAATTTGTAATTTTACATGTACCCTTCAAGGCTAATAATTTACACTTCTTATTCAAAGGTATAATTATTATTTAAATAATCATACTTATTATAATTTAATAATTATGACACTGAATAACTATATTCTCGATATTTTTTAATACAACCTATAAAAAGAAAGCTAGTTATATCCTCTTAAATATTGTTCGGAAAACTTATGATATTAAATCAATTGTTATTATGTCAGGTGAGTATTAATTAATTATATAAATATTAAGTATACTTTATTAATATTATTTATTTTTTTATTACATTTATAAAAATTTATTTAGATAATAGTTGAGAAAGTAATATATATATATTTTTAAATAAGTACTTAACTGGTCTAACTTATTTTAAACGACATGAACATAACAAACTGTTATACACTAACTTATAAATATAATTAGAAAATATAAGTGATAAAAAAATGAAATTCTCTTAATAAGTAAAAATTATATTATTAGTGCAAATAAATCGACAGTATATATTTATACACATATAATGAAAATAATAATTTTAATTTGAACAGTAGAAAAGAAAGATTAATAACATAAAAAAATATTCTAAATGCAAATTTGAATGTGTCAATATAAATCTATTAATTATTAGAACTATTTTTTTTCAACATAAAGCTTAAGATACACTGAGATGGTTCAGGAATAACATTTTTGGTTTCAATAACTTTTTTTAAAACTTCTAAACATTTATCAACATCTTTTCGTAGTTTGAATTTTTTATCTTCACTTTTGATTAAACCATGCTTAACTAACAATAAATTTGTCAATTCAACAAACTTTAATGTTTTAAAAGCATCAGAGTATGTTTTTTTATACAATTGGAGACAATTGTCCAAAGTTACTATATCATCTGAATGGTAATGACCAGCAATATCCATTAGTTGATCAACTAATTTGTCTAAGCTTATATTTTCAGTGGGATCTTTTGATAATACAACTTCACTAACAGTCATATCTTTGAGAAGATCAGCAGTTTTGTCATCATCATATGAAGCAGAAATGTCATTTTCTTCAGCAGTTGAACTGTCTTCGACTTCTTCATTGCCATCTTCTTCGTCGGAACTACATTCGCCTTCATCGCCACTAAATGATCCTAGTGTTTCATCTTTGTTGAAATCTTTAAGTGCTTTTGAAATAGTTTCAATCGTTTCTTCTCCAAACCGATTACCATTAATATTATATTCTTTCAAATTTATTTTGTGACATAATGAATGTGTTAAATGTAACCCACCTTCACTATTAATCTCATTATAACTAACATCTAAAACTTCAAGAGATTCTATATCATGTAACGCATCTGAAATTGCCAAAGCGCCTTTAGATTTGATTAAACAATCAGCAATATTTAAATGTTTCAAATTTTTTAATTTTGGAAGAACTGTGGCCAATGCTTCTGCTCCGAGTGGAGTTAATATATTATCTTGAACATCTAAAATTTTCAAATTTGGATTTTTTACAAGGCTTTTAGCCAACTCTAATATGCCTTTGCAATTAATTCCATTTTGTGGTATGGTAATTTCTTCCATAGTTTGGACAAGATTAAAAAATTTTGATAAAGCAATAATACCTTCATTTTCTAATCGATTTCTACCGGCAACAAGTACTTTGAGTTTAAATGGAGTACCTGCTTTATAGCTAGCATGATAATTATCAATTAAAGCTTTTGCCAACATGTTTGCCCCGCCGATACCTAATCCATTGTTCATCAACCGTAAAGTTTGTAATTCATAACAAACAGTTGAATTCAACAGATTAACCAATCCAACCATACCAATGGGCCCGAAAGCATTATTACTTAAGTCAAGTTCTGATAAATGTGTATTAGCTGTTAATAAACCAGCTGATAAATGTTCTAAGACTATGGGAATTTCTGTTTTTAGTCGTCCAGTAAACATGTCTTGCCACAACGCATGTTTAAGTTGAGACCCATTTTCAGCAAGAGCATTGCCAATTGCTTTTGAAGCATTAATTCCCAATGTGTTTCCTTGAAGATTGAAATAAACCAAGCATGGACATGTTTTAATTGCCGAAATTACAATTTTAGCATCTTCAGCAGAATCAAATGAAAGACTTTGATCAGCAAAACTCACTCCCTTCTCGTCTTCCATCTATAAATCAGTTTTGAATCTGTATCAAACAGTTTTTATTGACAACTTATGATTTTTGATTGTAGTTTCATATAATCTGAAACGTACCAATTCCCTAAGTTGGTCGTTTAAAAATTTACAATAATGTATAAAAGCTATAAGTCTAAATTTTTAATGAATGTACTGATAAAATAGCTGACAGTAAGTAATTAAAATAACCATAAAAACCACTACACAGAAATAGAAAATGCATATAAAAGCAGAAAGATAAAAAGAAATTAAAAATTTAGCTCTATAACTTAACTAATTCAAAATAGTTCTTATAAGTTCTTAAATAATTAATTATACATAATATATTATACCATAAATAATTATATATTATATATATATTTATTTTTTTTATAAGATCAGAGAATTTTTAAAGGCTTGATACTTGTTTAAAAAATTAGAAAGATTTAGAACAGGATAGGTGATCATTGTACCTGTAGAATTACTTTGTTCATAACAATATAGGTAATTATATACATATTTAAATGTGTGAGCCAGTATGTTTGTAAAACAAATTAATAGTTATTAAACACTCATTAGTATTAATTTAATGAGAATGCTACCCATTCATACAAAATTATAGGTTTAAATATAGTTAAAATAATTAAAACAAAGAAGTGATATGGATTAATAACTACTTAGGTTAGTTTACTACTAGTGTCATATAGATCCAATTTGTTATTTAGTAAATAATACAATCAATAGACTTGGAAAAATAGATAACAATCTGTTATTTAGGAATTTGAAAATGGAATTATTATCATCTATTTCAAAATGTAATATATTTTCAGTGGCAGATCCAGAAATTAATTATGGGGGGGGGGGGGGGTGTAATTAAAATTTATCCAATACCAAATTTAGTCTAATTCAATAAGGTTGTAACTCCTAAGCATTTATGTTATTAAATTTAAAAAAGCAATTAGTATTTATTTATATTTCACTCAAAAATACATAAGTAGGTATATTATGTCAATTGAAAATAAAAAATGTATAATTTAAAGAGTTAAATCTAGCCCTCTATTTTTGCTGTTTCAAAGAATTCAATCAGGCATACATATAACGTTATTATGAACATTTAGCAGAGATAATTCAACTAATTTCTCTATTTACTGTATTAATATCCTCAGGTCCGCCACTGATTACTGATCCAATATAACTTATTAGTTAAATAAATTTAATCTATGTTCATTTTTAAAATTTTACTTGGATTATTGTTTTTGAAAAAGTTAAATTGTTAAGTTTTACATACCCTATAACTAATGTTGAAATTTAATACAAAAAATAAAAGTGACAAAAGAATAATATTTGTGACCAATTACTAAAATAGCGATACTATAAAGTATAAACCATAAAGTTATTGTAGAATAATAAAACAAACAGATTTAGCTCACTCATTAAGTGTTAATAACATCAATTAAATTGTATTTCCTCATTGTAATTAATTAAAATATACCTAACCTATAGGTACATAATATGTATATTATACAGATTAGAACATAAGGTGTAATAAATGTAAAAGCGGTGAACTAAATCAAGTGAGCACGTAAAATCCTAACCTCAATTGAGTAAGATAAAAAGAAATATGATAGTAGGGAATAAAAAAAAGAAGATATCCAAAATCTTGGACGTACTATTGCCCAAGAAATGTACATTTAAAATTCGTGAACGGAAGCACGTAAAACCAAGACAATAAAAAAAAAAAAACAATTAATACGACGGATGTGAAACGATAGGGGGAAAAGCGTGGTCCGCCACGGGCCTCGTGAACGAGTGACCGAAATACGTCGGCGAACAGGGAAAAAAAACAATAAAAACAATTTGCGGGGACGACGATTATCGGAAGAATTTTAGTGTCGGTAAAAATCCAAACGCGACTTTTGGACAATAAGTTTACCGCCTATCTCGTTTGACTACGAAGTACGTACATTTATATAAACCTTTATATAGATGCGACGAGAGATAAAATATTAAATGATGGAATTTCTGTTCAACTCACCTTTTTAATCGAGAAACTGAAATTGCACCCGACAGAATACGTCGGCGGTAAAATTTGAATAACGACGTTGGAACACCTCTAGAACCTTCTAGAACACGTTATGGTCGTGTGGAGCACGGCACTTGCAGCAGACAGACGCGGTTCCACGAAAATGGCAGAAGTGAGGAGGGCTCGGCAGTCCGGCACGGCAGTTGGCGGCGGCGGCGGCGGCGACGGACGCAAGTGGTGCAATCGGGGTGATGATTGTCGGTAAGGAAGGAAGGGGGAAGGGAGTTGAGCGATTAGGAGTGACCAACCGACTGCGCTAAGAACATTGAATAATCAATGTTGTCGAGCCGTATTGTTTTATTGTACCCGTATTTTTCGGAGTTTTATTTTTATTTTTTCATTATATGTTATTTCGTTTTGGAAAATGTTTTAAAACGTAGCCGAGACGAGAGGAAATCCACACGAAGTATTTGAAAGATCACGTCTAGCGACGATCTATAGAGAGACCTCTATGAGGTGCGACATTAGCGTCGTCCGATCACGGAAATCGATTGTTGCGGTACACGATTTATTCCACGACAATATCACGCCGCTCGACGTTGCAACACTGCTGTTGTCAGTGATCATTAGTCTTGGTGTTTTGGATATTTGGCGTCTCCGCAGGGTGTGATGCATTTGACGATTTAATTGTTATTATTTTTCGCCTCACATGCTGCCGCTCAACGTACATCTATTGCATTTGAATTCGATTAATTAACTCGGTCTCGATTTTATCGATTACCCACCGGAATTGGAAACATATTTCATTTCCTCAATTCAACGCCAAGTACTCACAATCGTATTATTATTATCCGTACTGAAGTTTTTTTCGTCGCCTATCTCTGCGTTGATATATCAGCTGTTGCCGCAGAACGTTTTTTTCGAGTGCCACGGTCCACACTTGTACATTGATAATGTACATTTCATAATACTATAATAATTAATAATTATTATAGCTTTTACACGTTTGTGCAGGTTGTTTGAGCCATTTTTCCTAATATGTATGTTATAATATAATTTAATTTTTATTCGTCCTAAATTCCGTTAAATTAGTTAAAATGTTTTGATATTTTATTTAAGTTTAACCATGTTGTAGCAATATGTATTGTTTGGATGATTTTTATGTTAGTAAAATTTTGTCAATTAATAATAATTGTAGGCAATTCTGTAATTGGTGAACTTTCAACACTATGACAGAACAAGTAGAAATTATAGGTAAGTTTTGCCCTAAAATTACAAAACGCATTGATTTTAGTGCGATAGTAATTTAATTATTAATTTAAATGGTTATTAAAACCAAATGATGACTTGTTTTTATTTAGGATAAATTTGATATTGGCATCTTAAAAAGGGCATGTTTCACATAGACATTTAATTTTATCCGATTTGTAATTCTATTATTGTTTGGTACGCTAATTTTTAATTTATTAGTTAGTACCAAGAAAGTAAAAAAAATACTGAGTTTTAATAATTTTTAATGTATGACAACAATTGAAATTTACCTTATCTTGTTACAGAGAATCTTGTACAAAATGATCATGAAACACCAGAAAGGATGCAGAAGCCATCAACTTCAATACCAAGATATCAAAATAAATCTGGTAAATGAATATATTACATTGTAACTATATATATATATATAATATTTTCTTAAATTAAAAATGTAACTTGTAAACAGTGTAATAATAACTATTTTATTACCTTATTGTCAGAAAAAATATGTGATTAACCGACAAAGAATTATAGTAATTTAAATATTTGGTATCCCGTTCTTCTAACACAATTTTTATACTTCATAGTTCATACATATACATGATAATTTACTAATTTTTACTATTAACAAATTCAAAACATTTAGTTTTTAAAGTTTTAAATTTGATTTGAATTAGAATCTAGAAAGTTGATTTTGATTTTTAGTTTGTTTTGTTTTAATTTTTATATTCTTTCATACGTTAAAAACAGTAATTAACACACACTCATATATATATATTTGAAACAATATTTAATGTTGTATTTGGTATCTGTGTATACTGTGAGACACATAATATGTTTACTTTGGGTAGTAAGTGTCTTTTGTTTATTAAATGCCCCATGTTGGTATTATATTATTACCCAATTATAATATCTACATATTTAATAGTTTTAGTTATTGATAGTTACTTCAAAATTTTTTTTTTGTTGAAAGTTATGAAATAAAATGTGTAATTTTTTATATTATAGATAGCCAGGCTAAAACTCCAACGTTTTTACGCCCATCTTTATTGCCGTCTTCATCATCATTTAATTTTGAGAATGGTCAAAAGAAACCCGATACTCCAAGACCTACTTCTAAGTCATTCAGTTTAAACCCATCTCGATTAAGTTTAAACACATCTATATCTACTCGTAAGTTAAAGTTTTTAATTTTAAAAGTATAGTTTTAGTAATTTATTGTATTGGGATTGATGATATACTTGAAGTCCCTAGTTTCAACAATTGGTCAGAAAGTTACAATAATTTAATTTAAAATAATTTTGAACACAACAATCATTATATTAACAAACTGAAATCAACGAGATGTTCCTTTTTATAGAAAAATCTTCTAGTAATAATCAAAATGAAAAAGAAGAAGAGGAAACACAGCATGAAAAAGAAATGCCTATTCCATCACCACCTGCTATATTTGGGGCTGTAATAACTAAAAGTCGTACTCAAAAACCTGATGAAATTTCGCTTGCCAGTGGTTTTGTATTTGGTCAAAATCTTCATGAGCGTGTAGAATTAAATAAAGAAGCTGATTCTACTTCAGAAGATGATAAAAAACCAAATGATACTCAAGAAGCTGAAGTGTCATCATCTTCAAATGTTATTTCCCCGACATTTGGAAATCTTAAAAATGAAACCGAAGAAGTATTTTAATGTATAAAAGTAATTAAAAAATTTGTAGAATACTACTTTTGTTTTTACTTTTGTTTTATAGAATGGCAAACTTGGTGAATCTGTTGAAGAATCCAAAAGGAGATTAATCGAAGCTGCAAAAGAGTACGAGGAATCACGTGTGGCTAAACGAAAATACGATGAAGTCGATTGTATGACAGGAGAGGAAAATGATGTCAATGTATTTCAGTTAAATGCATGTAGATTATACATGTATGATAATGCTAAATCCAACTGGGTGGAAAAAGGACGTGGGCAATTACGTGTAAATGATATGGACGGAGGACAATCATCAAGAGTAGTTATGCGAAACAATGGAAACTTAAAAGTTATTTTGAACACTAAGGTATTTTTTAACCAATTATTGTAATTATTTTTATTTGTTTAATTAAACTTAATGTATCTCTAGATTTGGGCTGATATGAAAGTAGAAAAAGTGAGTGAAAAAAGTGTAAGAATCACAGCTTTTGAAGAAGATTCAATCAAGGTATTTCTTGTTCTGGGACCGGCCAAAAATATAGAAGATTTTATAAATATATTACAGACTCGTGTTGAAAGACATAAGGAAGCAGATACTAAAAGAAAACCTAGTACCAGTAGTGATAAAGAGGAAGAAGAGGAGGGTACACTTGTCTAGTATACTGTATTTAATATTTTTTTTATCATAAATATCAATGTAAATTAAATATTACATTTATGATAATGAAGATGATTTTATTCCATTTTTTTCACAATATAAGATGATATTTATACTCAAGAATAAAAATTTAAACTAATAAACAATTATCAATTTCGTATACCAGACTAAAATACACTTAAAGGTATGATTATTGATTTGTATGTAATTATTTTATATTTTCCTTTTCATTGCTCAAATTTAAACTCGTATAAAATTATTTAATATACTTATATTAAATAAACTTAAATGGACTTTAATGTTTATTTTTGTACTATTTTATATTGTACTGTTTAGTGTTTATTTATATTCATATTTCGTATAATCAAATTTAAGCAATGATATTTACTAAACTTCTTATTTATTGATTGAAAAATTCAATTATTTTAATAGGTATGTGACACGAGTTAATGATTACCAGTAAAACTCCTTAATTTGATATCTACTATTTTTTGTAAAATAAATTAATGCTAAGGTTTCATGCCTACTTTCTAAGCAGGAACTTTCGTATAACATCCTTTAAAATAAAAAAAAATTCAAAAATAATAAATTGAAAATCCTTATACATGTTTATAACAATAAATAGTGTATTAGTAAATGTTAATTAGATAATTTATTAGTAAAATCATTCAACATTAGGTTCATATTTTTTATGACTGTAAATGCATGCAAAATTTTTCTGATAAATAATATCCTTTAAATAAATACACTATAATTTTGACATCAAATATAGAAATGAAAACATATTATGTATCATAGTGATTTTTATTGGTAATTTAATTAACTTAATTAGTTAAATCCATATGCATTTAATTTAAAAAATAATTCAAATTCAATTGTTATCGACATTATAGATTTTGTGAAGTTAAAACTAAAAGTGATTTTATTTTGGATTACAATTTTGAAATATTACTTTATATTTAAATAAATTAAGATTTTATTGATTTTAAGATATTTATTTAACTTATATTATTTTTTTGTTAAATATTGAATATTTTTTTTTCAAATTAAACTACCATTTCTAGTCAAATTTTTCCACAAAAATTGTTTAAACAACTTTTTTTTTACCCATAAGTTAAAATTATTTAAATATGACTCATTTTCAATGCTTTTTTTACTCTTTTAACTAGTGCATTGTTGACTGTTTGTTTGGTAATTTGTAAACTTTATGGTTACACTGCTTAATGATAGAATATGATCATAAAGGTAATTATAATAACAGTTATAATATTAACAAATCAACTTTTTTTTCAACCAATAATATTCACAAAAAAAATATATTATTGTTAACTATTATAAATTAACCTGTATTGATCTCTTATTTTGTAATCATATATTTTGCTATTCGATAATTGATTTAGAGTTTAGAAGACATAGCCAGTGGTATATAACAAATTTAATAATTCTTTTGCTTACAACATGCAATGTTACGACAGCAGCATACTACAACTAAGCAACAATTTTAAACTTACAGAAAGCAATACTTTACCAGATGTTTTAAATCAAATCACATTCACAGTAATTATACACAAGTATTTACCTATTTTACTATTTATTAAATTACATATTGATCGTAATATTTTTTGAGATAATCTGTAAATTAACATTTAATCACTGTAATGATGTACAATAGTTGTTAAAGCTTATTGTACTTATGGACTCAAACAGACGGGTCCAAATTTAAATGTATAGTGTGACATACAAAAAATAATTGAATATTAGACCTATTATACCAATTATTAGGATCAAAGAAAAATTAATTCTTATTACTAAACTAATTGATATACTGAATAATTTTAAGTGACAAGAAGCTATGGTTTGTTTCTGATTGTAAAATATTTGCAATTTAATGATTGTTGGTACTTAGTGGAAAATAACCTAATTCTTTTTTTACTTCCAAATATTTTTTCTATACATTCATATTTATTACATCCCTATATTTATTTTTCTATTCTTTGGATTTCCATCTTGTTTACTCATTTAGTTAATTTCCTCAAAGTGAAACCTTTAAGAGGAGATTACTATTGTGAGAGAGACCTCAGATACATAATTTTGTATGTACTCAATACTCATTAGTCATTAGTCATTAGTCATTAGTCATTAGTCATTACCTATTGAATCATTGTTTTGTAATAATATATGTTGTTTATATGGTTATTGAGTGGATATAAGTGATGAAAGATAATATTTATGAGTATATTCATAATTAAAAGTTATATTTATAGATTAGAGATTATTATTTATCATGCAGTTATATTTATTTTATTAAAATATGTAATTTTATATTTGATTTTTATTTATTGAAAATTGTATGCATTTAAGAAACATAGACTAAACATAAAGTCGTTTTACTTTTCAGAAAATATGATGTAGTCAGTATTTTTTAAAAAGGTCATTAAGTTTGAAATATAGGAAAACCAAATAAAGTTTTGATTATTGATTTATCGTTCTGATTATCACTTTTGGGCAGTCAATTTGTTTTAAAAATGGTCATATGGCAAATTCTTTGGACAGCAGTTAGATACAGTTGATATTGTAAGTAAGTCAGTTTTTGATTTTTTCATTAACTATTTTTGACATGGACAGAAAACAAAAATATTTAGATATAATAATAATATAATATATATTTTTGTTTGTAATTATCATTATTATTTAAAAAATTTTAAAGTCCATATCCATTTAAAGTAAATTTTAAATGGATTTAACCCCTAGTTATGCATTCTATTTTTATCAATAAAATACAAATTACCTTTTCATCTTTTCGGTAATATTTAATTTGTTTCTTAAAACGCAAACAAATCAGGGCGCATTGTTTTCTTAAATTGTTGTTATCGTCTGCTCTCACTCTTCTTCAAGTTTACACCTATATATTATTGAATCATGGATAGATTAATTATTGTTTTAGGATGCACTTGTATAGTAACAAAATTCTATGCATTATAGACGGCGTTTTGAGTAGGCAATAATGAGTCATATTCATATTAATGAAGATTTATAAATTTATCTTGTCTTCTCCGTAATAAAGTCATTATGAATTTATGACGACATATTTATTTACATACATAGGTTTGGGCGTTAATTTAAAACTGTTAATCTTATATTTTTTTTCATATTACGTTTACAATAGGTACCACTCGTATATCAATTATTTGTAGTAATTTGGAGTTCGAATTATAAAATTGAAAACAATTAATTATTGACTAAATCAGGGGCGTATACATAGGTAGAGAATATGGTGGATAGATCTTTTTTTGAACCTAGTATTTATCATTTTATCATTTTATTTCAATATTGCTTATTTACTCATTATACTAAATTAAACATATTTAGAAATAGTAAATATTAGTAAAAAATAAAAATTGTGAACGACTATATGAAAAAAGTATAATCAACATTATTATTTCAATAAAAGAATATTTGCCATGGCCGTTGGATTATGTTTGTGACGGTGATTATTTTCTCTTTAGTTTTCTTTTCTATTATGTTAAAAATGTTCAATGTTGTTATGTTATTTTTGAGTCATTTTAATAGTTTGGCCACCACAATGGGTATTCGTCGTGGCTTTGTGGGCCATCATATTCATATAAATTGTATTCCAGGATTTTATAGGTTTGGTATTTTACTATTCTTTAGGTATTCTACTATTCTAAATGAACGTAATATGAGTGTAGAGGTATGACAACATATTATTGATGAATTATTTTTCAACAATGTCAACATAATGAATACCTATACGGATTCAAAAATATTATTCACGCGTTATTATTAGTAAATACACTAAGTAAATTATTTTTAAAATAGTAAGTATTACATTTCTAATACACTTTGACTCATACTCAACTTTGCTCGGCTTATATTTATGTTAATCTTGGAAATTTCAGCTTTATTCTTCTATTTACTAAACAGATATTTTTCAAACGCACTAAAATAAACATCAAATCATAAAACAGCTTAAAATTACGAGCCATCTGAAGAACTCCAGATGTCCGTATGAGCCAAATGTTTCGGACAAAAATCAACAGTTTGAAGTCCATACAAAACTAGGTAAGACTAGTGTTAAATTCGGATTTATTTTAAAATGGGATTATTTAAGTGTAAATAACAGTGTGAAGAGCTATAAGAAAGCTAATGTATATTAGGTAGGTTAAGCATATCGTTAATAATTGCTATCGATTAAATAATGGATGTTTCTACTTGCCAATGTAAATATATTGTATGAAACATTTTGTTCATATTTTTCTTATAGTGGTACCGTTTTAGAGGAGGTGTACATTTTCTATTGCCCTCTTATTTATAACTTTAATTTTGTTCCGTCATAAAATGTACTAGCGCATATCGATGATTTTTAGGTATTGGTTTTTATGTATGTCACCGTACCTAAATCTAATGTAGTAAAATAAATATATACTTTTATGTTTATCAAAAACGTGCCGCCGAATAAAATCCACGATATTTTGGAACCATTATAAAAAAAAAAAAACACAAATGGTGCCACTAAATTTCGTACTACTCGAGGTCTCGAGCACTATAGGTACTAGCACATTCGATTCACTCTATTTTCATTGTATACAAAAAAGTTGGGTGTTTGTTTATTTTATTCAAAGTTAATATTATATAATGTTTTCATAAAAAAAAAAAAAATAAAATAAAAAAGGGGTCACACACACACACACACTGTAGTACGCTGCGGCCGGTACTTCCATAGGATAACGCCGCGCGGTGGGGCGGTACAGGATGGAAGGGATGCGGTCAGTGTCGCAGTCAAAACAACGGGCTCGAAATTCGGCCGGCGCGCGCTCCAGTCATGATGCGACCGCGGTTCATCCGAGAATTTCTATTTTTAAAACGCGCGCGACCACCGCACGACCGTCTTCGTCGTCGTTGTGTACGCGTGGTTCGTTTTTTGTAATAATTTTTTTTTTTTTTTATATAATAATAACAACAATAAATAACCGTAATAACGCGTGTAATAAAAATCCATCGACTCATTGGCGTAAAATACATATTTTTTATATATCATTACTTAATTTAGAAATCATCACACACAACGCCCGCCCGGTTGAAATTTGCACCCCCCCCCTCCTGTCCCCCCTCGCCCCGTGGCACTGAACAATTATTGTAAAATCATTTCACTCACCGTCTTCTCGTCGAAAAACGCGCAAGAAAAACAATTATAGATTTGTCGGATAATAATTACGTTCTACGCGATTTAATCATCACTTGCAACGCCGTGCGTCGCGTTGATACTACGCTAGTTTTTTCAAACACACACGTCTCGTCGCCGGGCATGTTGGTCTACAGCTGACGGCGCCCGTCGGTCGTCGCACAGAATGAGAATACAACACGCCGACACGATGATGTTCACGGGCAACAGGAAGAGGAGTTGCAGTAACAATTCGCAAAAGAAGCAGACGGACAACCGGTCCCGAAGCAACCATCATTCCGCCGAGGTATTAAAACTAGACACGCCGTCGTCGGGAACGTAACGCGTCGAATATTTCGTAATTTAATATTATATATTATTATATTCTAATTGCCGGCTCGCGTCGACCAAGCGATATTATTATACTACGACGGCGTTTTAATAATCACGCAAATCTCGTGTTTTTTTTTCTTTTTTTTCTTTTTTTTTGGCGCGCGAGCACTCGTCCCGGTCTCGTGATTTCGCTCTCCCGTGCGACGTTTTGAGTCCGGCATGTTCAGTGTTGAATTTTTCGAAAACTCGGGCTGACACGACGCACCGGACCGACGCGGTAGGGCGTAAGTCGATCCGATGTCTGATGCCTCGCCGTGAAACTGCAACATTACCACCCGTATTGTAATAATAATAACACACGTACCCACGTCGTCGTGAGATAAAGATTCCTTTCTAGATCGTGCGATTGGCGGCATTTAACGAAAAAAAAAGAAGAAAAAAGTGAGCTCGGTGCGTGTAAATAGACGCGAAAACGACCGTGTAATTAATATTGTGACGGTAAAAAAAAACAATGTGCGGAAAAGACAACGGCGATAGTGTGACGGTACGTACGTGTCCGCATACCTATACGCGTGCAGTAGATAAATGTGTAAAGACAATCTATTTGCGTGTATCGGTTCTGCGGTGAAAAAACAAAACGATGCATCGTTTACAATATACGGAAAGTCTAACGAAATGTGTCCGGAATATTATTTATCGAGCCAATGCGACTCGTTACGAGTCGAAAATAATATCAAAACACTGCGGTCGGCGGACGACGAAACATTTTATTCGTATCGTTATCATTATTTATACAATTATAATAATAATAATAATAATAATAATTTTACGTAAAAATAATATAATAACGCCGCCGAGGCGTCGATGAAAATATTCGGACGATCCTCGGATGAGCCGGCGGACCGAAATAGAACGAAGACGGAACGGATATACCGCCGCCGCCGCCGCCGCCGCGCCCACTCCGACGACGTACTGTTCGCGCCGCTCCCGTATTACGTACTGCGCCGCCGGCGAACGCGTCATTAATGAAAAACAGCTCGTGCATAGGACCAAAGATACACGAAAAAGTTCGCTTTCACACGGTTCAGGAGAAGCGCCACGCGATACGTGCCTCCGCTTCTGTTGTCGCCGAGAGATCCGTGCGTAATTCGAAATCTCGCCATTGTCGTGCGATACAGTCGGCCGTTACAGAACGATATGTTTTTTCATCGATATTCAGGCATAGATTGGAAATGATTGAAATTCAAGCCGGGAAAACAATGTTCGTCCAGACCACCCCTCTGATAGTTTCGATTTAATTTATCCATGTGTGTCTATTCGTTTTGTATTTTGTTTTCAAATGCGTGTGTGTTGCAATCTACTGCCATTTCTCAGATATCTCATTAGTCAAACGATTGACAAAGCTTAAAAGTATAAATAGAATTACAATGGGGTTTATTAACATCGAGAAGTATGCGTGCATTTT
This sequence comes from Drepanosiphum platanoidis, assembly GCA_948098885.1. NCBI lineage: Eukaryota > Metazoa > Arthropoda > Insecta > Hemiptera > Aphididae > Drepanosiphum > Drepanosiphum platanoidis. The sequence continues at coordinate 5,862,196 of OX402532.1, forward strand.
TTCGTTTGGCTTGTCACTTTTTATGAAAATATTAAAGCAACTTCTCGTACATTTTTATCTGTAGATATCTCTCGTATCAGTAACTTTTTACTTTTATTTTTAAATAAAAAAAACTAATCAATAAGTTGAAAAATTATATTGTTTAAAATCATACGTAATTCGATAGGGAATATTTAATAATATGCACTCTCCTTGAGTCCATCTAATCTATTACTAGGCATCTAAAATCTGATAGAAATTTCAAATATATTATTATGTAAAATTTCTTTTTACAATTATTATTTATTCGTAAATGTGGGAATATTATAAGATTATGGAATTACGTTTCGTGTTAATTTCTGCTGTTTAGATTTAACAGACCACTTATAACGCCTAGGCCACTCTAGACCCCATTCGAAATTAATAATAATACGTTGAAAATTACATTTCACACTACTCTCAATTGCTATTTGAACGCGCATCAATGTGGTTTTTTCGGACAATTTCATCGTCGTTGTCAACTGATCGCGAAGAATTTTTCGTCTAAAGGCGCACTATTTTACAGATGCGTATTGGATTACTCGCGGTTCTTTTTTTATCCCGCCAACACGTTGTTTTCGTGTCGTTTTTCTGATTCGATTATTTTATACGCACGTGGTGTTTACTCATTCGTTAATTATGCGTTATTTTGTAAACGCACTATGCTTACAGAATGTGTATAATCAGAGGCGTTAAAATAGTATCTATAGATACCAACAGTAAATGAAAAATGTTTCTCAAAAAAACATTCATGATTCTATGAGAAAGCTGTTCAATTCACAGCCCTGGTAATGTCATTATTAGTAATTATATTATATAATCAATTCGATAATTGTAAAGTAGATATACTGATTATAGTTTGGATTTATTATGGTTACCATTTTGTTTATCTTTAATTTAAAAAACAAATTGAGAGCAGAATTTTTTTGGGGAACATAACGTTTTAAAAATACATATTAGGTACAAGGGTTATACTGTGAAACCTCTATATAGTGGACATTTGTGAGGAATTACAAAGTGTCCACTATTGGGAATGTGTTCTCTTTTGAAAGGTGTTCATCAATAGAGGTTTCACTGTATTGGAATATATTTAATTAAAAGGAATATGAAACTGTGTAACAAGAGGATATTATTTATGAAAATATTATATATCTAAGGATACATTATTTTAGTACAATTGTAAAGTTACTTATAGATATTTAAATTACAGTTGTTTATTTTGTATAGTAATTTTATGTTTAAATTAGAATCAATTACCTACCAGGCAGTATTTTATTCAAATAAATTACTTATTTAAAAATGTTAATAATGTAAATCTAAAATTGTATTTCCTTATTTAATTATAAATGTATTTTGATTGACTTGTAGAGCAGAGGCCGAAGTAAAATACCACAAGGATTACTTCCTGCTAGCTATAATCACAATCAAGTTGACGCAGATATAGCGGATAGTTGTAAGTAATACATTTATTAAACATAAATAATTTGTTTTAGACCAATACTAATTAAGCCAACCAGTAGCTGTTTGTTATTTAACAAGTAACTGCGGCATTCATTATTCTCATCAGGATCTAGATGTTTAAGTTTTTGTAATCGCTTTTAATATCTGTCTACAGAATGTTCGACTAAACTGTAATACATTTTTATGTAATGTGTAATTTTAAATAACTTATTAATTAGATGAGTGGTTGCTCCTGGAATTTGTTTCCTTATCACATTTACAAATATTCGATATAAAGTACTTAAACTTAAATAATTTGTTTTCACTTAAGACATAACATATTAAATAACCCAGTAGACAGCAATAGATTGCTTTAAATAATAATTTCCATTTCCATATACTTATTAGTTGCTGAATAAAGTAGAAAGTAATTTGTATTTCGTTTTTTTCTTATTTTAAATAAGAATAAATAATTTAATTAATGTTGTTCACGACCAAAAAAAAAAAACTGTAAATAGTATTTTTTTATATGTTATGTGTGGATGTACCTATTGTATCTAAATATTTATCTAAAATCTAAACATTATGTTTTTATGTTTTATTTTTATCGAAAATCAATGTTTATCGTTGTAAATTGTAATTTACCACTAATGATCTTTAAGTATAAATATGTATTACTTAATACTTTTTTTGTGTTTACTAATACTTTATGAGGTTTGTTTGTTTATTGGCTTTGATTTTATGAAGTGAAGGAGTCAAGAAGATACGTCTAACTCTAATAAGCTTTTTTCCATACTATTATGTATAATAAAATACAAATTCGTAAAAAACAGCAATTTCGTTTCACCATTAGGAGATTTATAGCATAATGATTAATGATAGTTTAAAATAGATATTACAACTTTGATAGATTTGTTTATTTAGTTTAAGTATAATTTACAGTAAATTATATATCATAGATAGGAGTAGGTATTTTTAATGTATATTATTAACGGTTTTTTTTTTTGTAAATTGGAGTCTATATTTTGATATTATTTAAGTATTAATCAGTATTATGTCTTTCGATATTATCTACTTCATCGTACACATGAATTTAATCACTTTAATTACGTCACTTGTTTTTTAATTTAATTTATTATTTCTGTGGACTTCGATTTTCTATACATTTAATAATTTGTTGTTCTCAAATGTATTCTATCACAACTACACGAAACATTTGTAAATATCCTGATGATTTTAGAAATACTTTTGAATTCCCATGTAAATATATTTTAGCTATATGTTTTTAAAATTTCATGCTCATTTTATTCATTAATGTAATTCGTGTCCTAATCATACACTACTATATTATTTGCATTGCATATTTACTTTTTTAAACGATGTATTTTGAAGTGTGTAGATATAACATTAAAATTATTTTGTGTTATTGTTTATTATGTCTTCTTATATTGACCAACTTAATCTTATTAATTATTATTTATCACCTTGTTATTACCTATTTAACTATACATTGTTTTCGTTTATATTTATTATATATTCCTGTTAATGTAAACTTAAGATCTATTGATTCTGCTTTATATAGATCAGGTTTTAATATCATGATGTTTTTATTATAATAGTATAGTTTAAAAAAAAAAATGATTTCATTAGTTTTATACTAGATATTTACTTAGTTCAATAATGTCATACAATAACATAATTACCATGTATAATTTAAGAAATAATAATGGTCTAAGAATTAATTAATTAATATTTTTACAGTACAACAACAAGTAGATATAGCCAGAGGCCATGCGATTACTCGAAGACGTGGGGCCATTAAACACCAAAAAGTACATATTGTGAAAGGACATAAATTTTTAGCTAAATTTTTCAGACAGCCCACTTTTTGTGCATTTTGTAAAGATTTTCTGTGGTAAGTGAATAAAATAATCGTTTGTGAAGTACCTATACAGTACACGCAATGCATCGATTTAATATAATACAATGATATCAATTTAATGGAATTTACTATATTTATTTATTTATATTATTATAGGGGTTTTGGGAAACAAGGATATCAATGTCAATGTAAGTATATAATATAATATAATTAAAAAACAAATAAATAGACAAGTGTCATAAAACTGACTAAAACTTGGTGCTTAAAGTTCCATTTTTTTAATTTAAAATAAATATTGTTTAGCTTGTCAAACAGCCGTCCACAAAAAATGTCACGACAAACTTCTTACACAATGTCCGGGGACTGGACTAGATACCGAAAGTACAGTGGTGAGTTAATCAAATTACGAATTGATGATTGAAAGAAGTTTTTCATTCATTAGTTCTTAAGACTAATTAAATCACCGATTTCATCGTTTTATAACTTTATAGAATGATGTGGTTTATAATTGTATAATTGAATCATAAAAAACCATATTTTTTTATTAATGAAACGAATTTAAGAGAAAGTAATTCTCAAAAAATTTTCTGTTGGTTGACATATTTATAATAGACACGTGTTGACCGTGTTGTCATACTCCTAAAATGTCCATGACTAAAGAAAAAACAAAGTAATAAACATTAGATAAGTATACCAACACATGGCTTGAAGCTGTTTAAATACCAGGCAACAAATTATGTTTAGACATTTTATTGTATATTTATCAAACATATCTTCAAATCAAAAAATTGACCTATTTTTGCAAATTAATTACATAATACTTATTTAATCATTCTTTCTTACTTGTGTACTTGAAATAGGATTTTTATGTTATTCTTAAGTCAAATTATGAATTATGCTCGTACACACTTAGATATGTAAATCATATCTCACATATTTCACCGATAGCTTTTAAATAAAATAAATATTTTCCACCGAAAATTAATTTATATTTACTCTATTATTTAATTTTTATATTACTATTCACGATAATCAATACACAAACTTTTTAATATTTGATAGGTACCTACTCGAATCAGATACTAGAAGTTAATATATAACTGGAGTATCTGTTGATTTAATTAAAAAAATATCCCTTTCTAATTATTCAAATATTCGGATATTTCAAATTTCATAGGTATTTAAAATATTATTCCTTTACTATGTGTACTCTAACTACTAGTATAATACATTTTTTTATGTCGTAAACGTAATAGCCTAATAAATAATCTAGCCACAAATTTTAAAAATTACACAATTATGTATATGAGTTGTGAAACAATGAAGAAAATATTCCTTTTTTTTTTTGGTACACTAATCAATTGCCTTAAAACCTATTACTCATTCAAAATATTAGAAATTAATATTTAGTACATACAAACGATTAAAAAAAAAAAAATTTTTTCCACTCATGTAAACGTTGTAACTAATACATTTGACTGATTTAAAAATACAATACTATTTTAGGTTCATAGTTGGTGTTAAAAACGTTTGTGTAATGTGTACATAATTTTAATTGGACCATCTGATATTTAAAAGTTTATATTTTTTAAATTTATTGAATTTCATATACTTTTGAATTCTGGAGAACTAGGCCCCACGCTTATAATTAATAGGTGCCTAACTACAATAAATGTCTTGTTCATAAGAGTTTTTATACCATTTTATGTATTAAAATCATTAATTCATAAACCGATAAACCTATAAGCATTGAAAATATTTTTACTGTGTTATATTAATAGTGTTTACAAACTATTTTCACGAAAAATCAAATATTCAGTGTACTAATGCTTTATAAAATTTTATTCAGTGAATAAGATGCATATTAAGATGATAAAAATGTCAATACATACACGGTTCGAAAATAAAAATTCAATCGATATTCAATTTAATTATAAAAATACCTGTTTTTATTGGAACTTATGTTTAATTTGGAATTTTAATAAGTAGTGGAATTTTTTTTTTCTTAATATTTATTAGGAAATACACAATCTGTAATTATTAATTTACAATAAGCTTAATAAGTAGTGGATTAAAGAAAAAAAAATTAAAATTTAATAATTAAGATAATAATAAGATGAAAAATACAATGGGGAATAAAATCAGTTTTCTATGGAATAAAAGTATTTCAATTGTGAAATTTTTCTTTTAAATAAAAATAGGAATGTTAATGAAATACTAAACAAGTTTTTGAAGAAAATATTTAGTGACTTACAACAGATACGAACGATGAATTAAAATTATTTAACTTATGTATCATTATCACAAAATTTCATATTAATTCGTATGTTTTAGGTCTACACACGAGTATGTGCAACTACATGAGGCTGCGGTAAATAAATTCATATCATTCAAAATTCGAAAATTTTAATCCTTAACATTTTTTTTTAGAATTATGTAGGTATATGCTTAGTTATGCTTTCATTAAAAACAAAATATTTCAAATCATCACTGGTGGAAAGACCTGTATGGTAATAATTATTAATTACAAAGACATTGAAATCTGAGATTTCTCATAATTAGTTATATTATTTAACATATTCTAATATTTAAAAAACAGGTTGGCTTTATTTTTATTATATTCAAACACATATTCAGAATAAATATTCGGGGGTGGGAAGGTTTAAAATATTTTTTATACATGAATTATAAATACGTATTACGTTTTAATCATTCTCTGCTATTACCCGCTTGTTAAATTTAAACCTACTAGTAAAATTTCAGGGGGAAGACCCCCCCCCCCCTTATACTATAATATATATAATTATTAAATTTATAATTCATAAGGGCATATGCAATAAACCAGTTTCATTGAAAACAGGGAAAACATTTTTATTAAAAATTTTAATTTGATTTTAAATTTATAGTATATTAGGTACCTACTACTTTAATACCTATAGGTTGATTTTAGGTATTTTACTTATATATAAATATAAATTTAATCGTCTGCTTAACCGACTACTTCGTCTTAAAGAATTATGCATATATATAATTTCATAAATTTGCAAAAACAGAACAATTTGCATTTTGTTCGATTCGTATTTTTAAAAACCTATACTGGAAATATAACTGCTATAAATTATAATACAGCAACCCTAGCGGGTTGGATATTCTTACAAGATAATATGATGGCTATAAATTTTATAATTTCATCAAAATAATATAACTATATCGACTATGACTATCTTCATGATCAATCATATTTTTAATCTTAATTCATATATTATATTATTATTTATTTGTGAATTTATTGATGACAAAGATTTGTGAATCATTGAAATCTTTTTTTCTGGATCATTTTAACAAAGTAACCGGTTTTTCTTTATTTCGCCATAGCAGAATCATAATTCCCTATTAAACCTAACATTTTTCATAAAAAAAAAAAAATCATCATTTTGTCATGTGTTTAATCGTCTATTAATAACTTATACAAATTCGCTCAAAATTAAAAAGACTACAAGTACATGTAGGTTAATATTGTAAGTTTGTTGTTTAGTTTCATGTAAAAACAAAACTCCTGAACCTTATATGTATGTACATAATATTATCATTACCACTTAATATTAATTTTATTATTAATCAGGTAATAAATGAATTACAGTTATTTCTAAATCTCTCTTTATAATTCAAAATGATTTTCTCAGACTATAAAATAGATAAATAAAATTATAGTTTCATAAATTTCTTAGAAGGGTTCAGAATTCATAATGAAAATGATTTATTGTTACTAATTAGTTTTAAAATAAAATTTAAGTTGCAAACATTTTTATTTAAAATTTAGTTTATTGTTGACTAATTTATCAGTGATAAAACGTATGTATCTATACATAAAACAAATATGACTATATAGTTATGCATTTTATTTATAAAATTAAAATATATTATTTTAAATTTTTTTCACTTTATGGAGCAAATATTTTGGTTACTCAGCTTTATTTCGGGTCTGATATATTTCACAATAATATACCTAAACTTAATTTCCACCATTTATACAATTAAATTACCCTATTAGCTACTATATTTAAAAATATACGATTGATATATTAAACCCCTTGCAGGTTTTTGAACTTATTGAACGTTGGAAGTATTTATTTTATTTTATTTTCCTTGATTTTTGGCGGGAAGGAACGAGAAAACTGTTCCTTTAAATATGTACATTGTACACGTGTGTGACTGCCTCTTATGTAAATATTATATGAACATAAATTACATTAGGTACTCATAAACAATCCAAATTTTTAATTTTTTTAATCTATAATAGTATATAACATATATATAATCTTGTTTATGAATATATTATACATTGCAGTATTTAAGGGAACGATTCAAAATAGATGTACCACATCGTTTCAAAGGATACAACTTCATGTCACCGACATTTTGTGATCACTGTGGTTCACTTTTGTACGGATTATTCAAACAAGGTCTCAAATGTGAAGGTACGGCTTATTAAAATTAGTTCAGATATTTCTATGGGTAAAATCATATGGGTTAAAACATATGTTTTTTGAAATGAAATATTAATAATTATTATCTAGTGGCTAGCTCGGCTTATAGGAAAGATGTCGCTGTAGGTACATTGTATAAGGTTTTTTTTTTTTTTTTTTTTGTGGCAAATATCCAATTGGAAACTAAGTTCGTTTCATAGATTTTACTTAATTGTGTCGAACTAATGTAAAGTCAAACGAATTCGTGTTTGTTGTGTTGCAATAAGTGTATAGATATGGAAATATTTTTGCGCAACTCGGTTCAATGTGTTTGCTATGTAAATAAACACTACGAGGGTTAGGAACTATTGTTGTTGATTATCACTAGAAATTTAATTGCGAAAATAGTTCGCGTTCCGATGTGCCAAGAAAATGTTTTTATAATCAATCCGGACTAAGTCATTTTTAGCTTGACGTTTCGCCAAAACTTAATTTTTTTTCAAAAGCTTTTCTTCATTATACCACACGCATTGTGTGTCGATTAAAGATTATTTATGACGATTTCAAACGAAAAATGCAATCGGTTTTTAATCGCCGTCTTCTAACATATATAGTAAGGTAGTAGTTTTATTACTATTATGTGTATTGGAAGATACCCAACCTGTCAATTTACCGTAGCGTAAACCTGACATTACTCCATTTTTTTCAGTCTACATAGCATTTGGCATAAACTAACATTCCTTATGACTAACTTTCAAAGTTCACATTGTTTAGGTAAACGAATATCAAGTGTATATTTTGGGTAATAAACTCGAGTGTAATGCCTATGAAATAAAAATAACGTCGGGCATTTAACGTACTAAAGAGGCATTAAAAAACAACGTTATTCACTATAGTATAGACACTTAATTAGGGTTTGTACGTAATTTGAAAAATACAACGAAAATATTTGTTCGACAATATCTAATTATCGTAATTGTAATTAAAAGCTTGTGCCGAATAAATGAATAAATATCAGCAGCAGACGTTATGGTGCGCACTACCTACGTAGTTGTGTCAGCGGTTTTTGCAGTTGCCAAATTGAATCTATCAAAAGCGCTGTATATGTATTAATAAGTATCTATTTTATTATGTTTGGTCCTCTTTTTAGACAGTCTGGTGTTTTCAGGTGGGCGCTTTGGCAAAAAATATTACACTCAAATCTTGCAATAATGCTTGGCAATGTTAATTTTTTTCGCATAGTACTAGCGAATTTTGACCTTGGTAGAGTTTAGAACGTGGGTGTTAAAGTTTGTTTCAGGCAATTTATATTACACACAAACTGGGTACCTACTCATAATGATGCCGTTTTACGCACAAAGCGAGTACATTTTTCGGTTCTCGAAAGAGCTTGAAATTTCTATAATCGGTGTATACACGTCGACCTTGATTCAAACTAGGTGAGACCGACTATTTTTGCCCGGTGCAATGTTTTTTTTTTTATTTATTTTTTCTAGTGTTGTTCAAACCTCGTTGACGTATGGTGAGTGATGAGTTTAATTTTAAGTCTCTAAGTGAATGGATACTGCGGTTATCCGCGTAAAAATATCGAAAAATGTTTTAGCGAGGCGCGAAAATAGAAATAATAATACAAACTATATACCTGGCCGGGCCGTCGCTCACGCGTTTCGGGCGAGCACGGCGCGGCGGCGTGTGGAAAAAAACGCGTATGAATAAGGCGCGACGGAAAGTGAAATTCGAAATACATAATTTATTACTAGAAGACGAGCGGCGGCAGAATCGAAACTAATTTTTGTCATTTCAGAAATACGTATACGTGTGTACACGGCACTCGGTGTCTTAATGTTTAAAATTTCTTCTGGCAGCCGTTCAAGCCGTTTAATTCGCTTTCGGAGCTTGCCAAACGTGCCAAAACATCGGTTCAGCCGTACGTTCGGACGGGAAGCGCCTTTAGTCTTCAACGCGCATTAATATCGTCGCATCAGTGGTATCGTGTTCAAAATGTGCTCGTTATTATTTTTGAAAATCATCAAAGCCCGCACTAGCTAACTCGGTCAGTAAAACCCAACAGTCTTGTGTGTAATTGTTACGATATAATAATATGCATTTTTGATACGTATTAGAACGCGCGTGGTATGCAATAGCGTAGTAGCGTACTAAAACAAAAACATAATAACAATATTGTTATCGTCACTCATACTATATAGTTGATATTAAAATACTGCACGATGCCGTTTTTTTCCGACTACGGCTATTACCACGGGTCCTCTCCGTTCTCCTCTCAGTACTACAGTCAGCTGCTGCCCTATCCCGGGACGAACGGCGGCCGGCCGGTCGGCAGGGCGCAGCCGAGAAACTACAACTCTATTGTGGTCGAGCAGACGCTGAGAGCCATACGGAGGGGCCCCGGGGCCGCGGCCGCTAGGCACTACTCGCGGCCGGTGCACATAAACGCTTCGGAAATCGACGTGACGTCGCCGCGACGGCCCGCCCGGCAGCCGTTCGCGTCGAAAACCGCGGCCGCGGCCACCGCGCCGTCCCGCGGCGGCCGCGAGGACGGCCACGCGGACGGCAGCACGATACACCGCGGCCGCACGGTGGTCAGGTTGCACACCAAGAACAAGAGGCCGGAAAAGCCGGCGGCGGCGGCGGCCGTCGAACCGTCCAAGGTGACGGTCGCGTGCGCGCCGCCCGAGATGCCCCCGACCGTGGCCGAGGAGGGGTTGGCGAAAAAGGGCACGATCAAACGGCACACGTCGGCGGGCATCAAGGTGCCGGTGAACGACGACCGGCGGCCGTCCGTGACCGACGAAATTTTGCGCGAACAAGAGGCGCTGTTCGACACGATGATCCTGGAGGAAATGGGGGACGGCGGCGGCGGCCAGAAGGAACGGCGGCGCAAGAGCTATCCGGCGGACGTGCAGGCGCTGGCCGACAAGAAGCAGCTCAAGTCGACGAGAAAGAAATCGGCCGCGGGCGCGATGATGTTCGGCGAGCCGAAAAAACCGTCCAAGAAGAACAACAACTGGAAATTGAACTACGACGTGATCATCGAGGAGAGCGGCGTCGAACCGGTAAGTTATACGTTTAAACTGCAGAACAAGGCGAAAAAACAGACCGATAGTGTCGGCGGCCGCGGCGGCGATGACGACGGTAAGCTCGACGCTAACCATAACGTAGTACTCGAGTCGCATGGTGACGGCAACAAAACCGACAGTAATAAAAAGCATGTGAAAAGTATTAACAACAACAAAAAGCGGATTGATAATAATAACAATGATAATAATAGTAATAGTAATAATAATGATAATAATAATTCGGACAATGTTAGCATGCCGGCGAAGAAGACGAAAGTGGTGAAAAAGAAAATCGTCGTCAAGAAGAAAGTGATCAAGAAGAAAGAGAGCGAAAAACAGGTGCAGCCGGCGCAGCAAGAGAAGCAACTGCGAAAAGAAAAAAAGACGCCTTCGCCGCCGGATTCGAAGAAAAAAGGTTCGAAAACGGAAGTGCCGGCCACGGCCACGGCGGCTGTGATAACGCCGTTTGTCCGCGCGTCCTTTGGCAAGACGTTCATATCGCCGTCACAAGTGAGCAGCACCAAGAGCAAGTTCGAAAAGCCCAAGCCGAAGCCCGTCAAGGAAACGCCGCCGCCGCCGCCACCGGTTCCTGCTCCGCCGGAGACGTCTTCCAAAAATGAATCCTCCGCTTCGTCGTCGGACGACGAATCGTCCAGTGAAGAGGAAACGTCTTCGTTGTGCAGCAGCAGCAGCAGCGGCAGCTCGTACTACGACTCGGACGATTTCGGTGACAAGAGAATAGCATGCAGTATTTCTTCGTTTGACTCTGGTTTGCCATCCTCGCCCATACCCGCACCAGATCCTATAGGTAGAAACACCGCAACGACATCGTATTTTTTACATACTAACACTTTAATAAACGTTATATTTACTTTATCGGTGGCGTGTCAAACAGTGATTTTTTCGTGGCGATCGTCTCTCGGCAGATTTGTAGGCTACTTGAGCGAATAGATGACGTAATATTTGTGGCCCGCGGGGGACTTGATATACCCCACACAATTTTGAGTTTCAATCTCGTCGAAAACCGATATTTTGTAATTTTACCTGTTTTTTTTTTTTTTGCATTTTTTCCTCGAGTTTATTTTTACTTGCTACCAGAATCCATTCTCGAAGTTAATGTTGGATATAAATAGGCGGGGTTGGACTTCACGAATCCCCTCCCACTTCCAATAATACCTACCACTGGTAGGGGTTTAGTCGGGTAGCCACTTTTTTTTTTCAAAATCAAAAACAATAAAATCGTTTAATACAAGTCGAAGCTGTGGGCGATTGGCGAAATCGAATAGTTTGCTCTGGACAGGAAACACGTTCAGCACGCCACCGTGTATTCTATGGTCAGTTTGTCGCGGTGTGATGTTTGTGTTTATCCGCGAATACGCGCTTTCTTAAACCGCAGTGCGCCGTGCGTGTATTTACACGCGCATCCTTGCAATCTGTTTTGTGTAAAACGAGCTAGCCACTAGATAATATAAACCCGTCCTCCGCAGCACACCGGCATTATCAGCAGCTATATTTATACGCATACCGCCGCGATGCATCTAGAAAATGTGGGAATCCTTAAATTCGTATTGGGTATTAAGTAATTAAAATATCTCCGTAAAGATACGACTAGGACGTCCATCGGGTTATGCATTCTTCGGCCAAAAAGTAACAGACTACATACATATTTCAAAGAAACGACGAATCGGTTTTTAAGTGATTTTCGTCGTTCGTTTTGAATTCAAACGATTGTTGTAAATCAGACGACGAGAATTTTTCTTTTTTTCATCGTACGTTCAAATAAAAATGTTTCCCTTTATGAAAATATGAATATTAACAATCCGCATTGCAGTTCTTTTCTGACAATTAATAATCCCCGATGGACGCCCTCGATCGATGACGTTTCGCGGTGACACTAAATCGTTCGTTAAATCGTATGATCTTATAGAAATACTCATTGTGATAAATCGAATTTGAACATTTATAAAAACTGAAATTAAATTATAATTTTTATTTGATAAGACACCCACTGTAAATTAGAGTTTCTACATTTTCTAAACATAGTGTGCGTTGTAAAATATTTCGAATACGCGAATTATTATTAAAAATACCGTGTTGGGGACCAAGAGAGTGTGTAATTCCGTTGATAAATGCATTGGATGGTAATTAGTGGGGGTTGTTTGTGTATGTGGATTAGATTGTGACGTCAATTGCCATAGGAAATGCGAGAAGCTGATGCCAAACTTGTGTGGAGTCAATCAAAAACTTGTAGTCGAAGCACTAGCTACACTTAAACGAGGTAACCCCGACTATCAGGGAGTGAACAGGATATTATATTATTTAGTATTATTTCTTGTTCGTCCTTTCAAGCCATGCACTTTCCACTCACTATTAATACGATCCACTGCTATAGTTGCAAGCAGCTATAATAATATTTTCATTTTATATCGGACATGTTCGCCACAAAAGAAATAATAAATGTCTCGAAAAATTTATGTAGTGTTAAATTACTAATGGTTTTCTTTTTTTGTTGTTTGTTTTTTAACATAGCCGTATGATTTATTTTTAATTTTCATATCTTATTAGTGATTTAACGATTGTGCACGTGATTATTATCATTTCCACTAACAGCGCAAACAAAAACAATCGTGCTCGAACTAAACATAAATACGCGCGCAGCGTTCATTGTCGCACACGCTGACCGCCGGACGCTAATAATCTGTAAAAATTATTTATTTATACACGATATTGTGCATTGGTCCGTGGCGGAAGGATAGTCGTAAATTATTCCGAAATCATCGCCGACGTCGTAGCGGGCGTTGATATTTTTTTGTTGGCATTTGTCCCCCGACGCGCGATTGTGTATGTGTGTTATAAATAAAAAATATTGTTTTAGACGTGCACCTTCGCGTTTTGCTCGGGTTTCCGTGTTCTTATAAAGTTGCAACTTTCACCGAAAATAACACGCTTTCCTTTAAAAAATATCTATCTAATATTGGCCATATGAACTCTATATACCTGTTGTAAACGTAAAAAGCGATACAGCCAAAAACGGCGTCTTGATTTTAATGACTAAATATAGGACACGGTTAACGTGCGGTGATCGAATTTAAGATGAAATATATAATAACGAGTAGACTCGAACGTTAGCGACGAATAGTGATTTGTAAATTGGGTTGCTATGGAATTTAAATAATTTGTATTCTTTACGTTTTCGGTTAACCAATACGAAACTTCAATATTAAACATAATATTATGAATAATAAGTTGAGTATAATATTTGATTCACCTGCAGTGTATTTATTATTTACGAGTAGATTTAAAAAAATAAAATAAAAATCGAACGCAATATATTTGTAATGATTTTACAAAAAAAAATACCTAAATAATCGAAATTGGTTGGTTTTTTCAAAATATTTCACTGAAAATACCCAATTCTATTATGGTTCATAATGATAAAAATAAAGTATGTTATATATTATTGTATAAATTATGTTTTTATAAATCGTTTATTTTGGCGGGCAATCTTTAGACTATAATTATCATTCTAGGTTTTTTTTTTTTAATAAGAAATAATAATAAAACAGCTTAATTTTATGCGGCGTATTCAGAATTCGCGAAGATTACCATTTTTCAGACAAAATTATTAGAAAAAAAAATTTCGGATTTATATCTCGGAACATATTCTATAAATAATAAAACGAACCGAATCTAAACTTTAAAGATATATGTCATTTATTTTTGTTGAGCTTTGCAATTAGCAATTTTCCTAACCTTAGCCATTTATTAAGTTTTTCTAGAACAGAATGACGAATACTTTTCTATAAATACTTAAATTTATTAAGAACAACAAATTATTATTCAAAACACGCGTTTTAAAATGATATTCGTTCAGCGATGTTCGAAATAAAGTTCGAAATTTGTCAACTGTCCACGAATATCGATAATTCTTATTAAATATATGAAACAAGGGCTATGTAATCCTAATATGGTCAGTGTTGATGCTTTAAGCTATACAATAATAATTAAAAACAATAACATTAATTTTAATTGAAATATTGAAATATCGAGTGCTAACGTGGCTTTGTTTTTTGTTTTCGTGGTTCGGGTGGATTTAGATTCTTCGTCGTCGTCGGACACAGCGACAAATTCGCATCAGATCGGTGGCAATGCAGATGGGGCCGACCGAACGATTCGTTCTTACAGTTATCGGCATCACTCGAGGCCAAAACGAGTGGTGCCACCAGCCACCAGTATACCTCGATTTAGGAAGTACGCAGTCGAGGACTTTAATTTCTTAAAAGTACTCGGAAAGGGCAGCTTTGGAAAGGTACGAACACCGTGAATATTCGGACGGTATTTAATTTTTTTTTATCTCGAAATTTCCTTCGGACATATTTCAATCTAACAATGTCTTTTATGTCAGTATTCTCATTTTATAGCGTTTAAAACTTGACAGTTATGTATTATTTAGGTATTATTGGCTGAACTAAAAGGTACCGATTACTATTACGCGGTCAAATGCCTAAAAAAAGACGTAGTGCTCGAAGACGACGACGTCGAATGCACGCTCATCGAACGCAAAGTCCTGGCTCTGGGAACAAATCATCCTTATCTGTGTCATTTGTTTTGCACATTTCAGACTGAGGTAAATACAAAAGTACATTTACTATAAAAATACCAACCGTTTGTCGATCCATTTGAATTGAAAAAAAAATATAATCGATATTTACTTAAATTTAAAGGGAAACATAGCTATGACATAAATAATAATAATAATACAAGTATAATATGTAATACTGAATTGTAGGTTTTATGGAGTCGTGTAGGCTACGTAAAAGAAATTTTAATATAAGAAAAGTTTAAACGCTTCGAATAAAGGACAATGACCCCTTAAAATCAACTATAAAACATCATCACTAGGATGAAGTCGAAAAATCCCGTACAAATGTAGGGTAATTGTCCATGCTTCGTGTGTTTTCCGACCCTTATTAAATTTTAAATGAAATTATACGTATTAACGTGTGAAACATATTAGACGAAAAAATAAAAATAAATAATGCGATTGTTTTTATTACACGGTCGGTTAAGTCGTTTGTTTACTTAACAGTTGACTGTACGTGAATATTTATTTTTACCACCCAACTTCTCTTTCCGTATTTTAAGTCAAACAGTCTGGTACAATAATAATACAGTCGTCGGCCAATTCTCTCGGTCCTCGGAGAATAATATAAAATATAATACACTTTTTGCGTTGACTATAACTTACCTATAACGTATACTCGTATATATATAGATTTTATTGGTTTGTGTGTATAGTTTTTTGTTTTATAACTATAAATAATTATAATTATTACTCTGCTGATTTTTTTTTTTATCAAAATCTTTAATATATAAAAAAATATATTGATATTTATTGCCGTTTAATTCGTGCGGAATGAATAAAGTCAAAGTGATACCTCAAAAATCGAGAGGAATAGAAACCATCGTGGGTGTGATTTAAATATTTATTTTTGAGGGACAAACTCTTATTTAATATAACATACTCAACTCTAAACAATATAATCAGTTGTGGCTTTGGGGGTGGGCCAAGAAAGGCGGTGTCGCATTTGAATTTTCGAAGTAAATAATGGTCGACAAGTAGTATTCTTCTTACTTTATCGATTGCCAAGATTTTCGATTAATTTTTACCCAATCTAATTTATTTTTTTTCTTATTCGATTATTAAGCGTAGAACTGAGTAAATCGATAAGCAGGTACGCACGCGAAAACGTAATCCTTTGTACGTCGTCGTAATGAAATAGATACAACCGCGTTCAAAGTTCACATAAACAAAGAAAATTAATCCAGTCGTTATTGTCACACACCCTGGTGCGGAGACAATAGAGATTATGTAAAAAATAATTCGGATGTATGACTTTCTAGTCATGCAGTAGGTATTCAATTTAATGTTTAATTAATTGTTCTCGCGCATAAGTTATAACTAAAAGTCTAGCCACTGATTTAAATGCAAATTTAATTTATTCGTAAGAGTTCTATAGGTTATATAACATTGCTTTACACATTTAATTTTTATACAGGTACCGTAGAATTCAAATTTTTTTTTATTTAGCTTTTTTTGAATTTTTATCCGTTTAGTGTTTATTCGTACCAAATAATATAATATATACTCGTATATCTATGATAATTTACAACGAAAAATCAAGGGGGCATTGCACTCTTAATTTTCATAGGGCAGTCGCTCTTGCTCCTCCGCCAGTTTATGTTTATGAATATAAATATACAATCTACTGCACACCTCACACGTTTGTTACAGTGAAACGCCAGCTCGATAATTCGTCTTGTAAAATAGTTTCTTCTATCATAATTTATTATTAGCTGCTGAAACATTATATGTTCGAAATTATACGAACAAATTAGAAAAATTTCAATATTTTATATGAAATAAATTCAAAACTATTGTTTTCATCGATTTGGCCAGTAGTCAAGCCTAAGCACTATTAGCAGGCACACTTATAAAATCGATAGAATATATCATTTTAATTAATACCTTTGTTGTGTTTACCTTTATGTAAACATTCAGCTAATAATTTAAATACTTAATAATTAATTAAAAAAGCTAATAATCAAAAAAACAAAATAAGTTATAACAACCTTATGGCTTGATTGAATACTCTCATTTCGTTAAATATTCATAAGTTATTTTGTTGCAGAGTAATGCATGGTAAATTGTTTATTCAACCGTTAAACTATTGACACTTTGACAATACCCAATTTTGAAATTACTGTTAGATTATTACAGTAATAATTACAGAATCAATTTTTATTATATTGACTGGATAATAATTAATGTAGATGAATATTTTATGATTTAAGCCTTGACGTTTG
The DNA here is from genome assembly GCA_948098885.1 of Drepanosiphum platanoidis. Lineage (NCBI taxonomy): Eukaryota > Metazoa > Arthropoda > Insecta > Hemiptera > Aphididae > Drepanosiphum > Drepanosiphum platanoidis. The sequence goes on from OX402532.1 coordinate 5,879,946, forward strand.
CATCAAGTCAAAAAGATTAAAAACAAAATCAGTTAATTTAACAGCTAAAACAGTCCAACATTATGTTTATTTACCTTGCCAGCCAGTTGGTCAAAGGTAAGTAAAAAATAAAAATAAAAGTAGGACAATAGTCGTTGGAATGGTTGTATGGTATTTTCAACGCGATTCTTTTTTATTATTTTACTCAATAAATACATTTTGCTGTGGGAAAATTTTTAATAATTTTTTGAAGTAGTAATATTATTCCAAAATATTTTAATTAAAGCGAAATATTTTAAAACTTCATTATTTTCGTGGTTTCAGATGTATAATTTTACGTTTTTATGTTGGCTTTTTGTTTATTTATTCCATAACAAGACACTAAACACAACGTTATTAATCTGACCAATACTTCGTATAACATACAAATACAGTATTTTGTATTTACTTGAAACATGCTTTTAATAGTCAATTAACATGTTAGTAAAAATAATAGTCTTATGAACATTAAATTCATTTTAATAAAGTTCTCAAACTTAACGTTCCATTAACTTTATGTCACATGAAAACTGGTAAACACAATTACCATTTGTCATAATAAAACGTGTGCGAAAGAATTATCTTTTACTCTTCATTAAGATAAAACCATTAAAAAAAAAAAAAAAATGAAAAAAATGAATTAACCTAATTCCTTTATAATAGTTATTTAAAACGGCAAGTAAAAAAAACATTTTCTTAAAAAACTCTAATAGATCTAAAGACTCAACATCAAAGTTTTAGGCAGACACGATAATTTTTTCATATTTATCTGATATTATTATATTTGAGTCATTTTGAATAGGTAAAGGTTAATAAAAACAATTTATTTCAATTAAATAATACATGTTATTATAATCAATATAAACTTATATTATATATGTATGCATTTAAAAAAATAATGTATTTATGCATAGGTAAAACCTTGAAATATGCATCAAATATGATCTAATATATTATAAAAACATGCAAAAATTATATACATTTATGTACATTAATTTTATTAATTTCCTCCATATTTCTTATTTTAAAATTTAATGAAATACATTAAAAAATACTCTTTTTAAAGCTTATATATTTTGTTTGGTATCATATTAACATTTATATACCAAAATTATCTTTTTAATGTTTCATAACCAATTCGATGAAAGTGAAGATTTATTGATATACGACGAACTTATCTAAGAAATATGATCAAATATGTTGCTATCCCTTAAATTTGCATTTATACACATTATAAAGTTTTTTTTGTACATGGAAGTTCTCTAATAAACAAATCGTAAACATTTCTTACTTCTAATAAACTGTGAAGTTACAGTAAAAATATGAAAATACATATAAATTTTGACTCTGATTATAATAGTTTAAAAATGATAAAGTAAACTCTTTAAAATATGTTTATCATAATAAGTAAGCTGTAATGGTCATAATATGTATATGTGTTTATCAATTTGCTCATTTCAAAAGTGATTTCAACAACAAATATCAAATACATTTTCACTATCATAATTGATTATTGTCCAAATTAATTGGAAAAAGCTAAGTTGTTACAATGGTTATTCAAAAAAAAATTTAAGGTATTTTAACAAGTCGAGTTGTGAAACGTTTTCATAAAAATGAAATTTTTTCACGAGTTAACACTGTGGTATATATTGTCTTTAAAATGAAATTTCATGGGAAACAACAATGTTATACTGTATTTAACGTGATAAAATTAACTTATTATTGAACCATTTAAATTATGTTTTTTTTTTTTTTTTCGAAATTAATAAAACTACTATTGTTGTTTTGCATGTTGAAAACACGCAATAAGCGAATCAACAGAATAATTGAGTTTGAAATACTACAGTCTGCAGCTGTAATGCTGAATGTCAATCAAGTGCGTCGTCAATTAAATAGATGAAATGCAGTGTTCAGAGATTTTCTGATTATTTGCCAGTTTTTAACAAAACAAAGATAAATTGTTATTACTGTGGCGTGACCGTTTGCAATCGAGAAATAATTTTATATTTTCGCTCAAAATATTGCGTGGGTTCTCCTCGTACCAGTAATACCGTCGTAATAAAAAGCTATCGTTTTATTTTTCCGGAACAGCAATATTAGAAACGATAAATTATTTTAGAGTTTATTTATTTCGACTACCTACTGCTACATTCATAAATTTAAAACTATGATTGAAAATGATTATCATTTAAAATAAAAAAAAATGTATACATGAAATTTTTACAAAAATTTAATGCCCCTCTTACAGTCACATTTGTTCTTCGTCATGGAATATTTGAACGGTGGGGACTTGATGTTTCATATACAACAGTCTGGACGGTTTGATGAAGGCCGCTCTCGATTCTATGCCTCTGAAATAGTGTCTGGTCTCAAGTTCCTACACAAAAAAGGAATCGTATACAGGTGAGTCAGTCATAAAAACATTTAAATAACTTTTAAAAAAAAACCGACTTAATGACTAAACGCGATCATAAAAGTGACCAACAAAAGGAACCTTTTTTTTTTAAACATAAAACAATTGTTTCTTTATCACTGTGATAGGATTAATTATGAATTTTACTACCTAGATATTTTGTAGAAAATATCATAATTGTTAGCATTTAACATTAGTCACAGTTTTTATTTACGACGCAAGAACTCTAAATTTCTTTATTCTGAATTTATATATACTTTTTGCCATAACGAATTTCAACATTTGATTTTACACGTCTTTTTTAAGAACCTATAAATTATATACAATTGAGTAGATACAATGAACATGATTATTAATGTGGTTTTGGAACAACAAAGCGAGTAAGTAATTAGTAAGAAGTTAGTGACTAACAGTGACCAATTAATAAAAATGAAAAGTTTCTACCCCTGAATTATCTATATAATTATCCCCAAACAGGGATTTGAAGCTGGACAACATATTGTTGGACTTCAACGGTCATGTGAGAATTGCCGACTTTGGAATGTGCAAACTTCAGATATACTTGGACAAAACAGCGGATACATTCTGTGGCACACCTGATTACATGGCGCCCGAGGTAAATGATTTGTAATGAAAAATATATACAACAAATTTGTTCAATCCGAGTATCTGACCCGTGTCGTGTGTACAGATAATCAAAGGCCAGAAATACAATCAAAGCGTAGACTGGTGGTCATTTGGCATTCTGTTGTACGAGATGTTGGTTGGCAAATCGCCATTCAGCGGTTGTGACGAGGACGCCTTGTTTTGGTCTATATGTAATGAACAGCCTCAGTATCCACGGTATTTGTCAGTCGACTCGAAATCTGTTTTGGTAGCTGTAAGTCGACATTACTAAAATTTTTTCACCCTTGACCGTTATCACATGGCATTTTCTTTTGGACTTTTGTAGTTACTAGAAAAAGATGCTAATAAACGGCTGGGTTCGTTGGAAGCGAACCATTCAGCCGACGACGTGATTAGGCATCCATTCTTCAGTACAATGGACTGGTGTAAATTGGAAAGACGAGAGTTAGAACCTCCATACATGCCTAGAGTCGTAAGAGCCCAACACGATATTATAATAATAATATATCATTTTAATCCGACGCTCGCGTTTATTTTTATTCTTTTATCAGTACCACCCTCTGGATACGCATTATTTTGACAAGCACTTCACAAAAGAGAAACCCAGACTGACACCCGTTGATAAAACCATACTTCAGTCGATGGACCAGTCTCAATTTGATGGGTTTACCTACACCAATCCAAACGTTACAGATTCATAAGTCATTAGGCGACTAAATGTTTTGTATAAATATAACCACATCTTATAATTTTTATACTTGATAAATTCTTATTATAATTTAATTATTATTTTTTTTTTGTGTATAACTAAGCTCAGTGAGTACAAATAAGATTGATAGAAAAATGTTTAAAATGTGATACGTAAACATAATGATATTCTCACCACTTTTTAATTTGTATTGATTTTTTATTTTTATAACTATTGAGAATCACTGGACGAAGAACTGCTACTGTCTGTCGACATAACCTCGACATCTTCAGCGACATCTTTTGAATGGTTTCTAGTATCTATGACTCCACTTCCAACTCCTAAGTGCATATCACCAGTTGAATGCCAAGAAAATTGATTTTGCTGGGAGGTTTGACGATCTAAAAAAAATAAATATTGTGTTTTATAAGTTGAAAAAAAAAAATGAAATAAAATACTTTTATGAATACTACTTATTGGTAAATACATTGTCTTAATCAGAAATTTTAATAGGGCAAAAAGCATTTAAAGGAGGCCCAAAATTTAGATTTTTATTTACAAAGTAAGAGCGACCGGCAACCGAGTATTAATCCTGCAGACACATCCTAGGGCTCCTAGAAATATTGATAGGATTCTAGATTTTCGAGAAATATTTATTGTACCATAATTTTATAACTTATTCATCACAAGGGGCCTAGAGATCATATTTTTGAAAAAGTGGCCGGGCCGCAACCAGACTTCAACGTGGACTTCAATGAACATTTTCCTTATTAGATTAATAATATTAGTTTTTTAATGATGGTGTAGAGGAGAAAATTGCACATCCAATGATGTATTAATTACCTAAATTAGATCATAAAACATAAAATAATAATCAATTTCTGAATATTTGTTTTAATCAATTGCATTTATGCCAATAAATATTTATGAAAATTGAAAATAATACACGACCCTATAGAAAATGCAACCATGAGATCGCCGGCGGTCAATGTTTTAATATAGTTTTTCATTGTGAATAATTAATTTGTTTATAATGAATCTGGTAATTAATTAACTGTTAAACAAATATTTTTAAGAACTTAATATATTCAATAAATACATTTTTATTTACAGATAAAATAAGAACCAGTTGATTTAAGATACAAAATATGAAAGTAATTTGAACTTTAGTCAGTCATCAAAATAGGTTTGAATCAATTGTATGAGACGATTTTTAGTCTCATAATAGACATTGTTGAGGTGTATTTTGTACAGGCATTTATTTCAATGTGGATTTACTCTATTTTAAGGTTAATCAGGTTCTGGTATCTAGAGACAATACATTTGTATTTATGTGCTGCTAAAAATTAGTAATTGAAAACGTAGTAGTCTTCTATTCGTTAAAGAATAATATTTAATATCTTTTGTATTTTTCAAATGTTATGGACATGTCTTAGCTAAATATGAATTACTTTTCCAGCATAAAATCTCATGAAACTGCTACAACGCGAATTAGTGTCTAGAAAAAAGGTGAGTAAAATCTTTAATTTGATTGAAAATCATTTGAAAGTGAAATCTAAAGTTATTATTGATGTACAAGAACAAATGTCTAATTCATTATATTTGTTAACAGCAAATAAAAAATGACAACGGTATTATTGAAATTTTATAGTAAATGTAGTAATATTAATTCAAGACGTACAATGTTAAAATTAATACATACATTTTGTCATGCGATTTCCTGAATAAAAATGGAATAAAAGGGATAATTTTTTTAAACAAATTAAGTTGACAAAAAATTAGTTTGTTTCACATAGTTTAGCCACCTTTGTAGAATATGTATCAAAATGAGATTACTACTTATGTACCTAATTGATTGTTGGAGCGCACCATATCAGCCAGACCTTGAGGTTGCATCAAATTATGTCCATTAAGTGGTATATCACTTAACCTACCCAAAAATCCCATTCGCATTTCAATGTCTGGAAAATAGATAAAACAAATGATTTCAGTTGCACAGTATGTTGGGAATAGATTACATCAATAACAGTAGTTCAGTATTACCGGTAGGATAAGGTCGACGTGCATCACCCGGTTGCCACGTAAGTGGCGCACACACTGCGTTTGAAGCACTTATTCTATGGGCATATTTTATGAGATCTTCTGAAGACACAGGATGTTTACTCGCCTTATTGATAGATTGTAATTTTTGTTTTGCTTGGAACAATGCTGTTGCCTGTCGAACGAATTTGTGTTAGTTTTTATTTAAAACAGATTCACGATTTACACTATAATTACCAATATGTTTTCAGCTTCTTTGAAATGTTTTTGCATCTGTGTGATATGTTGATCTTGTGTTTCTATTTCGGCTTTAATAGCATTTACTTTTTTTTCCACTCCTGCTTGGTGTTCTGCGACTTTTAGGGTGGCCTTTATTTCATTATCTGTGGCTACAAGCTGTTCGGTGAGAAGTAACTGATGTTGGACATTAATCTTTTGTTGTCGAGCAGCGCTCAAATTTTCAATTAGTTCTCTAAAAAAATGTACAAATCGTAAATTTTAATTTTAATTTTTTTCATACTTTAATCAGGTAATCATAAGGATGTGATAGACATGACATTCAGGTAAAAAGAATGTGACTAAAAGAAATATGCAACACTTGATCGTGTGTCTACAATAACTGTGACAAACCAATTATCAAAAAAACAATAAATAAGGAACGGTTAAGTATTTATATTTCGACTATTCTCCAAATTAACATACAGAAATAATTTAAAAACAAATGGACAGTCAAACCACCGAAAAGACACATGACAAATAGTCATTTGTGTAACGATAAGCGTGTCTATAGTACCTAGGACATCTACCCGGGCAACATAGGTTTTCAGGTAATTTTCAAATTAACAAAATTGATAATTTCACATTAACCATCACCAAACATTATTTATTTTGCTTTATATGTTTTAAACACTAAGCATTCAAGACTGCAAATGGGCCCTCTCTCCCCAGGACAGGCGCACGTCTCTACACGCGAACGACGCCGTCTTTTACAACGAGCGCACGGTTCACAGCGCAAAGAACCATCGGAGAATCAAACAAGCAAACGGCACGACGTGGCGTTTCGTCACAAACCTGCTCAAGAGCTCGAAATCGTCGAGTAGACCGAGCAACTTGTCACGAGTGCTCGTGTTCGCCGACATCGTTTGCAATCTCTCTCGGCGACGACACTAACGATGAAGGTACACGTTTTTCGCCGGCGCCCGAGACAGGATTCGATTTTCTAGGCGTTTTGTTCGTGCGAGTCTGTAACGAGAACCGTAGCAAAGGACACAGACGAAGCGAAATACAAGCGGAAAACGTTAAGTCGAAAAATCGTTGATAATATATAGTGTTGTTTTGTTTGTTTACCTCTCGGATCGTGTTATCACACCGTCATGGACGAAGCTGTCATCTGTTAGTTTTTCCATACTGTTACATTGCATTAGACTCTAATGCAATGTAACATAATTGCCGAAGCAACTGTTTTATTCTCGAAACACTATTCTTTTTTCGAATGCGGTTCATTTTCACAAAATTTTTAACTTAACAAATTCTATATCTGTGCCCGGAATACACGAAGTGTAGGTCTCGACTTATCGAGTATACCAAACTGTAAAAAACTGTACGCAATACGATGCTTTAGTATAGCATTTTTCCTAGCATCGTATAAACTATTCTGGCTTCTATCAAGCCAGGATAGTACGCCAGGATAGGGGTTGGGAATTTGCTATCCTAGCTTGAAAAACTAGCCTCATGTATTCCGGGCATAAACGCCGAAAAATTCGAAACGCAACAGCAAGTGTAGTGATAATACATTACACATGGCTTCCAGGTATATATATAGTAATAATACACAATTATACCTTGCCTTCAATAATCGAAGTAAAACGGTCCGTTTGATTTCGTCGACGAAATATAATTTCATGTACCTATTTCGTTTTACCCGAGTTCTTCGTTCGCACAGTATTATGAGTACGTAAGTTATAGTACATGAAGCCATTTGATCAATCTCAATAGTTTTGTGAACCTATGCCGTTCAAAACGATTTCTTCAAAGTTTTTTCCAGTCATGTCCTCGGCATTTTAAATATTCCAATACGCACATCATTTTGAAATGGATAAGCTTTTGAAGCTATATTTATTTATTATAAGCAGGGCCAGACTTATTTAACCAATAACCATATAGGCCATAGGTGTAATTAAAAGCGATCAATTATCGAAAACTTACGTCTCAAATTTTAAGCGCGAGGACAAATGTCCCCCGATTATACCTTTATGATATTATTATTGAGATAGTATTTCAATTACACATTTTCGGCACAATAAGGTATCCTGTATTGGTTTCGTATACTTTTTATTGCATATTATAAAACTAATAGAGTATTTTTATGTAAAAGTAAAGGTAGAGTGGCTACAAACTATACGTCTGCGCATTAAGCCTGACAAAATTTGCAACAACTACAGGTTTTTACTACCAGCGACAAATAATATCCATAACATGTATATAAGAAAATGCACTTTCACCCGAGCTTGGAGGGCAATTCTTATTTCAACCTACGAAGATTGGAATAGGAATGTGAGTTTTGCAACAAACAAGTATGTAATAGTTAAAAATAACTATTACGGTTCAATAGAATGTGTCATTAACCTTATTAAAACCAACGGTATAATAATGAAACGGTGAGGAATCGGCATTGATCTCGATTTTGGTATTCGATCTGGTGTAGATTTATTTAAACTCAACGTCTTGAACTTTACCGTCAACAATTGGTTTTTACACGTATTCTCATATGCGAGACTGAGGTAAATGAAAAGTCAGTAATTAATTATGCATTTTTACAATATAATGTATTTAACATTTATGTTAAACCTTTAGGAACATATTAATTATCAAATACAAGAAAATTGTCATAAAAAAAAAAAAAAAAATCCTGAAAAATTATAAATTAGATTCTTAAAACGATAATGGAAAAAATTAGGACATTTAAACATTTTTTTTTTTTTTAACTGAAAATTGATAATTTAAATAAATGGTATAAAACACATGTCAATTTTATTATTTTAGAACTATAATAGCGAGAAATAGTTATTTGAAAACTGATATATATATATATAAATATTTTACAAAGTTAATACTAAATTGATCTTCATTGTGATTACTATGTACTACATTAACATCATTAAGAAAAATCACATTGTAAAAGTTATGACATTTGTTTAAAAAATTAAATATTTGCTAGGTCTCTTAAGTAAAGATACATTTGTTAGTTGAATATGAATACACTTGAATGTATTCATCAGTTGATTAGGTTTAACACTTAAATCCATTGCTTAAAAACTGAAAAGTTCAAAAAATAATTAAAAATAATATTACAACAAACAATAATAATATAATCTATCTATTAATAATATTAAAGATAATATCATTGATTCAATGGCGCTCATCCCATGTATCATGGTGTCGCGATCCCTTTTGGGTAGGGGCGGTTAAATATTATGTTCAGAGAAAAACTTAAAAAACAAAAAAAATCATGGTATAACCATACGGCAATACATTCTTCATTACACTCAGAGTCTAAAACAGTTTTAATCTTAAAAATATAATAGCTTTTAAGGTGGGAATTGCATTTTTTGAACATGTTTTGAAAATACTCTGTACGCCACTGTATTGATTGTACAATATTGAAAAGCAGGTTGTTTGTTTAATGTTAATTGGAATATTATATATTTTTCGATGAGTGTTGCTTATGGAAATTTGATATTTAGGAAATGTCTATCGGAAGATGTCTCTAAATATTGAATGTATATAAAAAGTTTTTTCCAAGTAATAAAATCAATTCTAATTGAAAAAAAATGAGACGTATACTGGGAACATAGGTGTATTTGTACATAACCATGTGCAGTCAATATGTAAACAATCAAATTTATTAAATGAAAAAAAGAATATTTACTTTTATACTCAAGTTTAAATTTTTTCAAGTCAAATTTGAAGAGTAACTAATCAAAAGTGAATTTTGTAGACAACTATAGTATTCATATATTAAGAAATTAAAAATACGGATATTTTTTAAACAAGTATATTTTTTTCGTATTAAAATTAAAGTTAATAAAAAAAAAACAACTAATTATTATATTAGTACTATCAGTCAATTATGCTTTTAGACAATAAAAATAATTATACTTACAATTTTATTTTAAATGTACCGTGTAAAATTAATTCTTCTTATTTCTAGAAAAAAAAAAATAAACCAACATTAAGAATTAATTATTATATAGATAATAAAATGAATTTTTAAAAATATATGTTGAAAAACGTATAAAAATAAGTTAACTAATACAGTAATAACTAATACTAATAGCAGTCATATAAACTACAACCTGAAAGGGAGTAAAAAGATTTAAGTTACTATAAACAATTATTATCAAAATATAAATGAAATATAATTTTAGTTACAAATGTGTATAATTATTTTATTTTTTGAACACCTATTGCTTACCATTTACTTTCAGCAAAGTAAAACAAGCAAATAGAAATAAAAATTTTTGCATTTTTTTTTTAGGAAATTATTATAAATTTTACATTTTTAAATTTCAATGTAAATAATAAATAAGACAAAAATATAGTTTTTTTACATCTTTTTTTAGGAGAGCTGAAGTAAAAAAATTCTTCCTATTGCTCGGATTTTTATAAATGTTTCATAAAATTAGCTTGAAATTGATATAGTAAATGTATTCATTTTTATATCACTAATTTGAAAGAGAAATTTGATGTTCTTGTGCAATTTTTCATGAGTTTTCTAAATTCTTTTTGCTTCATTAGATTGATTAGTACGTCAAACAAATATTTAGTTAGTTAACTATTTATGTAAACAGTTATTTGCAATTATATTTTCTTACCGTAAATTTTTTAATTTCATCAGTTGATAAACGTGTAAGCAAAACATAGGAACTGAATAGCTTTTGAATTCCGATGGGATTCAGAGATTTTTCTATAACTTCTGGTACATCAGGTACATACATCAGTGGTACAAGCGGTACAAGCTGATGATTCTCCATTTCAAAATCTTCATTTGGTCTAAAATGAATAAAAATTTGATAATATTTGATGTTAAAAACACTTTTTAAATAACAATCAGATTTATTATATAAATAACATAATATTAAAATAACATTTGTATTGAAATTTCTGGTATGTTTTTCTAATTTAATATGTCCCTATTTAAGAATCCAATTTACTAGTACTCAACATAAATTTAACTAAATATTTAAAATTTATTGAATATAATATAATGCCACAGTTAGTTGTATAAGAAATATGTTGTTACACTTATTTATAATAAGAATAATTATAAAATTAAAATTAAATGTAATAATATCAATATTTATATAAAATTGATAATGCACTCGCATATTATTATATGCATCCAATATAAAATGAGGAAAAAAATTACATAAGTGTTCACAGTAAGTACTAATATTTTTCATAAGTCTACAAGTTGCAGACTTTAATATTATTGTCAAGTAGTAAAATCACGGATATAAAATCTTTATCTAGTTAAATAAATATTAAGAAATGTCATAATAAATTAGAGATAAAGTACCTATAACAATGAAATATTGTAAAATATATATTATAAATAGTAGTACGGCAGATAGATCACACAAAAAAAAAATAAACCTCAAACTAAAGTAGTATCAAAATTTTGAAACTACAAAAATGCTTCAAGAGTTTTCTAAAATTGAAAAGATAGTCTAACCTACACTGATAATCTAGATTCTAGATTGTCGATCTAAATTTGAGTCTTTTTCTTACAAAATAAATAATTTTAATTACAATGAAAATCAAATTGTATTTATGAATTTTTAAATTCATTAGTTAATGAAAGATAAAAGAAAACAAACACATGTTGGAGAGACTTTCTAAATAAATCTGATTTTGTTTTGTTTTAATATAAATAAAATACATCTTACTCATTTGGACATGCAAAAGGATAAGGATTTTTGAATATTTCGGAATCTTTACTAAGCATCGTGACTCCTTTTATCTTCTTTACCTGTAAACAATTCAATAAAATATTATTATGTATAACACTGAAAAATAATAATACATAAGTTAGTTGTATTGAAGAATAAACATTATAACCTTGCGCACCCATAATATTTTAATACTTACCCACGTCAATGATTCATGATTTAATACAACGAGTGATTCACAAGCCAACAATATAAGACTGATTGAATACAGAAAATAATGAAATAAATTTTGAACGTTTGAGATTGCAGCGGCAAACTTTGGTATCTACATAAGTATGGGAATGGACAATCGATAATTGTGCCCAACATCGATCATCGAGATCAGACGGATTGCAGAAGGGCAGTCACAAGCTACGATAAATGCTAGCAATTTATCGATGCATGTAAACAGGTTACTGTAGCAATTTATTGGTTAACTATTGTACTAATGTAACAATACAAGTACTAATACAGTAAGAGTTGTACCGTAGGATATTTCCCGAAAACGGAGTTTTCCGCGACAGGTTTACGCGAGTATCATGGCACGGTTTAGTCCTATTCCTACTCCTTCCGGCCGGCAACGGGTGTACCTGTTTTCACCCCGATGCCTTCCGCAGGGTAATTTTCACGCTCGCGCCGCGCCGGCCACTATCAGCTACATTAACCGTAGTAAAATTCAATATTTACCGCTGTAGATTGACGGAGAACTTGAGACTTCGGGCGGACAGGTGTCTGGAGATTTTCCACGAGAGAATGTTTCCTATTCGAAAACAATCGCGACCGGACGGCGGTAAACAACAACACAATATCACAACACACGGAGGTTATGGTAGGCGGACGACGCGGCGTCGCAGTCAACGGCGGCGGGGGTGAAAGTGTAATATCTATCGATCATATTATAAGACCGTTGTGGTACCATCACTGTATCATCAGCTCATGGAGTAAACGGCGAAGATACTCGGCATTGTACGCCGTCGCGTTTGTTTTAACGAACATTTTTTTTCCGATTATTATTTTTCAACAGTTACAAACTCATTATAGTACGACTATAGAGCGATATTTTGTTTCAGGTGTCCGAATCGCGAAGAAACCACAAACAATTATCATTTCACAATAACAAATTGTTTGCCCGTGGACGGACTACATTTTTCACGGTTAGTGTCACCTTACAATCCTACCACGTACCACACAGCCAGTGCCGTAAGTAAGTACAATATTTATTTTTTTCGTCACAGGACGGGAGAATTGTTTTGGGGCCGTTGTCATTTATATCATCGTAACCAATATCAGTTGGAAAATCTTTGTTAAATTTCTGCGGACGCTAACATCGCCAACAGTATTTATTATTAACCAAAAAACCACGCGTATCATTTGCGATTTAAATCACTCAAAACGGGGGCCGAAAAATAACTCGGGAGGCCTGTACCGGGTTGATGTCGCGGCAATGCGCCTACACCGCCTCCGATATTTATAATCAACACTCGTGTGATTTTGTCAAAAACCGATTAGTGTTCCTATAATCTGCCTTTTATTATCTTACACATTATTATATTAAATAAGTCAGTGGCGGCTCGTGCCTAGGTGTGCAGGTGTGCGTGTAAATACACACCTGTATTTATTCTATAATACAAAATTAAATTTTAAAAACATTTAATATTCGCGACAATTATTATACTCCTAAAATGCAATCTACTTATGTAACAATTACACATCAACTGGTGTGCAGCTCAGTCGGAACACCGTCTGTCCGTGTAAAATATGTTTTGTTGTCGAGTGGGGAAATCGGCATTTATATGTGATCTTGGTGTGCAGCTACTGGATGGTTACATTGTTCGACATTTTATTTATTTTTTTATTTTATTGGAGATGCAATATGTGTTACCTTTATCCAATGGTTAAATTGGGAAAAATGTTGAGGGGGGGGACTTTTTTCTTTTTCTTTTTAATCAGGAGAGGGGGACTATATTCATTAAAAGATAGGGAGAAAAATTAATCGTGATTTTCGCACCAGAAACGTATAAAAATCGAACAAATCAGTTATTATAAAATAGGTACTTAATTATATAATGATAGTTCGTTATGAATACATAATTATGTAAAAATAGTAATAGTAATAAAACGAATAACTATACGTAGGTGTGTTTGCGCAAGACCGGAATAAGTGAGTCATCACTTCAATACTCGGCGGGTGACACGGCCAATGAGAGCCAAGCTGCTCGCTCCGCCCAACCAATGACAGCCGAGTTGCCCACGCAACCCGACCGTTCGAGAGACTCGCGAATCTACGGCGGCAGCTCACCGACCATTGTCGACGGCGGTTCAGAAAGCTCTTCTCGGTCACATTTTACTTCTCTCTTTTATTTCTTTTAAAACAAAAGAACTTGGTGAAAAAAAATTATAGGACATATCTCTAAGGTAAAAGATTACATTATTTAAAATTCTTTTAAAAAAAAAAAACTGAGATGAAAAAATAATATCATGACAGTAAAAACACCAATGTAATGAAATTCAAACTAACTTTTTTTCATTTTACTTTCATTTAGCAGCCAATGGATGATGCACAAGTCGTCTAAGGATAAATCGCACAGATTTAACAAGTCCAAACCCAACAAATAACAGAAGCCATGTCTACATAGAACACGAACATTATAGGACATCTCTCCAAGGTAAAAGAAAACATTATTTAAAATTCTTTAAAAAAAAACTAAGTAAAATAAATGTAAAAGAAAATAAACTTAGAATTTAATGCTGTTAAAAATTATGAATTCAATTTCTTTTAAAAAAAAAACTTGTTGAAAAGAAATGTAAAAAAAAAAAAATTAGAATTAAATGCCCTTAAAATAATGATAAATTAATATAAGAAAGTAGGTTACAAATCCTTCTTTTTGTTTGAATAAGCACTAGAAGAAGAAAAAATGGAATTTAGATTAAAATTAATAAAATTAAAGCTGTAACACCCATTACAATCCACCAAATAAATATCAATATCAAAACGTAAACTGTAAAATAAAAATTTGGAAATAATTCAAAATTTCCGAGGAAGTTATCCGAAAAAAATTTTGCTATTAATTTATTCTATAAATCTCCAACAACTTTTAAATTTCTCATAAAAAAACAACAAATAATTTTACCATGTCAGGCGACAATTCGTAGATGGATAGGCGATTCTAAATTTTGTCCGGGTTTTAATAGTCTTTGGCTTATTATTTTTCTTCATTAAACAATTGACCCCAAACTAATTACTTGAAACTGTGCAATTAGTGAATTGATCGAGAATTGAAAAAAACTCATAGTGGCTATCAAGATCAGAATGAAAAATGAAAAAAACTGAATTAAATCGGACCGTATATGGATGGTGTACCTTGTGGGAGGAACTCTTCTACAGTTTTACCTGAAGGTATGTTACAAAATTATATTAATATATTTATTTTTTCCCTTAAATAATTTTTCATTACACAATATACCTAGTATTCAAGTGCCTAACTGTTATTTGTACATAGTAGGTGAATAAAAAAAAAAAAAATCATGGTTTTAGTCACGGCTTATTGAAAATTTCTTATATGTATAAATGATAAATTGATAAGTGATATATAATCTATTCAATATCAAAGTATGCCGCAACTATGAACTCTGAGGCCCACGTACAAGGACATATTTTGAGGTCTCAAATTGAAATTAGCATTATTACTTAACAGTTGTATTACTTCCTACAGTTAATAATTACTTAATATGTACTTTGCTTACCCATATGGAATCATTTTTTGTATATACAGGGTGTTTTCTGAATTTCTTGGTCGGATTATTTTGGAATAAACCGATTTTTTTTTAAAAAAACGTGGTATATATTTACACATTTTTATAGATACCTTTCAATTTTAATAAATAATACATTTTTTTTACTATTTTTGTTTTGCATAAAATCATTTATAATAATTATTTATTATTGGTTACTTTTTGAATATTTTTACGTATTTTTCAGTCAATCATTTTATACCCATATTATATTAGTTTTGTTTACAACACTTTAAAAAAAAAAATACGTAAAAATATTCCATTAAATAACCAATAATAAATAATTATAAATGATTTTATGCAAAACAAAAATAGTAAAGAAATTAATTATTTATTAAAATTTAAATGGTTCTTATTCGGTCAATTTTGAATCCTTAAATATATGCATACTTATTTTAAGAGTAGGTTCGAATATTACATTTTTAACCTGTTGATAAAAATTTGCAAACATAATAAACTCTAAATACAGTTAATATATTTATAATAATAATAATAATAACACAATAAATTAATAAAATACTAAGCAAACGTTATTAATTAATAAAATTTTTATTTTTACTTAAGTAATCGATTTATTTTAATACCTAATACGAAAAGTTACATATATATATATCTTGATAATTTATTATTCAGTAAGATTCTGTTATATTAGTGTTAAAATATTCTAAAGTAGTTATTTCTACTCAGAACTTGTTATTCGAGGAAATGGAACGAGTAATCGTTTTCCGAGTCCAGACGCATATTTAAGTACTTCCCACCAGACAGCGAACCTATAATTTGAATTGATCATTTCTCTCGCCAATGCATGCGCGTAGATATCGCTGAACAGGGGGGTACTCATTGTATGATACGTATTAGCCGCTCGCAGTCACAATGTTGGTTTCCAAGTGTAATGTTGTGCTTCTGAGGTACGCCTATTTATTTGCAGTATCACAGATTAGATGAAACGTTTGAATTGTTTAATCTATTCTGCGGTAGTGCAGTCGTATTACTAAAATAGCGTCATCTAAAAAACCAACCGGTTTAATATTATATATATATAAAAAAAAACTAAAAAACCGTTATTTTTGTTGCTTTCAGTCTGGTGGCGGCCGCGAGTTGTGCCGTCAACTACAATGGCGTGTCCATCAAGCCGGTGACCGACAAGGTGATGGAAGTCGGCGAGGGACCGTTTTGGGATTCCGAAAACAACGTTTTGTACTTTGTCGACATCGATAAACACCGCGTCTACAGGTTTTTTCAAAACCGTTTGGAACACGTACAGCTTGGTATGGAGTAGAATCCCGCGCGACCATTTGTCGACCGTTATTAAACCGCCGCCGTTGTTACAGCCGGAAGCGTAGGATTTGTGATCCCGGTGGCCGGACGACAAGGCCTGTTCGTCGTCGGCGCGGGCACCACGCTGACCAGTCTCCGGTGGAAACTCGACGAGAAAAGTTCCAACGCAACGATCGCCGGGCTGACAGTCGTGGACGGCGATAAGCCCGGCAATCGGTGGAACGACGCGAAAGCTGACATCAACGGACACTTGTGGGCCGGTAAGCGATAATTTATTATGACGGCGATAATAATTATTTGACACTATTATCGTTTTTCTTAAAAGACTTGTTTCAAATAAGACGTGTTTACGTACAAAAAACCCTTTTAATGTTTTTTTTTTTTAATATTTTTAAAACGTGAAATTTTAAATACACTTTTTCACGATAAAATACTTGTATAATTCATTCAAGCTTTTTATCTGACTCGATGTATTATGGAATGTGTGTTTATATGTAAAATAACCACGGCTGTAGATAATTTTATATCTATAGCCGTGGAAATAACACGCGTTGTCGCGGTCGAAATATTTCGAAATCGTGGAAATAAAAGTCATCCGTGACGAAAGAATCTAATAATTAATCACGAACAAATAAAACAAACGATAAATCAAAAAGCACAAATTCAAATTTTATTTTTTATATTTTTATTTTTAATAATAGTAAAAAAAAATAAATACATATAATATCTAAAACACAATTTTCGTATTAAATATTCGTCGTGTAGCCTTCGGACACGCTGATTTTTTACGCTGTTTAAAACGATCGATTACAATTATTACGTGTATAATATAATAATCCGGCCTCTAGTTGTATAAATTATTATGATTTATTGACGCGCGGACGGTTAAAAAAAATAATAACGTAAACGACACCGCATGTGTAGGCACCATGGGATTCGAGGACGCCACAGGCAACATACCGAGGGACCGCGGAACTTTGTACAGACTGGACGACACCGCGTGTTTCAAACGGCTCGATCCCGTTGTGCCGAAGGTCGGCATTTCCAACGGGCTAGCGTGGAACGACAACGGCACGAGGATGTACTACATAGATTCGCTGACCAGGAAAATATCGCTTTTCGACTACGAGCCCTCCGCGGCCTCCATTTGTAATGTATTTCGTTTACGGTTAGGTCCGCCGGGCTTGAACCAGATGAACGTAGACACGTCGATCAAATACGGATTCGATTATTATGTTCCCCGCAAAGAACCGGCGGATCCGGCGAAAATTAGGGCTAATAGACCTCGGGGCTAAAGTAATCTCATTTGTCGAGGGCGTACATTTAGTTTATCGATGGTAAATCGGGGTTTTTTTTAAAATCATAACCGTATCTACGTTTCATTTTGCATTCGAATAATAATTAGTTATAGTTGATGATTATAATATCTATAAGGCTGTGAATTTATCGAACCAAAGATCCTTAAAAATGTTTCTCGAATTTAAAAATCAATATGCGCTCTAAAATATAAAAACTATCAAGTTAATAGTTATGTCGAAAGAAAAATTACGTTTTTAATGAATTGCAAAAAAGATTAAAAAAAAAACCGTTGTCCCGATTTTAAGACAAAAAAATAAGTGCTTTTCAGTTTTAAAATATTTTTAAAATGAAATTAAAAAAAAATGTTAATTAAATGTTTGTAAAAATAATTATAATAGATAGAAATTATTAAAAATAAAACCATTAATTACCATAAAAAGGGCAACAAATTTTTATCTGTCGACAAATGCAAAACTAAGCATTGAATTCTTTGTTTTTATTCAATTTATGTGCCTAGAAAGGTATGTTCTACGATAGCTAAAAAAAACCAAAAATAATGCGTTTTTCTACAAATTCACAGCCTTTTAATCATGACGATTTTAAGTGTATAGAAAATTGAATGCGATATTTTCGAAAAGAGGTTCTCGTGATTAACGTATCAATTAACCTTTTTCGTAGGTATAAGCACGTCATAATCGACGGTTTTCATATTTAATTTTACCGACTGTAGCGTTCTTTTGGTTCTAGACCTGGGCAGTGTCTCTCAACATTGTTTTCAAGTGACTGTCCTCGAATAGAATATTCGGACTTTTCGAATGACTCTCAACGGTATTTAATTTTTCGTCGATCCAAATAGCACGTATTATCGATTATTCTGAACTATTGGTTGACCGTCACTCCTCCAGGTTGAGAGCCACTGGTCTATGCGCGTGATTACTGCAGGGCGTACCGCGAGGATTCACCGAGTTTCGGCGGTGGCATTATGGCCGCTTGTCGTTTACGCCGTGCAGTATCTCGTTCGTCTTTTTGCCTCTATCGTGTTCGTGTCTAACTGAGGATTTGAATTGCAGCGAACCGTAGGACGTTTTACGATTTCAATACGGACAATCTGACGGGCGTTCCGGACGGGATGACGATCGACGCCGACGGCGATCTCTGGGTCGCCAACTACAACGGCGGTCAGGTATTTCTCGCCGAGTGCTCGTTATTATAGGTAAAATCTAAAAATCTCGTAAACCACTGACGGGTGTTTTGAACATTCTACCGACAGGTATTGCACGTGAGCGGCGACAGCGGAAAGTTACTGGGCAAGCTGAAAATCGCCGCGGAGAAAGTTTCGTCGGTCACGTTTGGCGGACCCGGGCTGGACAAGCTGTACGTGACGACCATCAGCCGCGGAGTGGCGCGGAACAAGTTCAAAGAATTCCCAATGACGGGAAAGGTGCTGGAAGTGTCCGGCCTCGGCGTTAGAGGCCGACCGAATCGTCGGGTTCGCGATAAATGTTTTTGACTGTTAATGCGAGCCGAGTGAAAACGCCGCGCCCGTTTTACATAATTTTTCGGGCAAGCTACTCGTGTTTAAGAATAATTTTAAGAAACTAGTTAAGAACATACGTCATTTTTTTTTATTATTTTGATAAATATATAAATAACACACTATTAGCATTTAAATTTCACGAAGTTTGTAATATTTTTAACCACCCGACGTTTATCGACGTATTATCGCCGTTGTCCTCCGGTAAATAAAATAGGCACGTCAAGGTATGTCGAGATGGCGAACAAACGCATAATTTGCCAACGCACGTTTTACCTATGAAGTAGGTCTTTTAACGATTATTTATTCAAAGTCGAGAACCTTCAAGGTTCGTCGGAGAACAACAGTTCAATTAGAATACCGAACGTTTGATTTTCGTACAATCGTAATAATTAACGTATTTTTGAATAATATTATGAAATCAATTGTGTACATGTTATTGGAGGCCAACGATTATAAAAATTAAAAATGACGATCTTTCAAAGTATTTTCCAAAATCGAATTAAAACTGAAATCTTCGTTATTGTTTGCCAACATTTTTTCATAAACGTAAAACGATCAATTGAATTAGAATATTATATAATCTACAGGCACTTGTTTCGATGAACGATGTTGGTAAATTTATTCTCATTTACTACATTATTTAACGTTTAACATTTATATTTTTGCAGTAGTTCTAATTCGATTGTTGCGCGCGCAAATAATTAGTTTTTTTTTGTCAATAATTTCATTTGAATTATTTAGTTTTACCCGTAAGACCGATGAAAAAAAAGAAAGAAACCAGTAAAAGCATTTGACGTGTTCACTTTTTACTACACACCGAATCTTCAGAATCTGACGCCGAGTTGCCAATTAGTTTAATTTGTTTTGGAACCAGCATCGAATTCTCAACCGCGGCGGCGTAACCCGATTCCGGAAAAAGTTTCGGTATGCATATTTATTATTTATCGAGAGTTAATAATAAATCTCTTTGACCCGTCTACTTGATCTACTTGAATTCTGATGACGTCCTAGTTGATTACATTTATTCGATAAAACTATAAGTGTGATTCGGTGAGAATTGCAGAGTCGCAGGAGAACTCTCGAAAAACTTATGGCATTCTTACGTTCGACTCGATTAATTATACACACAAACGATAAATACATCGATCGATTGAATTAATTAATTAAATATCACTAGAAATAAAACTAATAAAAACCTTTCTTTTTTTTTAATTTCGACAAATTTCTGCCCCGATAATATGGTCCCGACCACACCGTGAGTAGTATTTACAGCCGTCGCGTCGTCGGAGCACCACAATTTCATTATTCGCACTGAAAATCGTTTAGGAGGAAATCAATTCCAGTTATATTATATACGAAAACTCGTAAAGTCCTCTCTATAATACTATAAATTGTACGTGTCGTTTCGTCACGTGTTTTTTTATTCCGATGGCAAATAATAACATACGATGTATATATTCAGATGACTTACCTTTTTCGAATCCACTTTGACATTACTCCTCATAAATACTTTTTCTCCGGTATAAAACTGTAATCTTTTAAAATTATTACCAGGTCCAACACTCCGTAGCAATGGAATTGTACCACATTTCGGTCCTTTATTCTAGCAGGCTAACGAAAATAATATATTACGTTTTACTTGGACAGGCGTCGTCGTTTGTACGATTTCAATAGTTTAGTAGTTGGCTGGAAATCCAGGAGCATTTATTTTTTCTTCGACAATGATCAAATAATAACTAAAGTTTTATAATAAACTAGAAATAATCTCAGCAAAAAATAATAATGGTACATTAATTTAATAAATAAATAATTCAATTTTATTATTAATGAATATAAAAATGAAAACAAAAATAAGAATAAATATAAAAATGTATAGTGGTTAATATTCTTGGTAAATTACATTGAGAAATACAAAGACGATGTTTTCATAATAGTAATTTATTGTTTCGTCTAATTCGTGTTGTAATCATTGCTAACGTTCATTTGATTTCCAACTATTTCTACTCCACTTTAACCATCGCGTAGTTTTAGGTATAAATATTAAAAACCAGTAGAGCTTTTTATTTTAATGTAATCATTTTATAATATAGAAATCAATGCATACCTACTCGGAAAACAACACGGACATAATTATATTTTTCGTGGTCATATTGTATTCGATTCGCCTTGAGGCGCGATGATTCGCCTACAAGAAAATAATAAGTCTGTGTATAATTGTGTGTAAAACATAATATAAACATAATGTTGTTTTTATTAAATAAGTTACAGGAACGACGTAATGTCCCGCGGTTAAAACTTTATGAAGTAGCGTACAAAAGCACCGTATATTTAAATTTAAAACGTCAATGTCAGTGGATGGCGCCTGAATTCCAAGCAGGACAGTGTTTGGTTAAAAATCGAGTTTTAAGAAATTTAATTGATATGAGTTATTGAATAATTTAAATGTATACAATATTTTTCTAAGTTCAAACTTATCCAAAGCTATGTTAGGTATTAATCACGTTCAATATAATTCGCATATCAAATCATTATGTGAAAATGAACGAATGATTTCAAAACAAAATTATACTCTAACGTGTTTAATTTTGATGAAAATACAACAAAAGAATTGAAAATAGGCCTGGCGCCACGATCTATTCTCGAGAATTCGTCGAGTATTTGCGATGTTGAATTTCGTAGTTGAGCGCATAATTTTGAAAATTAATAATTAGTTTCACGAGTGTTTGAGGCGTTTTGTTATATTTTTGTTGTTGTTCAATCATATCCGTAACAAGGCCGGCGGTGATGATTATTATTCACGCGCGTTACACGAACGGCCGTCCACAGAATTTCGCCTCGGGCGCAGATCGTCGTCGGTCCGACGCGAATATTAATAATTGCACATAGTCTGGCAGACGGGCCGCGAAAGAGGAAAAGAACATTTCTATTCTAACACGGCATTACGAATATTTGACCGCGACGAGAACGAGAAGAAGTGTCCAATAGCCGGTTGCCCGTTAACGTCACGATCGCGCGTAACAAGAACCCGGTATTTATGTTCACCGCGAAAAAACAATACAGCGTCATCATTAATCACTCCTCCGCCATCGACGTCCGGACGACGAGAACATACAAAAGAAATAATATTATGTGATCGACAATGCTACTGTTGTCCTTATTGTTTTTTCTTTTCCGACGATTTAATCTCACGTACTTAAAATACGTCCGCGGCGATCCTTACAAGATGCATTCATGTCCTTAATCATATAATCCCTACCGACTAACGCGTCGTCGCAGTCGAGAAATTCGTTATTGTTTTCCGTCGAATAATAACGATTAGTTTCCGTACAGTTGTCGGTCGATAATTTTCCTTTGAAATTCCTCGTGTTCGCGATAAATATTTCTCCGATCCACTCTAATTGCATGACATTTGGTTATTAGAGTAATTATTTTAATATTTATAACGCAAATATAATATCATTTATTTAACTTTTTTCCAATTTTTTTTCACAGAGTTGTTCCGAATACCTTCCCGAGTGTCACCATGTCGCTCGATTTTCAAAATTCGACCCCTAAGGGGCTTAAAAGGGGTGGTAAAAAGGGTGAAACTAGAAAAATTCGCCTGGCCGGAACCGCTGGATAAGTTTGAATTGTCATTTTATTCATCGATCGAAATTTCAACAGTAGTAAAAGTAGTCCTTTTAAGGAGACTCCCCTGGATCATTCTTTATTACGTTCTTCTGTATAGACGCAAAAAGTATATTGTAATAATAACTACATATTATGACGATCCAATTTGTTTTGATTATATTTATTTCGTGAAGCATTTGTTTTTAAGTTAACAGTCGAATTTCGTACATTCGTTGTAAATAATGAATTATTATAAAACAAGAGGAAGAAACCGAGTAAAAAGAGAATACGAAACGAAAAAATCACTGCAGATGAAAGGAAAAAAATGTTAATGGCAGAGTGGACGACAAAGGTACAGGACGATTTGAAAATATACCGATTCAAAGAAGCGTCGAGAGAATTAAAAACACTGCCGGAGAGATGACGACTACGAGAGATTGACTCTACTAGAAGAGTAAGTAGTCGACAAATTCTGATTGTTTTGAAACACTTTTTTGTTTTTGTTTTTTTTTTTTATAAAATGATAATTCATAATACATTCGTTGTGGCTAATGACTACAATTTTGCTTTTGTGCATAATGAAAAATCTCGATCCAAAGAATTTCGTTTTGGACAAATTTCACGTCACCTTAACTTAATATTATATAATCATTTAGGGATTTGTTCACGTTAAATATACGTATTTATTTAAAAGTTTAGTGACGAATACAATAGTAGGTCTGCCGTGTAACGTGTTACGCAAATATTTGTGTTTCGTCATTCCTGTCGTGTGCAGTGTACCTCTCGCGGTTTATAGTTTATACCAAACTACGGATAAAGTTAAAGTTGCCACGAATATAGTTTATACCAAACTACGGATATAGTTTGAGTTGTCACGAATATAGTTTGAGTTGTCACAAATATAGAAAGATTTTTTTCTTTGATTTTTAATAATTGTATAACATAATAAGTTATTTTATTTTAGATTTTTTTTATTGAAGTTTGTTGTCATAATATCAGTAGGTCATCAACTCATCACTAATAAATTATCAATAAAACAAATAAATTATTAATAATACAAATAATTACTAATTCAATGTATGTTTTAGGCAAATATTTATAGAAAAGTGTGGATATTGTGAATAACATATGGATTAAACTCAAAGGATCTTATGTGGCTAAATTGATTTCAGATAAATTCAAAAAAGTTATACCGAAAAATAAAGTATCAAACGGATCGATTAAGTATATTAATAGTCGGAGAGACGACAGACAATGACAATTTAAAAAATAGTAAAATCAGGTAATTATTTATGAATGAAATATGCTCCGATAACTTTAGTTGAAAAATAATTTTCTATGTATTAAATAAATCGTAAGTCCAAACCGTCTAAACGCTTTACCGCAAACGGTTTATTTAAGTTTATGGTTTTTTTTTTTTTTTTTTAGCACAACTTAGTTAATTGACGGAAACCTATTACATTTTTAGTTAATTTTTAATTGCTTACCTGTATATACGTAAACATTAAAAAAAAAAAATTTTAATTGCTTTTTATTATTTATATTGTCTTCAGATCCGAACCAAAGTAATTAGTTACTGTCAGCAATTTAGACATAGGTCCGGCTCGGTAGGAAAGCGACCGGCTCGCCAGGAATTAAACCGACGTCCCACCGTGCCAATTATTTGTTGGTAATAAATAAATTGAGTAAAAAAAAAAAAAATAAAAGACTCGGACGCAATACAGGTGGTGGTTGATTAATACTGGCGAATTGGACTTTTTAATTCGAAACCAATATTACTTTTGTTCGCGAAAAAAAATGCTTTTGGACGAAAGAGGACGGGCCTATATTTCTCTTAGTGGTGTAAGTTGGCTTGATTTTTAAAGGTTGTGAAAAATGTTTAAAGCACGGTGACTCGCGTATTTATCGACAATTATTTTATTATGGAAAAAATGTCAGTTATGCAAATTTATATTTCTATGACTCACGGCCTCTAGAAATTACAAATTCACACCACCGATTTATCCATTTCAATCGATCATTAAAAGATTATTATTATAAACATTTTTCGGGACTTCTCAGTAAATTTTCTTTTTGTTCGTTAAAAAGAACAACCTTTCTGTAATCTTGCACATAACATTTTGAAAGCATTGAAGTATTGAAACTGAGAGTTTTATGAATTTTTAACAATAAAATATTTTGCAATTTTTTTGCGACATAAAATTTTTAAAGATATTTGACTCTGATAATAATAATGAATTATATCTCTATTTTTCAAAAAAAAAAAAAAAAAAAATCATACAATTAAAAAATGTTAAATGTCTATTAATATTTATAGTAGAAAAAATGTCAACATTTTTGAAAATTTTATTTTCTCTAGCCGGCGTGCCGTTTTTTCGCAATTGGTAAGAAAAATAATGGGAAATTCATTAAAAATCACATCCTCAAAGTACCACCAACTAGACAACATTTTTTACCAGAAACCATCTCTGAAGTTGATGCCGGACTATATGTTTTTCGGTCGTAATCGTGTACACAGACAAAAATAACGGTAAAATCAATACCTTCCACTCGGAACCTAAAACTTGGAACATTCACTCAAAAACAAAAAGGACGACAAAGGTCGTGTGTGACAAGGTAAGTCGTATTGACTTAACTGATGTTGTATCTATTATTATTGCAATATTACTGTTCATAATATTGGAGTTCAATATTGCGATTTTACGGCATTGTAAAATGTTTTTTTTTTTTGATATTATTCACGCGTTTGCAATAATAATTATTATCTATAATACTCGTGAGGTAGGTATCTAATTTCCGACGAGTCACGTCCACGATAAAAACATGTATATGCACACAGTATACAGAGCTGTGTTCCGGTTAACTGACGCAAACAAACTTACATTTACATTGATTATAATATCATTTGTAAAATGTTTCTGCTTTGGAGCACGTACTTGAACCAAACTCCAAAACAGTTTGTTTGCCTTAATAATAACAATATTACACTGTTATACCTATGGCGAGCCAACTTCCCTTTTGCAAACGATACAAAACTGGATCTAAAATCTAGAGTAAACAGTAAACACATCGGCGGCGGGACGTTCGCAGTATTAACAATTTATTGCGATTAATAAAATATAATGTTTATAGCGCGGTACCTAATTACGAACAAATACGATGTGGGAGAACAACACAACCGGGGAAACGATCGAAATCACTTTTTGTTTTATAATAATTATTATTATCGTTAAATTTAATCGATGCGTTTACCGCGGGGTCTTGGTGAAAAATCGACGACGGTACGCGCGTTAACGCGTGTTTTAGCCGAACGCGGGAAAAGCGTTTGAACAATTATTATTCGACGTGACACGATTTATAATCGGATCGATAGTAAACATTATATAACGCGTGGTTTTTGCCGGGTGAACCACTGCAAAACGTGCCGACGGATGAAACCACGAATTCGCGCGATTGTCGAGATTTTTCTATTGGTTCTAAATTATTAAGAACTAGAACTTCTGATCGAAAACCGAGCGCGTTCATTAGCCGTTTCTCTACCGAATTCAGAAACCGTATCCACGGGGGGGGAGGGGGGGATCGCAGGGGTCATTCCCCTATTTTTGGGGAAAATACAAATCTGTGTTTTCGGTAATTTTCTGAAAATCATTCCGTCCCCGTGTTGTTATTTCATGTGTTCAACGAAATTGATACGTAGTGATCGGTCGTAGATACTTCGATTGTCGACAATTTTTTTATTATTATTCAAATCCGAAAGCCACCGCCGATATAAATCTTTACATTCGAGTATTCGACAACAAAAGTAACGAGGGGAAGTCCATGGGTTACCACTCTCCATCTCAACCACCGCGTCGAGTAAAAAATGAATAGCTCAACCCCCCCTTTCGAAAAAGACGAGCACGCCACTGCCCCGGGGGCGACCGAGGAATGCACGAGCACAATGCCGGAGTCCGTACGTCGCGGTCCGAGTCGTGTTATATTCATGGGAAATCAGTAAACATCAACAACGAATCAAAATAAACGTGTTCGAGTTGTCAGAGCTCGTTTCGAGTTTAGCACGTACGCGCGTCGTCTTAACCATCTCAAAAACCGTCGAGAGATATGTGCGTCTCGAACGATATTTCCCTCCGGCTCACAAACTGTTGTTACGCATCGGATACTACTACACGGGAAAACGTAACGGCCATGGAATTGATGTAGGCGTAATGGCTCCTTACGTAATCCGAATGTAAAAGACAATCCAATCGAAGCGAAAATAATGAGTAAACGTACAACGGAAAGAGAAGAGGAAAAAACAAAAAAAAAACAAAAAAAATCACGAAAAACAATAAGAGACATTGATCGCTCCTTTTGTATCGCGTAACTCTCTCGGGGATAATAGATTCCGCGTCTGTGTTTGATCGCTTCGGACGTGGTACGCGTGTCTCGGTATCGCCGATAGCCCCCTATAAATTGTCCGACATCCGGTCCGATTCTTTCATTTCGAAAATGAAGCCGTTCGGAGTGTGTTTTCTGTTCACATGCTATCTGACTGTTATAATCGTAACAGGTAAGCTCGAATTATACTATTACTAAGTCGTCTACTTATCTTGACGCGATAACGTTTTTAACGGTGTTGTTTTTTTTTTTCTTTCGAAAACGCATTCCTCAAGAATCCGTCCAAGACAAAAACATACATCTACTCGGCGATGCCATAATGAAGGATCTAGCGCGTGAGTTTCATCGAATTTATTCTACGAAAAATAAATAATACACTTGAATGTATGCGTTTTCACAGTTTATTGTCGCGCTCCCTATTACACCGACGGCGGCGGTGTCCTTGTACAGACCAAAACTCAATTTGCAGATCGTAAGCTCACTTTTGGACATTAATAATATCGTTTATATGTTTCGTATCGCATAATATAGGTAATGGCTTTATTTCGAACCTCGATAATGCCTTTGGTAGAAATGTATCCGCCCCACTTGTCCTTTATTTCGGATAAGTTTATCGTTACTATTTTCGGTCCGTATAATAACGGGTCGTAGAAAAAAAATGTGTACGGGAATTTTCCCGGTTAAATTTTCGGTTTTTTTTTTTTTTATACATGTGATTCAGTGCCGCAGTCTGCGAAAGCGAGATCAAGAGCGTTCGTTAACATGGGCGGAAAAAGAGGGAATCAATTTAAAAGTGAGTGGTCCTGCAGTTATGTCGACATTATTATTTATTAAATTTATCGATCTCGAAACGTATTTCTTTGTAGATTTCATGTTGGGCAGAGATACGTCCAAAGGTAAAATTTCGTTAAACTTTCAGTTTAATTTCGTTTCTAACGCGATCGGCTATTTTCAGATGTTGGTAGTCGAGTTCAAAAAGGATCGTATATACCGGTGAAGTCCAACGGGAAAAGGGACGATTCGTCTTCGCCTATTTATGGTGAGTTCGTAAATATGTTAGGTATACATACGGAGGTGATTTATTTCGATCGTACCAATACCGTATTATGTATTTAACTTTATCGTTTGGTATTCAAATCCTAAATGTTGGTTTGTCGTAAATCTATTATCACGTAGACGGTTATAATTATTCAACATCGTATATTAACTTGAAATAATAATTACAACTGTTTAACTGTTTGTCTAGTAATTAGATTTGCGTTTATCGCGAAATGTTCAGAGAAATAAACTCTCTCGGGATTAAAGCATAAAACTATAAGTTTGATGGGAATTAAAAAGTGTAGTATATATATACCGACAGAAGGGAATCATATTATTTTAACCGTAGATAAATTTAGATTTTTGACACGAAATCCTAAATTTCTTCGAATTAACCGTTTTGTTTTTACAAACACCATTTAGCGATAGAAATCAAAAAAAATCATAAAAAAAAACGTGTGTAGGTAATAACATTTCGATAAATTATCGTACTCGTGCTCCGTCAATTCGTTTTCGGCGACAGAAAATTATTCGTCACAATGGTTTTATTCAAGCGCATACAAACAATAAATAAATCAGTAAAATATTAATTTTTTTCTCAACAATTTAACAATATTATTTAACAGAGTGGTTTTCGTGTGATTTGTAGGTATTTACACGGGATCCAACGACATGGATGTTTTTCAAAAGTGGCTGTCGTCGTATTATTTACAATAATATGCCTCCGATCTTCGTGCGAAGCGGCGGGCCTCATCGATTAGATAAGTTTCTGTGTAGAAAGTTGTCTAGTCTTCCGTAGTCTCTGGAGCCTAGAACTAATAGTAAAATATATGATGATTAATAATAATTGATGTTTATAAAATGAAATAAAAATGAAAAAATTATAAACTGTCACGGTTGTATGCATGTTTTATTCTCCACAAGCACGGTCGCCGAGAACACTACTACAGAGGAGATGTACGTAATTCATCTCGACACATAATTTGTGGTCAATTATTGTTTTCAGGTTATTTTATTTTAAGTATTACACACAATATTGTTAAGTTCTAAGAAAAAAGAAAAAAACGTCGACAAAGTAGAAAAAAAGAAAACCGTTTCGGTATGTATTGTATAACGTTTGGATTTTGAATATTTTCAATAATGTTATGGTTACGGGGATAATTAAATAACGCGAAAATTATCCACGGTTTACGATGTAAAAATAATAGGTATTTTTCCAATTTGTCGTCGATTATTATAATATCTTAATCTATTTTTGCAACGAAAATTAATTACGATATAACCGATCAATTTGATGATGATGCACAGTAGAGCGAGCGTTGTTGCGCATTTACACACTAATTGCGACCGGAGGGATGGCGCGGACAATCGATTCGCGCGAGCGACCAAACGACGACGATTGGAAATTAATAAAAAAAATGTACATTCGTTTAAAACTACTGTTTAGTAGCTCGTTTATAACGCGCGCACATGACGAACGAAGGAAAACCATATTATGTGTTTAAAATAACAATGGCTCTACTATCGGCGCGTGTACACAATAAGGATTGCTTCGAATTCTGCGATACGGACGATAAACTCAGGAGTGTCCTGATAATCCCGCGAGCTCTACCGATTGTTTTTGACATTGCGATTGATTTATTATTTTACTTTGCGCGTTCAGCGCGCGGTGATTAGGTCGAGTCCGCGTCGTGTACGCTGCCCGTAGATATTTGTGTGCGTATCATTTGAACGAGACTAAATTAATACTTCTTGTTTCTTCTTCTCACCAACGATTGACATTTATCCGGCGAATAACGACGAGAAAAAAAAAGAAAACCCGTAAACTACACAAGAGCAACTGTTGAATTATAATTCAATCGTTACACTCGACGGAACACGATTAGGAGTTGCGAATTAAAATAGTAAATATGACGATAGTATTATAACTTTAGTACGGTTGGATCCGTGGAGTAAATTGGAATAATTAGCGTCGGAAAACCATTTCTCGCTTTGAACGTGCGATAAAAAGCTACGGAATCGAATTCGCCACTTGGACATCGGCCGCGTTTCGTTACTCCGTATTCGTTATACTAACGAACTCGGATGCCATCAATAACAATGTACTCGATCGATCGGACGTGATAATAACATTTTCATCCGTGTCGAGTTTAAAGTGTACTTACGACGCGAAGTACGGACAAAGAGTCGGCCTCGTCTCGGATGCCCGTATCTCTTTTAAACACCAGATAATGATTGTTTGTTTTATGCCGCACTTGGAGTCTCGAGGTAGTTACCAAAACATTAGAGCCCCTCCTCTTTGGAATTTCATCGAAAAGTTGGCGAATAAATAAAAAAAACCATTTTGTTTTATTTCGTGACATTTATTAAAATAATAAGAGAGTTATAAATACGTTTAAAATTTAAAACATATATCATTATCGTATAATATTCACCTGGGAATAATGATTATATTATTATATAGCTGAATAACCCGGCTTCGCCCGTGTGCAGTATAACTTTTTATTTTATCAGTTTTTTTCATTTTTACCCCTTTTTACTCCGGTAGGGGTCGAATTTCGGAAAATCCTTTCTCAGTAGGTGTCTATAAAACTACCGTCCGAATTTCATTCTCATAGCTCCAGCGGTCCCGGCCAGGGGAATTTTTCAACTTTTTCACAACTCTGTGAAAAAAAAATTGGAAAAAAATCTACACATCAATCCTGAAATTTTTATGCCCAAAATGTACACTAATTTTTATATATTATATAGATAGGCACACGATAGCATTTCGATAACATTTAATTGAAATCGCGTCGCTCCATAAAATTGATTTACTATAATCTCGAACGTCTTTCTACTATCGTCAGACACGCTATTTTATATTCAGAAATCTCGTGTGTTATTTCAGCTATCGATTTATCGTATACATTTAGAGATACGCCCACACGCCCAGTGCGGAGGACATATTATCGTGTTATAGTGAATCCGCATTCAACCCCGGCAGCCGCGTAACGCGAAAACCGTGCGTTTTGATTTTTTTTTAAATTCGTCCGTGTATTCGTGTTCGCACCTTTTGTTTTACCTTTTGATCGACCTCGTCTCCGTTTGATCATCTCGCGTTTTTGCTGGACATCGTACTACTTCGCTGTAGCCTCTGGGCAGACATAATACTTGAGTTTCTGGTTGGTGCCGCAAGTGTTGGACTGCCAACGATACTGGACCTGGTTAATCGGTCCACTGTACAATTCCAAAAGCTACTTAACTACAAAGTTATTTCACTATCTACGTGCATAATATGTGGTCACATTACAATACGGTGCGAAAAAGTATAATTGAAAACGCGTATTCACGTGAACGCGAAACGACGACAATAACATAAAATGCGTAGAGAATTAATATTACTCGTACCGGTGATAAACACGATCTTATTGTATTCTAGAATAAAGCATTTTATCGTATCTGCATTTGAGATCGGTTTGGCCAAAATGTATTTTCTAGAAACGATTGGCAATCGTGGCTCTGAGAAAAATTATACGTTTTACAAGTGATATGCGGTGGACGACCCGTGTGCTTCTGTCATTTTTTCAACGGTGATCTGACATAATATTATATACAACCTTTAGATCATTAATGTTACATTGAAAAGTTATCGATTATCATAAATATGATATGTAAATGCTTTTCAAAAGAATGGTTTTTAAATTTCATTTACACACATAATACAATACCTATATTATTGAATATTAAAAATTGAATACTCGTAGTAGAATTTATATTTTCATTTACGCCGGAAAATATAAGTTTTTAACTTTTGTGAAATTTTTAAGAAGCCATGCTCCGATACGAGTTGAGGATATTTCAGAATACTGCAATTATTTGTTGAAAATCGAATAATTAATTTTATTATTAAAGCTAGTGTAAGTTTGTTGGCGAGGGTAAACGTATACCAGGTAGCTTTATTGGTAGATCAACAAATTAATATAAATTAGACAATAGTGCATTTATAAGATAGTTTGTCTTAAAAGTTAGACGTGTTATCTAATTTAATTAGCCAATTATCGGTAATATCTACTATTGTGAAACCAATTATTCGATTTTCAATTGCAATACGTTGAAATTTTCATAAAAACTTGTAATATGGGCGTCGTGCGATTATCATAGAAATACCCGATTCAAAAGTTCAAAGTGGGTCAAAGGGGGGAGAAAACAAATTTGACTTGAAATTCTTAACTGTGTAACTGAAAACAAAAAATTAAACAACAACGAAAATAAATATTTACGGAGATATTTCCATCGGCATATTACGGCGAATCGTTCTGTGAATAAATTATTTTATACACGCACTCCTCAGTAAAACATTCTACATAATTAAAATCTGATACGACGTGGAAATCGCGCACGTTTCCCGTGTTTTGTATAACTTAATTTAAACTGTCTATACATGGAATTCGAAATACTTTCTTATAACACAACGTCAAACAGTACAACAGGCCGTTAATTTATGCTAAGAAGTAAGAACAGCGTACCGTAGGTAACCGGATGAAAAGTGATTTTAATACCCTTTTAAGCTTATACGCCCGTAGTTATTTAATTTTAAAATGTTCGATTTGAACCAGATTGTGCGGTTCCCGTGCACATAATTAGCCCGGTGGCCGTTTTTTAATTTTAGGTATCGTCGATTTTAATTTTTTTCTCGAACGGGAAATTTTTTTCAGGATAACAACAGATGTCACCGAGTAGTAAGCGAGGATTCACCACTGTTTCGCCGCGTAAACGATACATATGTACATTGCAAAATAGAGGGAAATAAAAGAGTTCTGCAAGAGTAGACAAAATACAATAAAAAAAATGTCCTTTTCGAAAAGTAAAAATCTACGGTTTACCATTTGTTTTTTGCCGACATAATTTCAACTGAAATAAGTTACCTGATTTGGACCGGGTCAAGTAATAGTGCGACTCGCCGTTCATTCGAATCACGTTTAGGTCTATGGAAGCTTTGTCCGTGTTTCGCAGTCCTCCGCAGTAACATATAATTAATTTGAAATATGCTCTGAATCTGTTAACGAAACATTCATCGGTTATTCGATTAGGCGTACGCGCGTATACTGACCAGACGACGATGACGACCCACCTTGGATTCATCCAGTAGTAAATTATCGGATTCACCATCGAGTTGGACATCGCTAGCCAGTAGAAACTCAAGAACAGGTCTTGTACGTACGCTTTGACCACTATGCCTTTGTTGTGGTACGCGTACACGAAGTACGAGTGATAGGGCAGCCAACATATCAAGAATATCGTCACTACCACGGCGAACATCCTGACGACCTGCAAAATCACAACGATTGCAATTGTAGTTGTTTTGGTTTGATATTCCGTTCATAAACGCGAAGCACGCGCCGTCGTGTCATTTGAAAATTGGTAATTATTATTTATCGGTATTATTAATATAATTAGTGTAGACTATTAGAGAAATACCCATATTTCGTATAGGACATTTGTACAGCTTTTGTTTTTAATATTTTTAGTTATTCTAATAATTTACTATCGACATTTTTTGTCAATATAAAATCTTAACATTTTGAAAGACACGTGTCACGATTTCAATTGCAAATATTGTACACCAATCGTGTATTGAAATTCGTCATACTATATAATTGAATTAAGTTAATAAATTAATAAAGTTATTCTATAAATAAAGTAATAAACGTCGCTCAATTAGGGGATAAAAAAGAGCCTCGCGGTATGAAGTGCGCGACTGTTGTTGAGCTCATAAAGTTTTTTTTTTATGATTCCAGAATATCGAAATTATTGACTACCATGCGAATACAAAAGCATTCCGGATTACGTCCGGACCAAATCATAAAATATCCGAACCATTCGTCGTGGAAACGTTGGGCGCTTTCGACCGGAAACAAGTGAGTCATATTATATTCGTGTGTATAATAATATAAACACGCGTCATTGATTTTTAAATCATGTTTACGATCGTGGTCGACGTCGCGCACAGTGTCGAGAACTAGGCAAAAGGCAAAAAAAGAAAAGAAATCAAATCGAAATTGAATTACGCAAACACGAGTCAATTAAAATTCGGGGTCCGAGGCGTCGAGAGCGATAGCATACGTATACTTGACGTAGTAGACGCCTGGAGAATCGTTCGGCTATCGAGTACGTGTATTGAATTCATCGCCGTCGGTCAACCCACAGTTGGAAATCGTTTAACGAGAAAAGTAAGATAAATATCTATTTGTGAATGATCGCAAACGAAAAAAATAAACTAACTATTTTTATTTTTTTTTACTTTTTGCAGAAACATCGATTCAAAAGTGGCAAAACGTCACCGGGAAAAATATACATTCTCGACTATCGAAAAGAATGTACCGGTGAAATTCGCATCACGGCGAATATAACGTAATATATTATATTTCATAGACGCGCGCGGAGTTTACGAATTTCGCAGGCCGACTATAATTAAAATATAATTGTTTAACGAACGGATATTGTTCCGTAAAAGTCGTGCGCGTAGTGTACATAATAGTAACATATAATATACTTAATAGTTCGTATGGCGCTCGGAGGGTAAACGAGGAATATTAAAATAATACCTCGTGTTTTACGCGAAAGTATGTTAACTGATATTAATGACGGTTTCGTAATAGAGCATGACCGAATAACAAAAACGATGATTTAATGGCCGCATCAGAAATGTCCAAAAGCTGTTTAAAAAAAGGAAGTAATTGTTTAATAATGGTAACCCACATCGGTGTTTTAGGAAAACTATAAATAAAGTAGAAACGAAAACAAAAACTCTAGAGTGTCTAGATGTAAAAATTGTGATTACTAAAAAACATTATAAAACATTAAGAACGCGTTTTTTAAAACATAAAGAACATTCACGTGCGTGCGTACTACTCAGAGTTATTGTTTTATCGTCGTGCTGTGAACGCTCAATCTTTCGTAAATGTACGAGATTTTTTCCGTAAACTTTGAACCAAGTACAATACTAATATACATACGTCGTATTATGTATTATAGTTTTGCTCCTCGTTGTTTGTTTAGCTGAATTTTAAAGTTCGAATTGCTCAACTAATAAGTCGTATGGAAAAAAATTTGAATTTCATCGGCTAGATTATTAGAAACGTCTAGTTTCGAAATATTATTTATATATTGCGATTATTTCGAAATCGGGTACAAAACCGTAACGATTATATTAACGACGGAAATAAATAAATATATATCGATAAAATAAATAAATAAAAGACTGTAAAGACTGACTGCAAAGTGAGATATCGTTTTTCGTTCGTGCGAGTTACGGTTGTTGATGATAGATTATTTTAATATTGTCAACGGTGTGGAATGAAGATTCTGTTTGGCCACCGTGAAGTCAAACACATTTAAATGCTTCGATTTAAAAACGATAGTTTTTTTTTTTTTTTTTCTATATAGGTTTTATCGCAACAATAAAATCGGGGATAATCAAATTACACGTATTTATAATATACTTCCGGTATCGATAAATTCCATACTCGTTCGTGATAATAATAATAATTGTTATCGTCGTCGGTTGTTTTTGTCTTCGACGTATTTTATTTGACATTATGTTTAACGTCACGTAGGACGTTCTAATAAAAAGTACGTAAAGCTTTTAAATTTTATGTTTATATCAAAACCCGTAGAGTATGACTTTACTGCTGTAAAAAGAGCGAAGAAAACAAATTATGAGGAACAAAATTACGGTTTAATAGGTTGCGAAATACCGGATAAAAATATTTTTCAAAATGTAATAAAATAATAGTGCGCGGTCAAACGGTCTATAATAAAAACACTTTATTGTGCCCGTCTATACCTACGAAAATGTTTTGCAGTAGAACAGTAGAAATAAACGATCGCCGTCGGCATTTTCCGGTGTCTATAACGACGCGACGCGCGACGTGTAATCGTCGGATTTCAAATAATCGTTGTTTTTAATTTTTCTTAAATAATCACGAACCGATCGACACGATAATATCAGCTCGGTTGTGCGGTAACTCCGGCGCGAATTAGAAAACTTTGGCTATTCATTTCCCCCGTTGTACACGCGATAAAAGAATATCACGACGGTCGCGTTTTTATTAAAACCGTTGTGAAAATTATCGATTCGAGGAGGTCCAAATAATTGAATTCAAACAGTTTTTTTTTTTTTTAAATTTTATTTAAATTACGTTCTCGAAAACGTCCGAGTGGCGGTGCACTCGCGCGCCCCGTTTGCCTGGGGGATAGAGAGCGATTTTGTCTCCGGAAAATAGTAAGAACGCTTTTTATTTTATCAAGGGAAAAACGCGTAAGATTACACGATTTAACTTACAGTTCTCGTCCGCAGAGAGAGAGAGAGAGAAAATCTTTTGAACGGTTAAAAAACAGTATTAGAATTAACATTTATTTTTTATTTTTTTTTCTATAATTTGTGAGTTATTCATATCGTTAAGTTCCAAGTTATGCGGTATTTCTTCGAGTATATTCAACTAGATTTATGTTATTATATTAGTATACACAATGAAACGAAACACATTTCAAACAATCGATCGGCAAATTTCATAAAGAATAATACTATCGTGGCTAAAATATATTCCGAGTGAATTTATACATTTTTAGCAAACACACATTAAAATTATTTATGAATATTTTAGATTTTATCGAAATAATAAATGTTTGAAAACTGACGCGAGTGTTTTTGGGGGCTAACTGTAGGCTATTACGTCATTAGAACTAAATATATAACAAACGCTGTCGTATAGAAAAGTCGATTTACATGTAACAAACATAATGAAAAAGAAGCGATTCGTTCGCTGCCCTACTTTTGGTTTCTTTTCATTACGCGAATTCCAAACGAATGGCTTTGAATTCTGTTTCGTCGGGTTTTAATTTGTTTCCTTGGCGAGCTCCGTAAAATACGTTCAAATGCTATCGTAGTGACATATTTTTATAGTCTTTATGCATCCGAAAATTATCATAATGCATCCGAAACGGCGGCGGCGCGGCGGCGACGGCGGTCACGTTGTGCGACACTTGCAGCGAGTACTCACTTTTCTTTTCGATTTAATCGACTCCACGTGCCTCTGAGTCATTTGTCCGATGGTCTTACTGCCCCATAGTTCTCTGCCCATGATCGTGTAACACACGGCCATCACCGCCAGAGGTATGATGTAAGTGACGCATAGAAACAGTATGTTGTATCTGAAAAGCGAAAGGATAATATTATTGAAATCGATAACTCACACACATTATAACACTACTAATTAGGCGGTAGTTGGTGAAGAAATCGGAAGCCGAGTAGAAAACTCACAGTCTGTTTGTGTAATGTAATTTATTTTCATTATTATTCTTCGATATTGGTGATGATTTTATTAAATAATTGTATTTCGTCGCTGACGATTGTTTCATATGATTACGAGTCCGGCGGAAAGGACTTCCAGATTCGACGAAAATATTATTATTGTCTGCGGAGGTTGGAAACCGAGTTTCTGCACAAATTATTATAATCGACGCGAACGGAAGTGCGGTATGTGCAACGGGTCTGATACGAACTGGCTTTTGTTATTGTACGAAGTTATTTGGATTGGAATGTTTGGGGTTTTTTTTATTTTCCGGTAGAAGATAGTTTTTGCTGCGAGCCCAAATTCGGACGGACGCTTTATGTTCGTATCGATTTAATTCGACGTTATTTTACGCGTAAATTGCACGAAACGACCCCGTTAAAAAGTACGCCGCGCACACACACACACACACACACGAGTGTCTCATAACGTAGACTATTTTTAATCATATTCGATTGGACGATCCAAACGAATTTAAAAAGTTTAATCGCGATCGGATAAAACAACAGTCGGTTTACGTTTCGTCTCGTCTCGTCGGAGAAACGTCGCAAATGAATAATTCGTCGGACGTTCGCCGTAAACAATGGGCAACATTGATTTCGTCGTGATAATACTCGTGTGATGGTTTTTTCGTTTATTAGATACGTTCCACGCGAATTCGATTTTTCGGTAAAATCTCTAACGCGTTTTCTACGTTGTTCTAGAACGAAATCCGCGTGGAAAATTCGAAATTGTCGGAATTTCCACGACGCACCGAGCAGCATTCGGAATGTAAACGCAATCGTCGTCCGATGTAGGTAGATTAATTTATTTAAGTACTCCCGCGCGTTATATTGTCACACTTTACATCACCGCACTGTTATACACATTTTAATTGCGCGTCTGAGTTTGTTCGTCCGGAGAGCGTCGCTGATGAGAATTTTTCTTTCCACAGTACATTACATCCACGTGTAAAGCGGTATACGAGCATCACACACACGCGCGCGCGCATTATTCAAAACGACGTGCGCGGAGAAAAAAAAGTTTCCGTTAATTAATCGACTACGCGGCGAACGTGTTGTTGTTTTTTTCCTCTTAACGTGCGATAAACTTTCGCTAGAAATTTCTCATACAAAACGCGAGTTATGGTAAATCGCGACGAATCAATACGTAATTAGTCGCAATACGGGGGCGTGTTCCGCGGTCATCTGACGATATCGCACTAGTTCAATAGAAAAATCGTCGAGTATGCAACGGCTTAATTTTGTAATGATAGGCACAATATGCCATCATATATTAATGAACACAATTTACTATATTCCGAATTCTCACGTTAATATTTACAATATCGTATACTTGTGAATATAGCTCATTAGTTTACAATATTATCGCTTTCCTATATCAAATCAATATTGATAATTACACAATCATGTACCTGAGAATACAGTTTAATAATATTCTCACGTTTGTTTTAACAACACCTTCGATTTAGATAATTTATCAAAAAACACACAGACGTGCCGAATTGTGGCATTACTGTGTAATCATGTAATAATTAAAATGCATACAAGTCTGACAAAATTAATAAACAATTGACAATAGCAAAAATCACACGAAAACAGGCATAAATACTCCTCACAACTCTCAAACATCGCCCAGTCTCTAATCCACGTCGCAGGAACTGTAAGCCCATGTCTATAATTTATTAGTATCTCGTCATTTTCGTGTGCCTTTTTACATGTATGTTAATATTCTAAAGTCAAAACGTAAATTCTTTCTTTCAAACTGATCTATTGAACGCAAGGACAACTTCCGAGTCACTGGTGTATTATTATTGTATATTGTAGAATTTCAGTCATACGGTAATAATACATTAGACTTCAAACTTCATACTCAAAAAGAGGTAAGTGGAACAATATTAATACGTAACATGTTAAATCATATAAAAAATCCCCCTTTTCCCTTTCATTTAATGAGTCGATCCAACGACCCCGAATAACTTCTAACACAATATTACATCGTCCTCCGTTTATATCGAGTGGCTGCTGCAATAGGCCAAACTGTATCTGTCATTCTATATATCTCGATAGGGCAAACCAACCACCCAGGTTTAGTGTGATATTTTAAGGTAATTTACCAATAGTAGGAAACCTGTGAATTAGCTACCACAGATGGATCCCATAAAACATACCCATTTCCTTCTCTATTTTTGGTTTATTACAATTTCCGAGGAGAATTTCGTCGACCGATCGCATCGAGTTTCATAAAAGTATACGAATACTTTTGTTTTTGCGAAATTCTTTTTTTTTGCTTTCCGTATAAATCCATGAATATTTTAAAAGCATAAAACTTTGTCGAGTTAATAATAAACAGTATGTTGTTTTCGAAAACTATTGTTCGAAACGACTAAAAGCAGTCCGTAATAATATCATGACTGATTGTGCCATAAATAATATTATATTGATGAATGATATTGTGAAATGATTACACTGTTTTAAAACACCATTTTATACTGAATAATAATATTATATAGCGGGTCATTTAGAGTTGGTATTTTCTACCGCGTTACCGTTATAATACGAGTATATAACCAAAACGAAACACAAAAACGCGAATAAACTTTTAATTCATTTCTCTCATTAAAACGTAGTGAACTTTATTTTATTTGTTAGTCGCGAACGTCTATTGACCGTGTTTCGTTTTTATTAACACACAACGAAAGTGTCCGTGAATTGCACGAAATTTCATTTTGAGTACACCGCAAAAACATAGACACGTCGCGCGTCGTGTTGAAAGTCATTTCCGGCAAAACTTTTTTACTTTCCACCGAAAACAATAGATTTATTAACAACGATAAATTTTCAATTAAAACGCAAGTCTATAATGTGTTATTGCTTGATTATCGAATAGACTCTATTCTATAATCGATAATCTATTCTATAATCGATATCTAATTGTATGAATTTTTTCGAGAAAAAAATGACGTGAACAACAAACACATTAAAATATACATTCTCACTCGAAATATCTAATATTTTGAACTATCTCTTTCAGTATATTTTATGCACTGTTTCATTATCGTTACTATTAAATTTAAATAATGTTTAGAATATCTTGCAGTTTATCCGACAAATCTGAGTTCTCGAGGCGGTGGTTAAATTTCCCCTTCTAGTCGTGTCCATATTTTGTAAGCAAATACATTTTATACAAATTCGCGCCATAATGCGTTTCATTACGATATAAGACGACCGTTTTGAACCGTCGATTTATCAAAGTCATCTTCTGCTAAGAAGAGGGTCCCAGTTGTTTTCGCACGCCGGCCAATT
Organism: Drepanosiphum platanoidis; assembly: GCA_948098885.1. Taxonomy (NCBI): domain Eukaryota; kingdom Metazoa; phylum Arthropoda; class Insecta; order Hemiptera; family Aphididae; genus Drepanosiphum; species Drepanosiphum platanoidis. Next base: position 5,921,292 of record OX402532.1, read on the forward strand.
TTGTTTTGAATTTTTAGAGGTAATTTGTTTTCGGACACGTAAAAAGATTGCATTTCCAAATTAACGTGTCACCCCTCTTCAACGCTGTCCACTGTACGCGAAACAAAACATTTGTATGTGTCGGCGCATTACATCTCAAACATGTTTATTGATGATACATATAATATACGAGTACAAGTAACGAAACCATCTATATCGGTCGCGCGCTCGTGTCAAAAAAGCCTAACGTGCCGCCGAGATGAAATGAAATACACGGCGTGATAATATTATTTCGCCGACACCGGAAAAAAAAAATAAAATAAAATTAATGAAATTATTTATACAATATAATGAAAACATTTATTATTGGGATAGCAGCGCGGTTTGGCCTTTTAATAAATATATTATATCGCGTCCGCTGTTTGATTCGAAAATAGTTTTACTCCGACGACGCAAAACTTTTATGAAAATTTAAAATCAAATAAAGTAAACGAATTACAGTCGGTTCTCCCGGTTGTTATTCAAAGTCACTGCTATAACTACTGTTGTTTGGCGCTCTCTTCGAATCGCGCGCTTACACATTTTAATTACTTCAGATTTTTAATCTCGGTGTGGGTAATTCACTCTTTCAATACTTTCGTATCGTTTCTGCATTTTCCCGTTAAATACTCAGTCCCTAGGTTCGATTTCGAAAACGAAAGCGCGCAGTCCCTTTGAATCCCTAGTCACGTCGCGCGTCGTCGGCATCTCGGGAACGGCACCGCAAAGTGACTTGCATATATTCCACCGAATCTTTTGTGTCGGTGTACGTTTTTCCCTTTTTGAAATCCTCTCTTCCGACACTCGTCGGAATGCTCGGCGACCTCTAACGCGATTTTCCTTATTAAAACATAATTTCAGCTATAAGAATATTATATCGTCATCTACAATCATTTCTCGCGCTCGGTTTTCGGGCGGACGCTCGGCTTTTTAGCGAATTTTTACGCCCAACGTCTATTCTTGGCGAATTATTTTCTCGATAACCTTCTGATATTTGTATTATTCGTACTGATAATTTCATTTTTCCGTTCGCGTTTTAATTAAATAAATAAATACAACGGAGCGAAGCTTTTGTTTTGAAAAGACCCCGCGCACTCGTGATAATGGAAAAAAAAAATAAAAAAAATAAACGACGATAATAATAAATCGACCGACCGCAAAATTCGCGGTTCCTTTTTAAAAACCGAAACCCATTCTATTTTTCATTTAATTTCGGCCCATTTCCTTGCCCGCGCCGTTTATCTCCCGTCCCGCGCTTCCCCGGGCCCGAGCCCGTTATCGCCGCGTCCGCTTTTATCTTTGGCCAGAATGCAGGTACACCCACCCGCCCGTCGCAATAATAAGTTTAATATGTACGCGGAAATCTCATTAGTTGGTCGGCGACATTAGAAGTCTACACCGACCGGCGCCGTCGGCAACCGCGTGTCAACGGGCTTGAAAACGCCTCGACCTCGCGACGGGCGGACGTACAATGCAATATCTTTTATAATATGTTTTAATAAGTACACGTGTTTAGAACGGTGGTCGTTTGTCTTCGTCTCCTTCCGGACAGGTAAACCGCTCACGCGACCTCTTTGTCGTCGTCGTATGCGCGCAGCGATGTGATTAGAGGTTTGAGCTCTCCCCCCCCCCACAATTTTAAAGCGATTACAAAAAAAAATGTAATTGTATATTTTTGTGTTTTACATATTTTACTTGATTGTTTTTTTAAATTTTATACACAACTTGTATGGAGCGGAGGAAGGATATATAGAAGTCTGCCATCACGGTCGTGTTCAAAGTTCAAATAAACAAACGAAACGATTATCGTCTCAACACGTCTACTGAGAATTTTCTAAAAAGACAACGGTACAGACTATCGGTGATGGTGAGGTGAAATCGATTCGGACGCGTGTAGTCCTTTCTCTGGTCAATCTTTACTGTTACAAAAACTTTAGACTTGTTCGAATCATCACCATACACGATAAAGTACAGTTTATTCAACCGGATGTACACACTAGATCATACTTGGGAGTTTCACAGGACTCGTTTGGACACAAAAACTCTTCCGTGAAAAATGACTTGACTCCGTAAAGAAGTAGAAACACGCACGTGTGCACCAAATTTAAATTGAAAAAAAAACAACCATTATATCTAATCAAAAGATATAAACGATGACGAAATGAGTATGACAGCTTTGTGATGTGTAAAGCAAAGCGAATGATTGTTTTTTTTGTTTTGCGGGTCTCGTTGTCTATATTTATCAATATTGTTTGTTTACGACATTATTTATAACGAGAAAAATGCAGTTTTCACCCGCTGCAGAACGTGCGCATCCACATAAAAAAGCTGCTAAAAAACTTCACTATAGAATACCAACGAGTGCTCGAAAAACTTTTAATTGAACATTCTATACTATTCGGAAGACAAAGTCAATCAATATTTCCTATTGTCGACGAAAACCGCTGTGGATCCAGTTCGCATTGTGTTATTCGATTAAAATAATATACTAATATTATATATCTTACGAAAAGTACGAGTTTATCGACAGGTGTTCTACGGTTCAAATGACATTCGATAATAAGGACAAATTTTTGTAGAACTCTCGAGTTTAGCTTCGGAATATCTTGTTGTTTGAAGGCGACTATTTTATGGCTAAACCGTTGTAAAATCGTGTACTTAATATACGAGTATAATATATTTATTTTAGAAATTTCACAACGCCGCGCGCCGCGCCGTACGATCGGTCGTTAATTTCAACGATATTATTGCAAATAATGTTGTGTGATGATAAACAACGGGAAAAGGTTGTGTGAAATATTCCGCGAAAATATTTTTAAAGACAATGCGTGCCGTCATGTGAAAAAAAGGTTGGAAACCTTGTCCTCGAACGAAATACGTCTGATCGATGTGTCAAAGGAAAAGTAGTAATAACAACGACAGCGGCAACCACAAAATACAACGTATTAAAAACAACAGCGACACAAAAATAGGGCAAACCGTATAGATACCGATGGGAAAACAGCTACGACAATAAACACGTTGTCGGTAACGAGACGGCGCACACGCGTGCACTTGGATCGGGACCGTGAGACCGACGACACTATTACGTCCAAAAAACGATCGTATCAAATCGAAGAAAGTCTTAACGGTAAAAAATTAGTTCGTCGTTAGACCATCATATTATTGAATTGAGTTCAGAAATTAAAAATCAACATACGTTTTCGATTCGACCTAAACTAATATTATAAATTCAGTAGCGTCCAGCCTTGCAGTATTTTTTCTCCGGCCTTTTATCGTGACGACCGTGCAATAATAATTAATAATAAATAATGTGTTTTCGCGGACCTCTGCAGCACGTGTGCGCAGCGAGAGATTTTTTTTTCCCCCGTGCACCGTGGGGGAAAACTTAGCTGGTCGTTTCGGAAATTAATTAAAAAAAAAAAACGACAGGACTACCCGCGTGGATTACCAGAGTATCGCGAAAGTCCGTGTTTACCATAGGTGTGTGTTATTTTCAAAAAGAGAAAACGGACAAACCGACCGGCTGTTATTAAAACACGGAAACGAATAACTTCGAATTAACGAAACGTTATAACATTGCAGGGCGTTGCGTTTTTTTTTTTTTTTTAAATTAATAAAACATTAAATGCTCTTAAATCACGTTTTGGAATACGTTCAAAATTAAAAAGTTATTCGATCTGTCGTTTGTGGATATAATTTATCGTTCGACCATTGTGTGTAGAAAAAAAAAAAAAGGTAGGTACGAGAAGAATTTATTTGTTCAAACAATATTATTATATTTCAATATTTACCACGTGCAGTTATCGATCGACAAACGTTTTATTTTTTCATCGGCTACATGTCGGTTTTGTAATTGGTTTTTTTAAATTGTTTTCGTACTGCTCGTCTAACTATTTGTTTGTTAATTTCAAAACAGATACGGTATGCGAATGTCCGTAGGTGCACACGTCAAGTGTGCACCTTTATTGTTCGTTTATTAACATAAAATATAATAACGATTATCATTTTGTCTATCCGCGGTGCATCTGTTGGCTTACGAGTACATTAAAATATTAATCATCGAAATTCCGCCGTGGAAATAATAGTAATTTGTAATAATAATCGGAAAGTTATTGTATTGGATCGTATCGCGGGTTCGGATTAGAGAGCGTTAAAATGTTCCCGCGTCGCATCAGCGTCCCAGCGACCGGAGTAAATCAATTTAAACGAGTTCGAGGTTTGTTGTCGGGGCAGATGTCGGTTTGCAACGTACGTATTATAATAATATTATACATAATATATGATTTATATTACGAGCGTGTACTGTACTAACATGTATTCTGTTTTAGAATTCGGGTACCTCCCGTCCGGCCAGAGCATGTAGCACGCCCTCCTCAGTTCTCCGTTCATGTACCTAAAACAAAAGACAACGTTCAGCGAGCTCATTGGAAAATATCAAAGTAACGCGCAATATATTCGTACGGTAATATACATATTATATTATATTAATGACGTGTAAACTAAACGGTATAATGTCAAACCGTATAATGGGTTTACGTGCGAATAAACGTTACACTCGCGACGAGACGTTGTCGGCTAACTCGAGTTAAGCCAAACGTACGTTTCGCGGAACCGCACGACGACGTCTTTTTATTGGCTGTATAACGTGTGTCGGTATCGAAATAATATCAATCGGTGTATCATTGTTATGCGAGCCACAAAAAGAAGAAAAGCGGTTTTCCAGACACGTGCAAATATTAGCTTAATCGTTTTTATTTTTAAAATTAACTCGTCCTACGCTGACTAGACAAATAAATACCAAAGCATCCGGCGTGACTCTGGTTTTTTTTTTTTTAAAATCTCGTAGGAATCTTAAAGACTATTTTACCGATTATTTATTTACTTTTTTAAAAAGTAGTTACTATAATTTCGTACCCAAAGTCCCCTCTTAAAAGTTAAAACCGAGAAAAAAATATATCAAATCGCAAACGTGTATATACGAGTATGCACGTGATTTATAGTCATCACTCATCATTACGAGGGCGGTTTTTAAGCCGCAACTAAATATAAAGCCGAGTTATAATGACAAAGTACTTTTATCTGGACGAAAAAAAAAACCGATAATTGACGTATAGATTTATATAAAATATTTTTTCAGCGAAACTCGTCTTTCACGCGAATGTAACATCTAACGAGAAAATAAAATAAAAATAATTGTTTACACCGACGACGTTTCCAGCGCAGTGTCAGGTTGTCTTACACAGTAAAACAAGTGTTATACATGTATATTTTATCGTCTACGAAGAAATCAATGAAATAAAAACGCATGCTTTATTTGAAAAAAAAATAATAAATACATAATTATTATAAAATTACAGTAGGATTTTGTTGAACTCTCTTTGAAAACTTTTAGGCGTGTTATTGTAATTCGATTGTGGACTCGATTCCTTCCATAGAAAAAGTTGAAAACGCGTTAAAAATATATAGAGTACCTAACTCTATACCTATAATAGCGATTGGATTTTTAAGCGGTCTCGATAATTATTTGCTTTCAAGCATACCGGGACGTTGTAACAAATAATTATCGTTTAAAATAAACTATATTTCATAATATTATTAATAACAAAACGTTAAACGACAGCGCACTTGGTACGATGGTCACTACTTATGTACTTATTGTGATTGTATTGAGAAAATCAAACCTTTTCGTTTTTATGTCGGAATACAGGATGCACGGCATGGCCAGAAACACGCTGATGAGCCAAATGAGTACAAGTATCGTCTGAGTTCTCGTCTTGGAGCGTCTGTGCCGCAACGGATGCACAATGGCCATGTACCTGATAAGAATATTATAAATACATAATTAATGTCAATAATTTATTTCCGAGGTATTTTAATTCGACTCGAAAATTATTCCGCCACGCACAGCGCCAACACGACGCAAAACGTTCGTTTTAAGTACAAATTACCAACCGTCACCGTCACTAGCGCTCGTGCACAAAGAAAAATTAAACGTTATAAATGATATTATCAAAACAGAAGACGGACGTTTTTTTGGTATTTTTTTTTTATTTGTTATAAAAAATTTGTTGTAAATTACTAATCCAGATTTTATTTTATACGGCGATAAACATTACGGTTTACTAACGCTCGACAGATTAAACACTATCGACTTTATGCCGCAGATTACACTATAATAATATTATTACGGCATTCGACGGTCTTAGTTTATTTTGTAATTCGTTGTGATATTAATCTTCCGGCGAATCTATTGGGCAAAGTAACCGAACGGTGATTATATTTAAATAATTTATTGACCTAATATCGTGTACATTTTAAGATCAGAGAGAGAATATACGTATTTCACTCTCATATAAAAGCAATTTCGATCGGTTATGACCTGCTGTGTGGGAATAGATTTTTCGGAAAAACGTCGGGGTGAATATTATTAGTTCCGCTTGGTTGAAAACGAAACGGCACACATTTTCGGGTGTTAAATTTACCCGAAATGGGGTGGGTGTGGTGTTTTCTTTGATCTCTAATAAGTAAGTAAATGAAATTATCACGTAAAAGAAAAACCACGTATAACAATAGAGGATTCAGCGTGTGAACACAATCGTTTCCTCGTCGGAAATGAAATAACAATAATACGACTATATATACTTACCCTCACGTTATATTATGTATTCAAAATAGAGAACCACTTTTAAATTTTTATACTCATTCTTATGCTGCTTACACGTATACATCTCAAATACTCTATTCGTTACTTTTTATCGAATAAAATAAAAATTACCACGTACAGAGGCGGCCACCGATGGGAAGTTTTGTGTAGGAAATAATTTTTATTTGACGAGAATTCCTTAATAATTTGTACAACTTTTGAAAACTTTTTAACTCGATGTTGTAAAATTCTGTCGGACAATTTACTCCTCTCGGTAACAACGTTTTGGCACTGCAAAATACTGGCTGTAATTAGCGGCTTTTATGGCAGGTTGTAAATTGAAGTCGAAATCCGCTCGCACCTGTCCGTTAAGTGAACTTTATTAAACTCTCCAAACACTCGTATTGTTTAGAAAAACTCAAAAGATTTCCCGTGTGCAATTTATTGTTTAACAAACGGCAATGAAAAAACAAATAAAACAATATTGTTGCGGATAAAATCGGTGAAAAAACAGCACACGGCAGTGATGATAATACGTATGATTAAATCCTCGCGTTTGAAGAAAACCAATAAGAATAGTAACGTTCTGTTTGAAAATCAAACGCAATATTTTAACACGATTATTTTAAAACGCGAAAGTCCGCTCACTTTTACGCGCGTTTAGTCGGGTCGTTTTTTTTTCTCTTAAAAATGTAAGCGCAAACGGCGCGCGGCGTAACGGTTGTAAATTGCGCTTGTTAGAAAAAAAAAAAAAACCTAATTAATATGTTTTGTCGTCGCATAATTTTTGTGTTTACTCGAAACGTAGTATTCGGTCTGTAAAAACAACACGAGAACGAATACTCGTCCGGCGTACAAACGTCATGTTTTCGTCGTCGTACAACGCGTACAGTGAGCGACGCGACTAACGAAGAAAACACGTCGTAAATTATGCGTCGATCGTCACGCGTCATATTTCTGTTATTTTCCGGAGAGCGCGACCGTCGCGAATTCTCATAAACATTCTACTTTGTATTCAAGCGCACAATAACGTCAATTTATTTTTAATCCCTCGCGTTCGAGTGTAAATATTTGCCGAAGAAAGCGTATTCCTTGACGCACACGTTCGGTACATTAATTCGTCCGTTGTTTGTCCGTCGTGTTCACTTGAAATTTTGACGGCAAAATTATCGATACGAATTAATTCGCGCGCGTAGAGAGGAAATCGGGCAGAAAATCCGAAAAAAAAAAACGGCGTTGCCGGTGGAAAAATCGCGCGAGAGATTTTTCCGCTCGGAAACGCGCCCCGCCTATAATACATATATAGTCGGGCGGCAAATATACAAAGTTCGGTTGGCCCGACGTCACCCGCGTTCAATTGATGATCTCGCGTAGTGGCGCGTGTGCTGTAGAACAAACATAATCATAAAGTTTAAAGTTACAGCGGACCATAAAATGGTAATAAGATTCTCGGAGGTGAAATAAATACGGTCCTGACGCCTGCCCTGCGTTCCTTCGGTCCTCGCTCCCCGATAGATTATACGACTCTTTCCTAAATTAGTGCAAACAGTCCGCCCAAGCTGTTGTCGAAAGTGCTTATTCGCGTGCCACGCAACGCGTGCTCCCACGTGCAATGCGTATAGGTACTTAATTACACCGAATATCTGTTTGAAATATAGATTATATTATTATTATATCGCTGTACGTATGCTTATAACTATAGGGCTGTGAATTTAATGCACTGAAAAACCTTAAAAAATGCAATAAAATATGCACTTGAAATGCAAAAAAAAGGAATATTTAATGCCAAAAATTATAGTATAAAATTCGTTTAAAATTTCATATTTATATTTATATTAATATTAGGTACAGGATAGTACATTACATGCATAAAAAAGTTTATAGTAAAATTATTAATCAACCAACTTAATTCGTGACTGATATGCCGCAAATAACTTATGTAGTTATCCGTAGCAATTGCCTTATATTTTTATCGACGTATATACAGTCTGTGTACAAAAACAAATTTGAAAAAGGAAAATATGATTTAAAGAATTAAAAACTTAAAAAAAACGCAAAATAAAAGTTTCATAAATGGATTCGTAATTACATAATTCAAATTATGTACTCACATAGCTACGTTTCACAATCACCAAAAAAAAATGCACTTTCCTACAAATTCACAATTCACATATAACGTATTTTTATGCATTAATAATAATGTTATAAATATTGTGTTAGCCCCGATCGTTTAAGTAGGTATACAATAGCGCAATAAAATTCGCTTATAAAACGATAAAAACATTTTTTTTCTTTTTTTAAACAACACTAGTAAGTATATTGAATTTTAATGAAAATAAAAAAAACTCGTAACAAATAATTTGTCAAGTTCTCGGTAAAGCATATACGGTTTTATAATGAAAATATAACCGGATGAAAAAAAAAAAAAATGTATTTATATTAACGTATGTGCATGTATACATAATATTTATTATTCGTTTATTATGAGGGTTATTGGCTGTCTCTGATAAACACGCGTAATAATCGACGTTAATATATTATAAATATCGTCGTAATGTTTTACCCGTGATACGTTTGCCAAACGCATCGATCGATTTAGGGACACGATTAAGATTTCGACACACAGATTTCGAATTCATTCATTTGCGTTCCTAAAACTTGAATTTTTTTTACAAAGATTATTTTATTTTTTTTTTGCGATTTATTTACCGATCAAAATATGTATTATATAGGAACACGCATTTGTTTTGAAAATCCGTTTTAGACTTTTCTGTCGAGTAATTAAATCGATCAGAGGTTTTTTTTTGCAAAGAATACTTCGTAAAGTAGCACGCCTCGCGTTTCGGTATCTCGTCCTCTCGGGCTTTTGGGGTTTTGGACGAATTTCAATTTTAGACGTCTGAAAAAGAAATAACTGGACCAAAGTCATATCGAAATCCGATGAAAAAGAGCGAGAAAAAGAAATCGCAAAGTACTTTTGTTCGAAAAACGCTTTTGACCTTTGAACAGACGCGCAGATGTCTGTGTTTTTCCTCAGATCTAACGGTGAATGTAAATTTAAAATAAAACTAAAGATTCAATTTCACGATTTATTCGTGCGATTGAAAAATGGTTATCATAAATCATAATAATCATTGGTTTTGTGCATTGACTCAAAGAAACCCGTTAATATGATTTTTTTTTTTTTTTTCAGAAAGTCGACAAAATTCAAAAACCCATAACAACGACTTAAACAAAACGGCGTGATAATGGTGATTATCACGTAATTATTGAAACACGCACCACTTTAAAGTATTCTTATTGATCCAATAGTATGCAAGTTGATAATTTCGTCGTAATTAATAGTTCCGGTATAGATATGTTTTCAACTTTATTTTGACTTCGTGAGCGTATGAGTAAAATATTTTTTGGGGTAAAACTCTGTTTCATATATGTAATTATACATTCCATCAAAACAATATGATCGCGTGGCAGCTTTGGAGGCGAGGAAAGAAAAAATGGGGCGTGTCAATTGAAATTTTTTTCGTAAAAAACGATCGGTAAGTGTTTTTCTTAGCCCATATGATGTTTATACTATTGGTTTTTTTTTTAATTCTACTTTATTAAAAAAAAAAAAAGACTCGTTGAAAATTCCATCGTCAACTGTACATAGTTTCGTCGTAATTTTAACAATAAATGGTAAATAAAATATGAAAAAATGTAATATGATAGGAATCGCAAATATATATACTTTTGTAATGACATTATCGTGATATGGTAATAGAAAAAACAATTACATTTTTTTACACTAAAAGTTTGCGCTGAAAATTTCTTTTATAAATATCAATACAATATTATAACAAGCTCGCCGTTGTTATTTATTTACAATTCGATAAAACATTAACTTTCTCACGAGAACACTTCTTATAGCTGTTACCAAATAATTGGATAATATTAATTAACCATATTTTAATTAGATCTGCCTAAATAACCACAGTTCAAAATGTATATTAATGCTCTGTCTACTTATCATTTGCAGTTGCGATTAAATTCGTATTATTTCAGTTAATGTGGATTCTAGCGCAACAAACAAAATATTGTTCGTAATAGTTTCAAAAACAAAATCGTAATTAATAATAATCAAGTAGACTGAAACTACCGTCCATAGAAAGGCTTAAATTGTCGTTTCCGACTTCCCCGGTTCCTTAATCAGAGTCGCTTAATAAGTTTTCGAATTAGAACTTTAAGAGGGTGTTTATTATGCTGTTAATATGTTGGTTTTTCAGTCGCCGACTCAATTCTTATATTCTGAATTTTAATTTCAAATGTCGGCGAGTTCAAAAATTTATACCAAATTGTTTTACGCTCAATCGAAAATGATTTCGATCGATCTCGGCGTTTCGTTCGCGGTTTTTCCAACCATCGATTTCCGGTCGACTCGGAAATACAATTATTTATAAACAATTCTTTATATTGTACCGGTGAAAGTCCGATTTAAGGTTCCGGGAAGAACGAGGAATTCGTCGATTTTTACGACGTTGTGTTTTTTAGTGCTGTGTGCACTGTACAGTACATAAACCCTTTTTGGGGTAAAAAGAGCCTTTCAAATGTTTTATTTAGCCATTCTATTGTTTTGGAAATTCAACGTCGATGGTAATTTTCAGAATTCACAAGTAGTAGTGTTTCATAAAATTGCATAGACTATGTAATACCTACCGTCGTTGGTTGTTTTTTTTTTCTTAACTGAAAACAACTTCTAAATAATGTTGATTTTCGTTTTTCGACTGTTTTTATTTGTTTTCATAAGATCAGTGATTTTGTGGTTTATGGAAATAACGTTAGGGTTTCGAAAGCCAGTAGAAAAAAAGAAAAAAAAGAAAACGTCGACACCGATATTTTTTTCACAAAAGTTCCGAAGTCTTAAAATATCGCAAAATTGAACATTTTCATGGACACGGACGATTTTTCTTTTTAATCTTTCAGATATTCAATGCCTAGATGCGTATTATATTATGCGCCGCCGACCTGCGCCGAAAATCGTTTTTTCGAATCGGATGATTTATCATTGCTTTCAAATTTAAACAAATAAATACGACTGGCATAACAAAGGACTTGCATTAGGGACCAGTAACACCTGGTAGCAGTATTTCACTGGATTTTTTTTCTCTCCTAATATTTGGTTATCTCATGAATATAAAGCAAATAAATCGCCTCGGCGGCTTTTCACCTATCAGCTCTTAGATGAAAGTTTTTGTTCGAGTGCAACGCGAAAAAACTTCTTTTAAAACTAAACATTAACGACTTGTTGTTACTAAAATGGCGTATTAAATACTACTTCGAAACGTCCGGGCATACTCTCGGGAATAGTAATTATTGCGTTATTTCTCTCTCTCTCTCGATACGGGCAACGAGCACCAGTATAGCCATAGAAGTCCCGTCGGGAATTCTAAATAATCGTAAAGTATCGAAATGCAAGTCGGCCACAACCGGCTGTCAAAATGACTACAATTAAGTTTTTACTTTCCTGTTGATTTTCTAACAATCACTATACACATGGTTGTTTGAATTTAATTAATATTTCGTCGATTCCCACGAGTTTTAACATGCACTCGTATAATATATTGAGTACTCCTTTTGGGAATCGATTGGAAAATCGTTTTGTCGGAAAAAAAAAGAAAAAGATTTTATCTTCCGTTTCGTGGAAATTTCTCATTTCATAATTGCTTCATTGTAATCAAACGCACACGGCAGAGATATATTTATTAATTCAGAACGTTTGTAATCTGAATATTGTGTAATACAATAATGTCTTATACTTGTCGTTGGTAATTTTTCCGGCGGTAAAAATGCATCGCAGATTTGTTGTGGTTTATTTTTCGATAGGAGTTATTGAAAACGGAAGATACGTGCACCGCGTGGTACGAGGAAAAACAGAAATATATTGAATTTTTTAGCGAGTCACGAGGTTTGTGTTCGCTAATCTGTTATAAAATCAGTAATTTCGCGTTTAATGGTTTGAAATTCGAACAGATGATTAGTTTTTTTACATTATTGTCCTCGCGTAAATGTATACACTTATAAATTATTACTGTTATAAACTACGGGGAAGATGTCGCGTACTAATTGGATTTTAATGTAACGGGGATAGAAAGGAGTCGGTTCGAATGCGGTTTTTCATCGATCCGGTTTTAAATCCAAGGAAAAATAAGGAATTTTTCGATTATTACAAATCGTCGTGTACGTCTGTTTTTGTTTTACGCATAATAATCTGGGTGTTCATTGTGATCATAGTGCGTTGGAATACGTTTCGAAAATGGCTCCGAGGCGTTTAATAGACATATTTTTTTACAAAGAGAAAGAGTATGAAAACACGTGTCTTTTTCTATTTCCAATTATAGAAATATATTAATTATTTTTCTTCCGAAATAATATACATTAAATCAAAAATAATGATCATTTTAGTCGAATGTTTATTACCGAACCGGCGAACACTCGGACGTCGTTTGTTTTTTCGTTCTATCAGACGTGTATCGTTACTGCGAATAGTAAATACGCGCGGGCACGTGTCAAATTAAAATTGATAAATTAAATAAGTTTTAACCGTTCATCGGAGTCAATGAATATTCTATTTTTATGCGTTGTGTCGCGACGTTTTTATTAGCTATTCACATAGAGTTACTCTGTCGCGATTAATATCGCAATAATACGGACACAGCAGTCGCGTACCAACAGTGACTTGAGGTAATGTTATTGGCGTGTAGTATTATAATATGCGCGCAATATTCGTCCGTCGTAACTGCGATTCTAATTCGTTCGCAGACGTATTAAACTATATCATTATACCGACTTACCCATAGAGGCGAAAATAAAAATAACCGTTAAACCACACGTTTATTGAATTTCATTCGTACACGACGAAGGAAAAAAAAGGAAAGAAACGAACGAATTATTCGTCTTACACTCACGCGCCCTGTGGCACGACAACGATACGATAAAACGAAACGCGTTACGGCGCGTATAACATTGTAATTTTTCAAACAACAATAATAATAATAAACCGCGGCGTAAACGTTTTCGAAACTCGTTACCAAATACGAAGTGACTTAAATGGCGAACGCGAGCCGCGTTTGGAATAAAACGGATAATATAAGAGCACGTGCCGGAGACACCGTTTGAAGAAATATGTTGTTGCGGCGTCTGAGTGCAGTTGCGGCTTGTGGTGTAGTCGTGCAAACACATTAAACGAAGAAGATGCCGAGAACGATCGGCAACGGGGAAACCGCCGACGGCGCGGCGTATCGATTGCGAGAGGAAACGACATAACGCGTACGACACGTAGAAGATTGATGGTGAACCGTAAACAACAGTGTCGTATTATTTCAAAAACGTACACGCGAAAGGATAAACGTGCGAAGGTCATCCTCTATATTTGAATTACGACTGCGTTTGAATACATTTCGGAATGCCGGTGATTCGGAAATATATTTCGAAAAGTCAAAAACCGACTGGTTTTTTTTTTTGTCGCGTTTTATCTCAGAGCTCAACGGGTTCCGGGGCGAGAAAAGGATTTACGAAAAATTAAAAAATTATTTCAGTCCACGGAATTAGTTCTCACGTCGTGGACGTCGGCGGACGTTGCGTATGGTATTCGATTTGTAAATATATTTATCGGTCCTATACTACGTACATATTATATTTGTATTATACAACAAATTTTTATTTATCAAGTGTACACTCGTCGCGCGTACAAATTGGGGTCATACGCAATTTAAGAGCGAACTTATTGATTTATTGTTTTATTTTCTTTATTTTATATTTATGTGTTGCAAATGCACGTGCTCTAAATCGCCATTCTCTTCATCTTTCAATATTGATGCTACTTCGAGAATGAAATAAGGACCTCGTTTATTTTTTAGTTTTGAATTCCTTCAGTATATCAATGGAAATACGCGTGTCCGAACCGAAATGTTCCGCAATATTTTATTTAATAAAATATAATGTGTCCCGCATAATTGACAGTTTGCCCGTTTCTAGGCTATTTCGTCATAAGATCATGTACGCTCGTGTACGCGTATTGGTGTTTTTTTTTTTTTGATTTCAGCTGCCGTATCGTCGAGATCAGTCGTCGTCGTCGTCGATTTATTTATACCAATTTTATTTCAGTTTAAATAGAATTCGATCGCGTAAGGTTTCGGAAAAGTTTAGCGAACAAAATAGCTTAATCTTAATGTAAACTCAATGCCAAAATCGATTATGTTTGATGCAAGTTAATTTGGAAGTAAGTAGATTATTTTCGTTTTAGTCGATTAGAAATATTATTACTATTCAATTTTATAAAATATAAATACAATTTTTTTGAAAATCTACGAGAATGTATGATTTGGAGAAATAATATAAATATTCGATTACAAAAATTCTATTCGCGTTTTTTTTGGTTTTTATTTAGAATTTAACGTAAATTAAAAAAAAAAAATCAATATATTAGTCATTATAATTTTGTTAAAGCCTGTGTCGTTTCTAAAAAAATATTTCACTATAAATATGCGATCTCAAGAAGTTTCAAACTTTAATATTATTATTAATTATAAGAAGAATTATTATATTGTATTTTGATATAATATTTTCTCGGCGAAAACTAAACGATGAAAATGTTAAATAATTATATTCGTGTCGCTTTTGATTTATATTATACAAGGAAGCGCCTTATTTATAATCATGATAAATAGTGTATTTTAACAAATTGGACTATTTGAGAATTTTTTTTTTTTTATAACAACTTAAACATACATTTGCCGCTGTCCTTAAAGTATATTTACGTAACTATAATTATATTAGTGTCGGGAGGAGCGTTGTGACGATAAATTATTTTCCGATTTGTTTTGAAAGTGAATATAATTTAGATTTCAACGTTTAAATTAGGTATATTATTATTCTTATATAAATTTGCATTTCCTCGTCACGTTTCAAATCGTATACAACTTACTTATTTTTTATTCCTACATTAAAAATGCATACCAAATAAAAACAAACAATTAAGAAAATTCTCTACTACATAGTTGTTTATAATTGTGTTATTATTATGTTTAGTATAAAAACAACGGCTTTAATCTATATTTCTTTGTTCGAATTATCCTATTAAAAAAGTTACCCGTTATTGCCGCCGCCGTAGGAATTAAAAACGTTAAAAGAAAAAGCGAATTTAATTTCTCGGGCTGGCTTGCTATTGCGTGCACAAATATATTAATAATCAAGTTTAATTATATTTACGAGAACATTCTGCCATTTAGATAACATAAAAAAATTATACCGGACCCTCACAATTAAATGTAAGTCGAGAGAGTAGTACTTATTGATCAGGCGTTTTGTTAATTTAGTCAGAACTAAAGAGGGACTCTACTCCTTGACGCAACTACTATAATATAGCGAAAGTGTTAGAGCTGCGCTGGCGTAGTTGTTGTTGTTATAAATTTACCATCGGTGAAATTCGTTTCTAAATACAAATATTTTTGTGCGCCATATTAGATAAATAGACGAAGAACGAAAATGAACTTGGCGTACGAGACACCAAACAAAATCAAAATTGCATTTTCATCCCTGTATACCGGTTGGTAATGATAATTTTTGTATTTTTCATTTATTTTAAGTCACAAGGTACGTAGCCATTCTGTGGTTCATGCTTTTATGTACATTTCTATGCATCGCAAATTGAAAATCGAATCGTTGATTTCATAATTAAAGCTAACGTAAGTTTGTTAAAGAAGGCGCCAACTTCGTACCGGGTAGTGTACGTATATATTAGCTAATTAATAAATTAGTATAAATTAGATAACCTTTTCAACGATAATAACATTACAGTCGTCATTCGTTACTGCGACAGTACATTTAGTACAGCTGTATAAATAACTACTTCAGTATAATATGGTAGTCTCTATCGAAACATTAAATATGTTATCTAATTTTTATACTAATATTTATTACGACAGACAATACAACTACCGAGTAGACTTACCGTTCGATTGGGAAACTTTGACATTTTCATAACAACTTTCACCAAGAAATCATGTCTGTCTGGTAATTTTATTGGAACGAAATATTTAGAAGTTATTTTGTCCGGCCGGTTAGCGTGTGAAAATACGAATTTGACGAAAACCGAACAAAAAAAAAAATTGAAATCGAAATAAATATCTACGAGATATCGGGTCGACGGGTCGCCCTATATTTACGACGGATTTTTATGATTGTGAACCTCGGGTTCCGGAAAACACGTTTACTCGTAATAGAATTTTAATAATATAAAACGATAATACAGAATATAAGAATTACATTTTAAAACTCGGCCGTGGGACGATCCTTTTCCCCTTATCTTTTCACCGATTGGTCGAAGTCGACTTGACTAAAACACGGTTCCCGGAAAATTCAATATTGTAACCGATATAATTTATAATCAGTAAAAGTTTTACTTTTTTTTTTATTATTAAAAACTCGTTGCAATTTAAAAGTACATAAATTTTAAGTTTAAAAATTGTTGCATGTTTTATGTAAGAATCATAATACTAACACGTTTTTAATTTTCAATTAGTGTTATGAAAAAATATCGATCGTTCGCTTCGTGCAAAACTATCAAATTACAGTGGAAAAATTAAAAAACTTTCAATATTGGTAAGCACATTATTTTTTTAACATTTACGAATATTTCAATTTTATAAACATGAAGTAGGTACTATTTATAGTACCTGCTCGTTAAAGCGTTCAAACTATTATTAGACCGATAGGATTTCTACAATTTAAATTTTACTCGTTCGTAAATTTTACGTCCGAGTTTTTTGTTTTTTGTAAGTATTCGCATTCGTTCAATAGTCACTGTTTGCCTCTCTGGAAAGTTTTGAAATGGCCTTAGAAACGGCGTCATCGTCGGTTTATTAGGAAAAAAGTTCTTTTCGGTTCGTCCAGTCGAGTCGCGTCGTGTGCAGCTTTCAAATCGTCCGGCTAGGCGTTGACGGCGAGCCGTACGTAATTCTCACGTATTCGCGTCGAGAACTCGACGACTCGGGACGGCCCGTTCTCTCTCTCTAAATTAAGGTTAGGAGAAAGTTATTTTATCCGCGTCGAATTGAAAATCGCCGGCGGCGCACACATTATAAATTATATTCCAGGATCGCGTGATGATAACAGGATCGCGCGTTATTCGGTGATTTGATTTCCGTCGAAAAGTAATTCGTGATAAATGTGCCTACGCCTTATTTCGGACGTATTGCCGTTATCAGCGCGAAACCGACGTTCACCCCCTCGGCGGCGACCGTTCCTCATACATCGCAGTATACTCGTACATGGGTATCGATTTATGTTTTTTTCGTTTCTCTCTACGACGCGACGTCGCGCGTCGTTTCGATAGAACGTGCGGTTTTCACGGTTCCGACCGCACCAAACGAACGCCCAACGGCGATTTAATATTATTCGCCCGTTTTACACATCCGCGATATTATGCAAATATAATTACAACGAACGATGCGCTACGAGCGTTGCAGTTTTTGATAAACCCGCGGCGAGCGTGCGTGCGTTTTCGCGCGCGCAGTCAAATTAATTCACCCAGTTTGTAGGTAATAAAAGGCGAACAAGGAGAGAGAGAGGACTCGTGCGCACGGTTCTCTTTTCTCGCCCACGGTTTTTACTATAACGCAACAAAATGCACGGGTTATCGTGCGCCGACTTCCGAGAAACGTTTCGCGGTCGAACTCATTGATTTTCCATATTATACTTCTCGACGGCAGGCGGTGGTGCGGACAGAGGCGGATTGGATAGCTATAGCGAAATTCACGGGCGGAAAGATTTCATCCTTCGTTTGCCCTTGTCGTTATCACGTGAATTGTATTTTTTTTACTTTTTTTTTTGGTAAACGAACGAACAAAACGATATTAAAATACGTTATTTTCGTCACAAATGACAAATTAACAACGTTAGAAAAAAAAAACAAGAAATTTACAATTTGGTCATTATCAACACAGTTTGAGTAGACATTTGTGACATTTTTTTTTACGAACATAATGTTTGGGGTAGCCCCAATCACTACCCTATCTTTTTATTAGCGAGGCGGCGAAATTATACTTTTACTGCTCCCCGAAAAAATAGTGATTTTCGCACCAGAAACGCGTAACAATCGAATAAAAGACCAGTAATTAGTAGGTACCTAATTAAAATCGTCTAGTTCGTTATGAATACATAATTATGTAATAATAGTAATAACTATAAGTGTGTTTGCGTGATTACGTCATTTCAATATCGCGTGGTCGACGCTGTCAACGAGCCCTCCTGCTCTCGCCTGCCGACCAATCAGGGCCGAGCTGCGCGCACGCCGAAATACAGCGGCTTTCTAACGCAGCGTCGTGTGCGAACAAGACCAGTCTAGTGTCGACAGCGGTTCAGAAAGTTCTTCTCCGTTTTAACGTCGCAGTTTTTATTTCTTTCCATCGACAATGTCGCCAATCGTTATTGTTTATCTCGTCGACGACTAATCAAACTTTCAATCGTGACTTTTTTTTTTTTTTTTTCAATCGTTTTTATCGAGAGTGTATCCGTGTTACGCTTACTTTATTTCACAAGCCAATGCGAACGCCCAACAGCAACCCACCGCGACAAACCGTGAGTATTACCGATTATATTTTATTTACAATCGATAGATCGAGGTAGTGGGCGCCGATGAGGGGTAGTGTAGGGTAAAATAAGTAAAATACGTCTCGTTTCGAGACGAAACAAATATATAATAAAACGCGCGACGCGGTGATAATGTGTTTAGGATAAAATATTATTTCACATCTTGTTCATATTATAATATAATACACGTTATGTATACACTCCAGCGGGGTAGTTACGGGGGGAGGGTGTAAGGGGTTTCCACCCCTCAGATATTATATATTTTTTTAACGATATTTAATTATTATGTACCTACTTACATATTATAGTAAAATGATATTTTTATTATAAATATAAAATATAGAAATTAAAATTAATAAAATAACTTATTTAAACCCGGGAAAAAAATTCTATCCACTGATATACTCGTATTACTTATAATTTTAAATTACAAATGATTTAAAATGTCGGTAGAAGTGCCGTCGCAACGTGATTTCTTCTTAGAGCGTTTGATGATTTATTTTTTTTCCATTCTTATTCTTATCGTAAAATTTTTTTTTTCTCTTAAAAAACGATCCTATGCGCTACGCGACGCAATCGTATAGTCGAACCGCTAAATCGTCGGATGTGCGGAATACGTGAATACCGAGACTATATTCCTACAGACTGTACGCGTACCGATATAAGTGAGTAGTTTTCCGTTTTTTCCGTGTTTTAACGTTAAATAAATCTCGAGAGCGAACGTGGTCAATAAAAAGCCGTAGTTGATTTACGGAGAAAATGTTATTCTTGCCGGCCCCGAGCACTCGAGAGTAGCGCGCGTTCGAAATACAGTAGTGTTTTTATATTAATCATCCGACTAAGTGTAAATTAACGTTGTTTAAAAAAAAAAATATAATAATATCGAAATACATTTTTTCTTTTTTGTCAACACAAACACAAACAAAACAAAATATAAAAGTATTTTTTTGTTTATTTTCGGAGTTTACGAGAGCGGCGGCTATAGTAAATAATAAACTCGAAGAGAGAAATAAAAGTTTGTTTGTCGTCGGAATCCTTGTGTCAATGATTCAATGATAGATTCGAGAGAGTAGGGTAAACGCAAGAGACGAAGAAAGTAATACGTCTCAAATTGATCGATATCGTCGCGTTAGTTTTTTTTTTTTCGTTTGAAATTTCCAACAATTCTACGATTCGATTTTGTTTTACTACATCCGTTTAACTGTTAATTGTACACCGGAACACGACGACGTTAGCTTGGCAAATACAAAATAAATATTTATCGTGATCGAGTTATTGATATATTGTAAATATACGAGATGGTATTTATTTTAAATCGTTTTTTCTAATGCAATCGCGACAAGAACGTCATAGTTGGTCTACACAAAATACGAGAATTTTATTGCCGTATAATTTAAATTTTTCGTTTAAAAAATAATAATCGAAATAATAATTTTTACTATCATAATATAAACTTTAATGTTTATTTATTTTTTTGAGACCAATAAAACCCTACTTTTTATTTGTTTTACTACTATCGACGTCTATTTTTACGTCATGTGAAATCCGTTTTTCGTTTCGATCGATTTAACTCGAACGGAAAAATAATATTGGAATTCACACTCGTATGAAAACGGCCGAGTATTTTCTCTGGACCAGCTAGTGTTCTTAAAGGTTTGCGAGAACAACAACAAAACACACTTTAAACGTGTGCCGAGTGCAATTATTATATAACCTATTGTTGTACGGCTTCGGGGCGGAATGTATCATATTATCAATGATTATTGTCGTTATTGTCTTTTCTAAAGGATGTATAAAAATAGAGATATCCGACGCGATAAATACCACAATAAACTATAAAAATCCGCCGCACCCAACCGCGCCCGACGCGATGCAATTTCGTTACGAAATCTCTACGGTCCGATGACCCTCGTGTACGTATATTTTACAGTAGGTATATAAGAGGTGATTGCGATTATTATTGTTGTTTGGCGTTTTGTTTTCAATACCGAAGTTATTGCAAAAATAACGCGTTTAATTAAATACGTATTTCACGAGCGTTCTCGAAAGACGTCCGAGTGGATTTCCGTTCGCAGTTTCGCTCAATATAATATACTTCAACGTGTCACGAGATCGGAAATTCCTCGTTCTTTGAAATTTATAATTTCACTCTTGTTCGAATTATATTTCGTCGGGGAATCCGATATTACAAATCTTATTATTATGAAGCATTTTTTCTTTTTTTTTACCCTTTTAGCGCCGATCATTGTCGTAGTCGTGACAAGAGTCTTTTTTTTTTTGCTCGGCAGAAGACGCGTTGTTACATAATTTACTCAGTTATTCGTCTCCGACGAGAGATTTAGAATTTCTATATTATACTCGTATGTGTGTTTTACACAACGAATTCGTAGTGACAGTGCCAAGTGTTGTGTGTTTGGAAAAAAATAAATAATACCGTTATATAACGCGATAAATTAAAATCGAAACTTTTTCAACGTTAAAAACGAATCGGACGAAAACAAAATAAAAATATTCTTCTTATACGAGTATATTATTTACATACATAGTGTAACGTAGTTTTTGATAATTTTTATAGAAACAACGAAGACGCGATCTTATCAGTGCAAGACGAGCTGGCTTAAGTAAATAAGAAAATCATGAAAACTGCAGAGTGAGTACGTTTGCTGGAATTTAATTTCAGACTATTTACGCGCGATTTTTTTTTATGTGATTTTTACGAGATTATGCGATGAAGATTTCTTTTTCAACGAACCGAGTTTGAGTTAACGCGGTTTTTTTTTTTTTTTAACGTACGTTTCGCACACGATAATAATTTAGGTCTTTTATCTCTGGACAAAGAGCATGTTAGTTTCGTAATATTTTTCCACGCGTTAGTTAAAATTTTTAACAATAACGCGCAACATTTCGATCGCTAATGTTTCGGGTCTTTAGCATGTCTTTTATCTCTCGCGAGCTGGTTAGGTGTAATAAACAAGCGCACGCACGTGTATTTTTCGCGACTACATTATTTTGTCGATTTTAAAGCGGTTATTCGGCGAATAAATTGAACGTAAGGGGATAGTTTTTTACGCGAGATTATTACATAACGTAAATAAATTAACGAAACGAACATAATATTATTATGTATTGGCCGTCGTCGGCGCAGGCAATTTATACGCTTTTAAGTTGCTTTTTAATTACTATTACTAATCAGACGCGTTGTAATCATCTATTGTACCGCAGTGTTGCGGTCGCCGCCGGTCGCATCGGAGAACAAATAAAAACGAACGAAAAGCGATCGATTCTCGAAACAATATACGATGTTTGGCACGTTTTACGCGCGAGTGACGCGATCTCTCGTAAAACGGCGATTTCGTAATTATTTTCATAACGCCGAGTATAATGCGCGCATTCGATTTGGAATAAAATTTAGAAGCACTAGAACTTTAGAAGCATTGTTACGACCCTAATAAATTGGGTTTCCGATAAAAGAAAAACACATTTTATTGTAAAACCGCACCGATTTCCTTTATACTCCGGAGTCTCGAATAAACGATATCTAAATGCACAATACGAATACAATTTATACGTCATGTTGTGTATTTTAAACAATTAAAGCGCGACCGCCGCGCCGGGTTCGTAATCGTGTACGCGCGCGATATTCGTTTCAAAGGACACGTCGCGCGTCGTCTGAATTCGCGCTCGTCTCGTTTTTGTCCTTGGCCTCGAAGAAAGTACGCGATAATAAAGTTTGAAAACGCACGTCCTCGAGATATCGATAAACGATCGACGACAAACACACCGACCGTGCGCAGACGTGTATAAATTATGACTGTTCGGTACGCTGAAAATTTACGATGATTTGAACCTTCGTCGCATCTCCATTTCTCCGTCTCTCTCGTAACACACCTATGTCCGCCGAATTGGTTTTTGTTCTCGCGAAATAAAGAATACGACCACGGCGAGTGAAGATATAAAAAAAAAAAAATGCCTTTTTCCCCGTTTTATTCGGGCCGCGCGCTCGTATTAAATAAGTTATAGTTCGTTTTCCGTAGCAATTTACAATGCTCCGAGGGATAGAGCGTATATATTTTATAGACCGACTATTATAAATAGCAAAACGAAAACGCGCGTCATCAACGTTTCCGTCCGCGGCGATATTTTCGCCCGTCGTCCTATAGTTTTCGAGAACGATTTATAATAAGACGACGACGACGACGACCGCTCGTTGATTTGTCGCGCGCAACGTACTGCCCGTCGACCGACGAAAGGATCATCGCGGGAAAACATTTTTCGTGGACCGTTATCCATAATCGTTTTACCGCCGATCAGACGGCGCGATAAATAATAGCGATAATTAAACACGCGTTTAAGATTTTACGATTTACTTTATTTTTCACTAGGGCTGTCGTCGTCGTCGTCAAACGCGCGCAAAGACTACTAGTCGCGTCGAGTTAAATGCTATCGATTTTATTTTAATTTCAATACATTTAAAGACCTATTTATCGATTAAACGATGACCGTTCATAGTAGTATTCCGGTCAAATATATGAAATCTTACGTGTATTACCGACATCGACCGTAGGTATGCGAATAAAATGTCAAAATAAGCGAAAATCTTGTGATTTATTTCTCTCACAACTAATTAATTATTGTCGCGTGGTATTGTTTGTTCTTGTGTGTTTATTAAGGCCACACTTTGATTGGCGTCGATGACCAAGAATCGGTAAAAAAAAAAAATTCTTTTAAAATTATCTATAAAACGTGATAAAAAGTGATTATGCAATGGTTAGAACATGAATTTTGAAATCGAAGAGCAAAAAAAAGAAAGTTTCCACTCTCAAAACGTACCTCTCTAGGCTATTAGCACTCATATCTCGTGATGTTATTACCTCAAATAAAGTTTCGACAAAAAGTTAGGACGGAGCTGATTTCCTGCGTACATACGTATGTTGTACTCACCTGTTCAGAGTGATTGCGACCAGCGTGAATACCGACGAAGCGACCGTCCAGTAAGCAATGAAGTTTGACGCCATACACAGTTCCAGACCAAACGCCCAATCGGAGTTGAGCATGTATATGAAGTTTGGCAGACAGTTGAGCGAGGCCATTAGCAAATCTGAGATGCTCAGACTTACCATATAACAGTTGGTGACAGTTCGCATTCGTCTGTGAGCTGAAAGAAAGAAAAAAAAAAGAACGAACGAACGATATAAGTCATCGGTTGAATTTATAGTATATTTAAATATTTATTATAAGCGTCGGACAGATTTTAAAATCACTTTGAAGTCTTAAATGGCGACATCTGTTTGTTTTCAACCGACGACGCAGTTGAAATAATTATTATTATACGAATAGTAAAATAAAACGAGCTTTTTTTTTCTCTCCAAAAAAACACATTAATCGACGACGCGTTTTTAAAACCCGATTCGGCGGTCGAAGACTCCGCGGAATATTAAAATAACGTATAAATTAGCGCGAATTCGAAATAAATCGAGCAAAAACAATTACGGTGAAAATTTACCGAGTGCAAAAACATTCGAGTACAAAAAACGCAATTTTCGAAATACAGGGTGGCGGAGCAAAAACGACCACATTTGAAATTAACGCCACACTTTTAATATTTGAGTTACTGAGGTGAAAAAAAAAACCAGTTTTAGCGAATTACGGGAAATTTTTTATTGAATATGAAAAAAACTTATGTGTGAAACAAAATGTCCGACAAATGGCGTCCGCGCATGGCGATGCATTCTTGGAGGCGCTCACTAAAGTTTGTCATCACTTTCTTCAACTTTCCCGCTGAAATCGATGCAATTTCACTTCTAATTGAATCTCATAAATCGGCTTATGTTCGTGGCTTAATCACATAAACTTTTGACTTCAAAAACCCCCACAGGAAGAAGTTTTAGGGAGCGAGATCGGGCGAGCGAGGTGGCCCGTGAATGTCACCGTTTCGAAATTCCGAGTGCTTGAGCGCGACGTCTCGTTGACCGTCGAGGGCTTTCTTCAACAGCGAAACTTGAACACGTGCTATATTTTCTGGTGCCACTATATGGGGAACACGTCTTGGAATCTTCGGGGCCACATTACCATGTTCCCGAAAATTTTTAACCCAATCGGCGGTTGGAAACGTGGAGAAAGTCCGAATCGCGTGCGGATTGCGCGTTGTGTAGTCACGATTGACTCATTGTTTCGGAAAAATGTCTCTACGGCGAACGAACGATGTTGAATACTCCACTGCGCCATTGCAACAAGACTTCCCGTCACGTACTGCATAATGAGACGATCCACGATATTGTGTGACAACCCGTCCCAAAGTTACGCTTATCTCAAATGTGGTCGTTTTTGCTCCGCCACCCTGTATATAAAAATAGATTCTACACGTCCGTCGATAAATCACGCCGAATATCGACTTGAGAAAAATGTACGTAACCCGTACGCGCGAGGCGTATGAACACCGATAAATCGACGACGAAGGAATAAATAAAAATACAACTCGACGGCGATCGAGAGAAGAAACATCAATAATACCTATATATATTGACTCCGCGGTACGTAAATTAAAGTATTACACTGAAAGTCTTTTCACCTTCCCAGAAGCTTTTAGTTTTGCCGTTGTCGAGTCGTCAGAGCCGCGGTAACGAAATATAAGCGTTGTATTATTATACCTATATATCGGGCGGTAATACATTGTCGTCTAACAAAAGAAAGACGACGGACATTATTTATAATTGGCGAACAGAGCCGCGGCGAAACTCGAGGTAAAAGTCGAATATTTTTTTCTTCTTCTTCGGTTCACGGGTAATTATTGTTTTCTATTTTCGTTTGTAATAGTCTGAAAATTCAACAGCGCGTTTGTAAATATTATGCCCGTGACCCACTCGTACTCGGCCGGAGGAACGATTTAAAAATTTCGGCCGGCAAACTTATATTTTTATTTGTATTTTCCAGTGGCATGCCGACACCGGTTGGAAACGAAACCGTTATCGTTCAGAAAATAATGAGAATCCCGGAGTCTCGGCCGTACGTATTAAACAGGTAATAACAAAGTATTATATTAAATATAAAAAATAATTTATTAAAAACAATTAAATTTCTCTGATAATAGTATAAATAAAAAGGACTCGCCTGTATTATAATAAAAAAATATGTTAATTTTACGATTGAAAAGTTTCGATTAAAAATCATCACCGGGTATGAAAAAAAAAACGCACTTTATAAGACCTTTATTTATTTAATTTTTTTTTTTATACATATTAAATGTTGTTTTTTTCAGTCGTGCGTAATATTATATATAAACGTCATAGGACTTGAAATGATTCGACCAGTTTTGGGCGAAATAATAACTTAAAAAGTTTGATAATTTTTCCGCGTTTAAATTTCGCACGATTTAAAATTTTTACCAGCTTTTTATGGCTGCACGAAAACTCAATACAAACGCTTTTATACGATTCTGTGACTATATTATTAAAAACGATAAAAACTAATAGAGTTATGATTTCTCCATTCTTATTTAATTGTTTAAAAAGTTGACCGAAAATGTGTTAAACCAGTCATGTATTTTTGTCTGAACAGTTCTTTTCGAAACAAAGAGAGTTTCGCGTGTGATAAAATAGAAAAAAAATAAATACATAATTGATCGATAATTTATTCCAATCTTGATGTAATGCGATTGTATCGCTCAAGTATTTAAGCGCATTCGAATTTATCGTGCGTTTATAAAATGGTAATTAAGAGTTAAATTGTAGTAAACGAAGTGGTAATTAAACAGTGCTCTCGAACCAAACGTAACACAAAAAAATTCTAGCGAATAATATGTATAATAAATCTTTTTTTAAAAACATTTTTCCAATGTTATTATGATACCTTATGGACGGGTTTTAAAACTCAAAGATCTCGTTTCATTCCGAGATGTATCTCATTTAAAACTTTATATCTATTCGATTTTTCGGGTTTATTTTCTGACTTCTTTGTCATTTTTTTTGTTACGTTATTCACTAAGTTTTAATTAGTTGCGAGGAAACCAATTTTAAAGTTTTCGTACTTCTGTCTTGCGTTTAAACAGTTGGTTTAGACGATTATTTAAGGCGTTAAAATGTATCTATAGAAATATACATATATGTTTATATATTTTTACATTAATAAATAAGTATATATGGTTACGAATAATAGATTTTAAAAACGTGGAAAAAAATCTTAAAAATTATGTAAATAAAGAGAATAAAGGCGTTATTGACCGCAAAAATATAACTTCGGCTGTGATATCAACACAATAACGCTCGAGGCTTGCGTAACTTTAATGTAGGTCAGCTTTACGTTTAAAAACAAATTTTACGTCGAGTATTAAATTTATTTTTAATATATTATTTTTTTTTGTAATCTAATGACTATCCCAGACAATTAAACTGCCCCGCCGTTATTTTAATATAGATCAATTTTAAATTTCAAAACAAATTTCGCGTCGAGTATTAAACTTTTATTTCTCGTGCGGTTTTTTTTTTTTTTTTTTTAATCAAATCGTTATCCGAGACGTTAAAGAACCGACTAACCGAGTCAACAAGTCGTCACGAAAGGTATTAAAATAGTTACAAAACTGGGTGATGGAAAAAATAACGCGTTCCATTTTCAACCGCGGCACGGGCAATAGTTGCATTGCACGGTGTATGTATTAGCGTGCACTGTTAACACGTGTGATTTCTGTTTGTGAGTCGCAGCATTTATTGTTTTATTATGCTCCAGGTTTGTCGAATCACTCCGTTCGAGTAAAGTCACAACACGCGAAAACAATGCACTTTACTAGTTCGAAAGTATTGTTATCGTCGTAAAATTATCGGTAAACTAACGCGTTTGGAAAATTATTTTAAACACGTCGAGAAGTATTTCAAATGCATTTATTCGGGATACGATTGCGATTTACTACGACGCGGAATTTACCGTCATTCAATGGTGTCGTTGTACGAGTACCTTTTAATAAAAAAACTATTTCCACTCGATAAATTTAGTATTTTCAATCGTTTAGAATTCAAATAATTACTAGAATACTTTTTTTTCGTTTTCATTATACCTCGCTATCACTAACATAATAATAATAAAATCATATAGATTTACGTATATATACAAATAGTTATGAAATATAATACTTTTATTTTTTCAAACCTAATCGAAAGAAGTCTTCTTCGAAAATCGAAAAAATCATTGAAATCAGATCATTCTACCAGGCGTGGGAGTTGATTTTCCTGTCCTGCTAAGGCGCCGCCGCCGCTTTAGAATAATTCGTTTTATAGGTTATGGCGAATCGAGTTATGATAGCGTAGAAGATAATTGAATCATGTTTGCTACAGAGATAGGAGAATAATCAACGATCTCAAACCGTTATGGAGGTAATAACTTATATCAATAACAATTTTACAAAAATATTGAAATGCTTGATAAGCATCCTTTAGTGAAAAAAACTTTTTATTCGTTTCGGCACAAGTTTGTGCTCCTTAGCCTCGGTCGAACGAATGTTTTCAGCGGCCGACTTTATATTGTTCGTCGACCGAGTTGAAACTTTCGGACCACAATGTCGACGAATTAATGTTTTTGAAAGACAACCGTCAATTTATTCAAACATTATAACTTTCTACTCCATGACTTTTAACTTTTCATTAAATAATTACCAATTTATAATATTTGAAAGACGACCGTCGCGGTCGATTCATTCAAACTTAAACTTTGAATATTACAACTTTATAACTTTTTTTTGTTAAATAATTATATTTCTTTTAGTTAAATTAATTTTTTCAAATGTTATTCGGCATTCACTTATTAAAATCTAACGGTTTTTTTTTATATAGTATATTATTTATACGATTAACCTATTTTGTATTTAATACAATTTTAAAAGTATTTTTCTCACACTTGTCTTTCGAATGTAAACAATTCTGATTTCAATGATATTGGTAAATTAGAAAAAATAAAAATGAATCAAAACGCGATAATACGGCGTGTTCGACGGACAAAACGTTTAAAGAAGTATTACATACACACGATGTTTATATATTTTTTTCCTGGCACTTTAACACTTAAGACTTAGTCAAGTGTATTATTACACAAAGGTTAGTACTTAGATGAACATTTTAACGATAAATGTTCATGAAATATATTGTTAATTTTCTACGTTTCTGATTTATTTCGACTATAAACCAAATTTATAACTATAAATTATTTCAGTTATTAATTTCGAATAATTTATGAGCGATTAATTTTGTTAGTGCTGTTTAAAAGCATAAATATCTTTTCGGCCAGCGGTATTAATAGTTCTATGAATAGTTTACCTAGTAAAGTAAATGAATAAACATTTTTAAACTGACGCGGAATATCAATTTAACGAATATTAATTTAGGTTGATTCTGTTAACAAAAAAACACAGCTCTTCGTCGTGAATTTGTTATCGTTATGGTATTTTATTATCTCTGTGGTATTTATTTATTTTGAGAACTGAAGGGCATCTGTTCTTTTACAAAGTATATATTTAAAACAAATACAAACTTAAAACGAAACAAAAAATAAAAAAAAAAATGGTTGTAAACTTGTCAATAAATAAGTATTGAATTAATTTTATACGATATAAAGAATAATAATATCAAAGTTATATACATAAGAAATGATAGACCAGTAAGTTATGGCAAAGCATAAAAATAATAATAAAACGAAAAATTTTAAGATCATAGAACACAAGACTAATAATTATTGATCGGAAATTACATTTTTTACTTTCCTTTTTTTTAAATCTCATCTCATATTTATTTGTTATTATATATAACTAACTGATAAAATACTGTTCTCGTTACGACGCGAGATTTACGACCAAACTAATGAGATTGTCCCGTAGTCACACTGTGTTCGACTGTGTGGTACAATAGAAACTACGTGTCGGGGTGAACATTTTTTTATAAATATCCCGCGAGAACAGTGGGCGCCAATGCGAATTTGTGATTAGAGTGTTTTACATTTATTTATGTTGAACGGTACGACCGGCGCGGCGGCGGCGCGTCGTCTCGAGGATACTACTACATTCGACTTGGACGTTTTCCAACAGATTTCCGACCGAAGAGCGTGTGTCGTCTCGTACGTTGTCGTAACCGGATGATAAATTCCGAGACGTCCTTCCGTAAGCACCGACGAACCGGATACTTTGTCACACGCGCCATCCGCGGCGGTAAACAGTTGTAAATTCAAAGTTTTTCGTGTCCCTAATGCGAAAACGCGCGTTTGATCACACACACACACGCGCGCGCGTTCGTTTGATATTTTTTCATACGAATTTACGAGTATTCATCGTACGGCAATATTTAATACTACTATGACATGGATTCGTCAACCGAACGCGCCGGAGATTCCATTGTTTCGAAAATATTTATCGCGG
Source organism: Drepanosiphum platanoidis (assembly GCA_948098885.1). Taxonomy (NCBI): domain Eukaryota; kingdom Metazoa; phylum Arthropoda; class Insecta; order Hemiptera; family Aphididae; genus Drepanosiphum; species Drepanosiphum platanoidis. The sequence continues at coordinate 5,951,969 of OX402532.1, forward strand.
CATTTTATTGCCACTGTAATACGACGGTTTATCGTCGTAGTATTGTTATCGGCGGCGGCGGCGCATCGAAAACGGCACGACCGAATCGACGCGTTCTTGTCGAATAATGCGAAAACAATTTTTATGTACCACGCATATCACACCGTAAACAAAATTTAACTTGTTATATTTAATGTTCGGCGGGGCCAAAGAGATAAAAACTACTCGGATCCGACACCGGGGGCTCAGTATTTCGCCGGCCGCTCACGTCGCAAAACTCGTTGGTCAGACGTGTCTGTACGTATTCTTATGTCTAATATTTGTCTAAAACGTTTTTCCTACCCGTAAAGTCGACGAGAAAATCACGATTACCCGCAGCCCGTCGGATTCCGAACAGTGTTCTCGCTTTGCTCGACCCCGCCCAGTGTAAATTATATCGGGACTGCTGAGGAAAAATCTTTAAAAGAAAAATCGTTCGTTGCCTCGGAACGTCTATTACACAAAGGATATCCCGACATCTGCGCCGTCGTATATATATATACGTATGTGATAGTCTGTCGGCAAAAGTGGTGGACTCGACGAGAGGTATATTATGGGAAATAAAACGGTCGGATTGATATTGATGTCTCGAACAGGATTTCCCGTATAATATCCGAATATTTGTTGCCTCGAAATGTTTCTATTTTCGAGTCTCTTTTCGACACCGCTCTCGATTAGAACTCACTGCTGCTTAAATTATAGTCGAACGAGCTACGTATGCCGTGGGTTTTTATCGATTTCGTACGGGCGGAAAGTTTTGATAATACGTATATGCAAATGAGGGGATCGAAGCAATTGTAATCAGTCCCGTATATGTTTACTTTTTGTTCGAGATTCTCCCCACCGGTCGTTTACCACTTACTCTAGAGTAAATATAGTGTTGTGTTGTGTGCGCGACTAATTGAAATTCGGAATACCTATCGATCGCGGTTTAAGACTAATATTTTCGCGCCTAATTCTGTACGTCCAAATATTCGTCTCCGCGCGAGCTAAATTCCCTTTATCTGAAGCGTCGGCATCGTTCGTACGCTTTCGGTTTGATATTACACGATCGGTTACGTTCATTATGGAAATTCCTGTTGAAACTAGAAAATTCGATATAAAAATATGTCCTTGTTTTTTTTTTTTTTTTGAGCGAATATATAAGTATGTTTTATATGTTGTATGCGAGGTAATGAATATACGAACGGATTAAATATAATAAATGGCGGGGGAAGGGATTATTTTAATTTATAGAGAAGGATATCAATATACGCATAACAATAGTACTCAAAACAGTCCAAACGATGCCGGTTTCGATTTAAGTCGTTTTAATTGCGACGTTCCTACTCGTTAATCTATACGAGTGATGTATTGTCGAGTGATTCGTTTCAAAGCCGAATCATATGTAAGGTATTATACTCGTAAATACATCCTGGAATTATAATATTATCGGTTTTATTAATTCTTATTCTTGTTTTTTGTTTTAAGATACAAGAATTATAGTCAAAACTTACAGCGAATAGATATTGGGTTGAAAAAAAGTTAGTAATTTACGTTGTCATTGTTCTGATTATATGCGTGAGTAATAACGAATTGTAAAATTATTATTTTCGTGCGATTAACAATAGCTTGACAGTTATATTAAAGTATAACTATTTCAATAATTTCAGTATAATCACGTGAAAATTCCCTGGATAAGAAAAATCAGAAATGTTTTAAAAAAAAAATTGCATTAAATGCTCCAAAAATATATACGCTTTAAATGTTTTGAAGTAGTTTTGCAATAGAGTGGAAAGAAATTTGTATTTTGGACATGGTCAGAATATATTGTTTAAGTACGTATGCGAAACGACCGAAAACAAAATCGATTTCGACCAGAAACAATACGAAATTCAAGACGATTATATTAATTTACATATTTTTAATGGAAAATTGTATGCATAGCTCTGCGCGCGCTCAACACTTATATGGTAATTAGTGTAATTATAACAGTTATAAATCATTTTAATGTAAATGGATTTCATTTTCGAAATTTAAATTTAGACGTTACTTAATAATTGTAGTCATGCGTAATTAAGGTCAAACGTATATTTTTGTTTTTAGACCCAAGTCATGGCCCAAAAATCATCACGTCGAGTTTTACGAACGTTAAAAGTAAAAGGGCACTATAATATTACAAAAACTAAAATATATTCGATTATTAAATGGTTCATAATTATTGTACGTACATTTTTATAGATAAAATAAATGCTTCAAAACTCACATGGAAAAATGGACCGAACAATACGAGATCGAGGGTATAAATCATATGGAGAGCCTTGGTCGGGATCGACCGAGAAATGTGATGATTCACAAAAGTGACTATCGACGTAAGCGCTGCCATTCCCTCGTTTTAATTTTGACTAGGACGAATTGCTTTAGAGACCTTATGATTTGTTTTTTTTTATTATTAATTAATTAATAAATATATTTGTACGATTTATATTTTCAGTAAAAACATGCGTATTACGGTCGACCGATTTAAAATATAATAACGAAACGACTTATAATAATACGATAATACTTATCTATCGACTGACATTGCGTGTTGTAGAACCAAATAGTAATAATAAAAGGTCTTTTTTTTTGTTTAAATTTCAGAAGCGAAACGTTTGGAAATCTAAAAGGGGTGAACGGTCGGGAAAAAAAAGGTCGAGAAACGAGGATTTAGGTATAACAATATACCGCGGTTCTGCGCCAAGACGAACGAAACTAGTTCCCTTGCAATATACGCCGCGGCATATGCGAATAATAAGCGGACGCCACACGGTAAATGTATATTATGTTTTCTAGGTAGATTTAAGTTGTTTTTATTTTTATTTTTACGTTTTGAAAAGTACAAAATACAGTTGGTACGTTCGTTTGAAGGTAGGCGTATATCATTCACGGTCTACTTGCATTTTGTATTCGAGATTTAATTTATGTATTCAAAGTGAACTGGGTTTGTGCCGTCGCGCGTCGTCGTAAATTTCGGCTGACAAGTAGTTTGAGCATTTTTAAGTTTTCGGGATAGAATCGCGTATTAAATCAAGTTCAACGGAATAAAAAAAAAAGTAAAATAACGTAAACGAGAATAAAAAATAAAAACAAAGAATAATATAAAACGCCGCGGTATGTTTATAGTCGTGTTCAACGGGCTGGATTGACTATTGTTTTCGTTCAACTAAATCGTGTGGTTTTAAGAAATTACTCGCGTCAGACAGGACCACCGTGTATATAATATTATTATTTACAACTTGAGTGAATTAACGTCGAATAATACAAAAGCTCTGTGATAACAAAAGTTGGACAAACATCTTCCGCGAGAAAATAATTTCATACACGGTCGGTGATTTAAAAAAAAAAAAACTATCAGAACAAATAATAGCGTTTTTTTGAATTCGTAGGTGCGCGCCTTGATTTCCCGAACGTTTCTCTTTTAATCGTTACTGCGTTGTGGTTTTCGGCGAAAATCGTATTCTAAAAACCGTTTCTGCGATTCCCATATTACGCATAATATTATATTCGTCGACGTTTTCTAATCGCTCGCGCGCAAATCACTCGAAGCGATCGATACTTTTGAAATGTTTAAATTGATTTTAATTCCGTCTCGCCCTTGTAGCGATTCGATGAAAGCCGATTTCCGTTGTAAAAAAAAATTTGTGTCGTTGTTGTTGTTGTTGTTGTTGCTCTGTTGATGCTACGTTTTAACATAAAATCGACACTTCTAAAATAATTACGGGTTTTCGAATAAAACGGGGGACGGATTTACAGGGTTGTAAATATTTAAAAGTGTTTTATTGGCTACTTTCCAGAACGGAGACGACATAAAACATGTTTTTTTTTTTCACGCGCGAGTGATATCGTAACCGTACACTAGTATAGTTGGGTCGTGATTCGCACAGTCGCACATTCGAACGCGACATAAATTCTGTTGAAAAACGACGACACGAAACGAATATTATGGAATTATCGAATTCGATTAGTTATGCCGCTGAAATATCGACGAACACGGTTGCTCATGACATGACGTGACGGCAGATGACTTTTACAGCACACAACAAACAGTTCAAACTTTACGACCGCGTCTCTGTTAATGGTTTTCATTCCTACGCCGCGCCGTCGGTACAATGTAATCGATGAACGTCTGTGTCGATTGAAAATTCAATATTAGATATTTGCACAGATACGATCGGAGTAGACACGACGACGTCGTCGTCGCATTGTCATAAATGTTTGGTCTAATTCGGCACAGCAACACAACCGACGCGACTGGTGAAAGATAAGCGGTGACCGATCAATACGCGACGGATACAATATTACTAATAAACTTATTAGTAGGGCTCGGATTTAAATGCACTTAAAACCATACAAAAATACTCTAAAAAATAGCCAAAAATGCCCTTGAAAAAGGAATTTTTCCACAAAAATGACCTTAAAAATGAAAAAATGACTGTAAAAACGACATATATTTTTTTTATACTAATTGTTAATTTATTATTTTTATTATTTTATTAAAAAAAAACTGAAAATTCGATTGATGTTGACTCGCATATTATATTTTGGCCGTAATTGACCGAATACGGGACAAGGGTGACGCTCAACAGTCAATAATAAATTAAGATTAGACAAAAACTAAATCGAATAATTTATTTTTAGATAATATTTTAAATTGGCTAAATTTGTATAGTATATTGAACATAATATATGCATTAAAAACCTAAAAATGCTCTAAAAATGAAAAAACGTCGAAATATGTAAAAAAAATGCAATATAAAATTGGTATCTATGAAACCCTCTTTACATGAAACGAATTATGTACTTGGAACGCATTGTGTAAGATCAACCAAGAAAATATGCACTTTGCATTGAAATCCGGGCCTTGATTATTAGTTATATTATATCGACGAACGTTTTACTATCGTTATCTCGTCCAGTCGACTTTTGTTATTCCTACCAACAGATTGTTCAATTATAACGAATAATATAAATTATACGATTGTTTGAAACGAATGATTTAGATTAGCGTAAAAAAAACAACGTATTCTCACCGCGAATCGATTGTTACCGTTAATGGTATTATAATGAGTATAAAATTATATTTTATACATTAATCAACTGTTGTTGTTGGTGTTTTTTTTTTTGTTGATGTCGTAAAAAAAAAAACTGTTTCTCAAAGAATATAAATGAAGTACAAAAATAAATATCAAGTATTCGTCAAAGGAGGTTATTATAACGATGTAAACGTGAAATGACAGAGCATAAACTTCTCTGAAAAGAAAACTTGTTTTCACAGACTCACAGTTATGATACTACGCGGAAATACATATCACATAAAACGCTTGGATTTCTCTACGCGTTTTCTTTTTTTCTTTTTCTCATTGCGGTACGCAAAACCGACTCGTTTCGGTATCGAAGCTAATCTGTTGCCAGGCTGAAGAGTATCATTGCTATTACTTATTAATGTTATTATCCTGGTGACTTTAATCTTTATTTATTCGTGTAACAAGAACAAAACGATTGCAAATACATAAGTAGCTTAAAAGAATATTTCAAATGTGAGACGGACACAAATCAGACGCGCAACGAGCCAATCGTCGCCCATACACGTCATTGATTTTTATCAAGTTAGATTTATTATGATCTTAAAAACTATCTGATGTGTATATCAAAATTTGATACGTATCCTACCGTTTACCAGTCAAATATCTTTGGAAAACGACAATATTACTTAGAAAAAAAAAAAAAAAATGTAATTGGAAAAAAAATAAATTAACATCGTGAAAATGGACTTTCAGAATGAAATTAAATAAAAATAATTTACGAGTTTAAGTTTAAGAATATATAATATAAATAACTTCTCAAATAGGAATTTTAGTTTTGTTCTGTTAGATATTGTTCTACTAGCCACTTTTTGGCACGGTCTTCGAATAGTTTATTTTTCTTTGTTTACTATTTACGTATACACCCAGACATTAATTTATTTAGTTTATATATAAACTGTACCGAAAAAAGTACTAAAATCTTATCGATTTTGTGGTCGTCGTCCGAAATAATAATCATAATTTAAATGTACTCATTGTTCATACTCTACGCTTTAATAATTATAAACCATTGCAGTTTATAATCGAAATTAATTTAAACACTTCTGGTAATTTTCAAATTATTTTTATAAAGTTGATAAACTTCCAAATTGTTTCCGGTAAAGTTCCGGAGTTTATCGAAAGACTTATTTTTTAGCGATATTTTTCAACGCTAAACAATTCGGCACAAACATATTTTTGGCCGGAGAAATGTTTTCGAATTTATCCCGGACCGGTCACTCGTAATTTTTCGTATTGTTCACCGACAATAATATAATATATCGTTACTACGTTTTCGAACAATCGGATTTCGTTGAGAATTTGAATAGTTACAAATACGCGAGTACAATAATCTCGGGTTTTACCTCGTCGCGTCGTATTTTTCCGGCATTGAAGTATTTTAATGTAATGAAAAGTTTACGAAATTCAGGTCATATACTATGTATTATAAATCTAATTTCGGTTTTCAAAAAAAAAACTTTTACTCAATAACTATAGCCGAGCACTTTTATGGTTTAGAGAGTATTTATGACATGCCGGACTAGTTTTTTCGCTTAATTTAACAAAATACATTACCACTGTGTTATTATTCTCGTTCTATTCCGTATTAGTTTTTTTTTTTCACAATGGAAATCTCTCGCGAACCCGTAAAAAGATTTATCAGTTTTCCAGCCTATGACAATTACTATTATCGAACGATTACGAAGGTATAACTATATTGCACGACACATAACGACATAATATTATTTTATACGGTCGAATGGTAAATAAAACATCGGCGATAAGTAAAATAAGGGAATAAATAATAGTAGTAAAGGATTTTGTCGGTCCACCGAGCACCTTTCATCATGGTACGTTGATAAAATGTATATTATTCATTAATTATTACGACGTTTTATACTACTCGTAAAACTGTAAAATTTAAATTATCAAAACGAGTTATAGTAACACATTACGTCATATTATATGGTGTTCGAGTGCCGTAAATATAATATTATATTAATGGTACGCGTTCATATTTTAAAATAACATTATGGAAGAACCTTTTTTTTTTTCTTTTTCTGTGCTTACAAATATTATACGAGTAACGTTGGAAAAAAATCAATCAAAATTCAGAAGTAGTATATAATATTACGTTCTCCCACGGCAGCTGTTGGGCGGGTATGTTTTATTTTCGAGTTTCGATGCGACTGAAATCTTTTCGTCTACACAAATTATAACGAAGACGCGTTCCTTCTTACCACACGAGTGGTAATATTCATCATTTATATTATTGAAATAGTTCGAAAATTATCGATTTATTTTGTTTTATACATTCATGACACAATAGATTCCGTAAAAAAAAAGTGATTTACCGATGAACTAATGAACTCGTTTATTGTGTTTGATTCAAAGGCTCGACGACAGCGTCGGTCAGAACGGCTAGTAGTATAATACGCACTCGGTTAATTATTATTATTACGTCGTATTCAAATATCAAACGTTCGACATTTATTGAAAAGTTTTGGATTTCAATGACGCACTCGTATATTCAAGTTGAAAAAGGGGGAAAGAAACGAACGCTCGTAAGTAGTATTGAATATCTGCGGGAGCATTTTTATTAAAACATAAGATGTATGTTGACGACCGTATGTCTGTGCGCGCGGTCCGAGACGGTCTTTATATCATATTTACCGACGACAAATATAACAAAGCTCGTTGAAACGATACGGACGGCCGGCGAAGAGCGGTAGTGCACCGTCAACACGGATTAATGGAGTCTCAGCGAGTCTCAGTACACGCCACCGCGGTTTCTTTTCAGAGTGAGTTTTCGGGCAAAATAAGAAGTGTAAATCTGTGTGAATATCCCCGGCGTGCCACGAAGAAACGCGTAATTAATCGCGAGCATATGACGTTGTGAAAAAAAAAACAGTCTAGTAGAGATAATATAGAACAGACCGAAAAATAATGCCGGCGACGACGATAGAAATGGCGTTTCCGCCACGCCTTCGAACGCTGGAAACGTTCAATACGTTCGTTAAAATAAAAATGTCGAGCGACGAACGACGCGAATTTTCGTACATTTACACGAGGAGGTATAAAAACCGAAGCGAATTCAAAACATCTCAACAAAATAATTCGATCGACGGCGGCAGCTTGAATTTCTCTCAACTTGAATTTCAAGAGTCGACAATTTCGTCTTGGCTCAACAATAATTCAAATATTAAAATACGTTACGGTCTGTTTGTGATTTTTTTCACTTTTTTTTATTCGACCATTAAGAGTGTATTTCTGAACATGGCGTTTAGTAAATAATAACCGCGCGAAAACTTGGTTTGTCGTTCGTGACGATGGCATTATAAATGCAGCCGCGCGTTCAATGTTCAAACGAACAAAGGAAACGAATCCGGTTGTTATTGAAACACCGCCTACTACCTGGCGAGACAATAGTATGTAGGCGACGGGTTCCAAGTTTTAATAAACAAATTAATTCGGTTTCTATCGTTACACTGCCGACCGCCCGAAAACTCAATAAGAGCCAAGCGAAATCGATTCGGGAAAAAATCGTCGACCTCCGTAATCCGTTTTTGTCGTTTCAGTCTTGTTCTAGTCGTCGTCGTCGTCTGCGGATATCGTCGTCTGCGGAATATTTTCTCAATTTACTCTCTCGGTTTCGCGCGTTTCTATTGGGTCTAACCGATGTGTTTCGTTTGTTTTGAAAGCGTCTAAATTAAATTGTCACTACGTATAAATCCAGTCGAAACGGTCGCCACTGCTGCGTCGTAGCAATAGCCGTTTCGACGTTGAAAGTCGAAAGAAACGAATTACCTCTGAAAACACGTAAAGCTTTTGCTTTGTTTTATCATGCTCGAAATCACGTGATTAGTAATTATCTGCTCGGGAGATAATATTATTATGTTATTCGCATCGACGGTAAATTTCCTTATAAGCTTTATCATTTTGACGTGTATAAAATAAGCTACCTCGTAGATTATGACTTGAACCCGTCATTAATTAAAATAAAATTTATTAATAGTCCGACGGATTAAATTGTAAATTTAATAATTAGGTTTTTAATTAAATAATAATCAACACGAGACACGCGTGTAGTAGACTTTTTTGTCCTTTTGATAAATAAATCGTAAATCTATCACTGTCGGTAGTGGATTTAGGAGCTGCTCTATGGCGATGATTTTTTTTTTTTTTGTAATTTTGCGCGTTCTTGTTTTTCGACAAGTAAAAATGTTGAAAAACTTAAGAGTATTATATTTTCATAATCAGAAGCATAAACACCTATAAATACATAATATTATACGTTAAGCGACGACGGTATGAAAATTATTATTTTAACGGCATGTTTTGTCGGTCACATTCCCCAAAGTCTGCTCATGCCTATGGAGAACTCGTGTCAGAGATATCGCGTTTGTCTTGGCGCTCAGTAGTTTCGCTAGGTCGTTTTATGAGTTTCTAGCAAACGAGTCGCGAATTCGGTACTTCGAACCGAGTTTGATACATTCGGTCGGTTAATACTGTTATTTATTTAGGATTACGATCGCGTAAAATTAGTTTATGCTATTAATAAATTGGTTGTGTAGACATTTTATTAGGTACCAATAAAGTTATTTCATCGCGATCCGAGAAATTACACGCGTTAGTTTCCAGTAAAATATAACAGTTCACGTCACATGTTACGATGCGAACTCGGGACTAGTATAGCTTATAGCATTGAGATAATAAATCGTCGGTGCATTAAATCATAGCATAATATTATTAATTTCGAAGTATTCCTATTGTGATACTTACACCGCGAACTTTGGCCGACCGTATATGATATGTATTTACAAGTAGTGTAGACTGCGGAGCGCGTAATCTCCACTAGTAAAAATATACGAACAAATCAATCGTATCTAATAATATTATTTTAATCGTTCTGAAACTCGCCGCGACCAACCCGTAATATTTCCGAAACAGTTGTGTTTAATTCGTAACGCAGGCCGAATAGAATCGTTATAATATCGACTTTTAATATCGATATTTGTTTCGATTTATGATTCGTTTGGCAAACGCAGCATTCTACACACACCGATAAGTTTTTAACAATAGCAATTTTCATGTACATATTAGAAAAGTCGTTGATAATTCATAGAAACTAAGTTGAGAGGTTTTCCCGACTGAAGCACGGTATAGTTTATAAACTGCGGTTCAACGTATTTAATTTATGGGTTTTAAATTTAATTAACGACTTTTGAATATTTAGTTACAGACAACCGAAGTTGTAATAAAACTGTTTGAAATCGACCGGGTGTTCCACATAGTTACACTTGCCGTAACGTTTTATTGTTATTCTTCTTTTTCATTAAGAAAAATAATATACAATTTCTGATACAAAAACGTATCGCTCGCAATAGTAGTGGTACATAAGTAAGAAATATAATTTGTAAAAAAAAATAAAACGAGCCTATCGGCAACGATATTATTTTTATTATAAAAACGAATTACGCGCGTTTAAACTCTTAATAATACGAGTATATACGTATACATTGCGGCCACGTTGTTTCGTTCAATTTTAATGTCTGCAAAATGTTGATAAAACTTCATTTTTAATACTCTTTATAATCCTCAGGTTCTCGAAAACTTGTAAAGAACGGATTTTAATATATTTTTCTACTAACGTATACAACTACTGATGAATAACAATAACGAATACACGTTGAATATTTCACATAATGTTTACGGATTTTAATTCAACGCGGTTTTTCAAATCTAACTGAACCGCGAATAATTTAATACGGATCCGTCGCGAAATCTCTCTTATATTTACCGTAATGTTTTTTCGATTGGATAATGAAATCGCCAAGTAACTGTCGAGGGAGCTAATCGCGAATCAGATATTTATTTCGATTCGCTATTACGGGCGGATTTACGTACTCGAAAATACAGTTTATATAAAATATAGTTTTTTCCCCGGAAGGTGTTTTATAGTTGATTTTTTAATACACGTTGTACTAGGTACTTAGCCACGGAGAGTGCGATATTTTCACAAGTCGTGTTAAAACTGTAACGGGCATATTACCGTTGTCTCATTATTTCACGTTAATGTATGGGAAACAAAAGTTTGAGTATAACTCACGTTTTAATCTCGTACGTCTTGTAATAATAATAATAATACAGTCCATTTGTTACTGAAAATGAAAAAAAAAGCAGCAAACAAATTACGAGCAGTTAATATCGTTTTACTTATAAAAATATTATCGAACACATCTGTCTGCTGCGTTCAGTAGTACGTATTAATAGTAGGATAATGCGACGTAACGGAAAACATACCGGAAAAGAAAAACGCAATTTTTATAGTCGTATATTTAAGTAATAATAATAATAATAATAATATATGGCTTCTCGTTAAAGTTTTGCGGTAAAGAGGGCGGAAAATAAAAAAAAAACTTTCATCATATTTAACGCGGGACGACGAGGTAAATAAATTAACCTAATTTCGGCGACCCACCTAGTACCTACCTACTCCGTCCGTTGTAACGCGCGCGAGTAAAACGTCGTACCCGCGCACAACCGAACATTTTGGTCGTTATACAACACGTATATCGTGCGACGCGACGCGCATGTATTAAATATTTTACAATCCACTTACATTATTACATTGTCGTTTTCAGGTGACCGACTGCAGTTTTCAGTCCTACAGGTCCTATCGCGACCATCGCTCGCGGTCCGGCGATACGCGCGTTCTCGTCCGATAAATTAATATAATATCTCGTCGAACGTGATGTCTTTCCATAGTCGATAAATCGACCGCGCCGTTTTTTAAATATAATAAGTTATTTATATTTAATATTTATTATATTTTATTATTTATTTTATAATTAAATTTAAAATAAGAAAAATGTCCTAAAAAAATACGATTTAATGCCTTAAAAAAATGCTTTAATATAAAAAAATGCCCTAAAAAACTTTAAAAATGTATTTAAAATCAATAAAAACACAATTTCGAATTTGAAACTTATAAAAAAACACATTATTATGAAAAATTGATCTTTTAAAAAAAAATTTAAATACAATAAAACCTTCTCTTGGCTTCTCAATAATTAGCTTCTATACGTGTGTCAACTACACGTGTCAACAATAATTTCGTAATTTCGTAACATAATAAATATTTATTTTTATTCATACATTTTTATCGAATTTTATACATTCCTATATGAAAATGACTTAAAAACATAAATAAATGAAAAATGCAAGTTACATTTTTTAATTCCTTGATGTATGAAATGCACTTTGTGCTTGGAAAGCAATGTTTTCGGACATTCAGAAAAAAATGCAATTTGCATTCAAATCCGTTCCCTAACGTCAGAGTCCGTAACAGATTTCAAAAATTAAAAAAAAAACGTTAGGCGTACCGAAAATAATACGATCTAGACGAGAGTATCGTTGTCACTATTTTTACATTGGAACTATTTCAAACCGAAATACACGTTTCAATGTACGAAAACCCGTATAAACGAGTAAAGTATATCACTGGCAACTGCGCGGACGTGTGTTGGAGGTTTAAAAACAATATTTGGAGAACCCGAAATATATAGTAAATATTACTTCAGTAAACAGCGTATTAAATTACATTTAAATAATTGCTTTTCGACTAGCAGTTTTACATCACGTTTGAAGTTTAGTTCTCGTTCGTTATTTTTTTTTTATTTCCAATATTAATTCTCGTCATTTTAGATTCGAGTGAACGCGTGTACCACAAATATCGAAACTAGAATTGTCACTGTTTTTGTAGCCCCGACGATTTGACGTTTCTAGGCAACATTATAAAACGTTTAATAAACACCCGTCGAAAACATTGAATTCATACTCATCAAGTATTCATCAAACTAGGCGTGTTTACTATTTTCACTCGGACACGTCGTCGATCGTAAATAAAAAGAAAAACGATTTTCACGTTTTATCTCACGCAGTCGAGAAATTCTCAGTAAGCGTCCGTTTCATATATTTATTTATTTATTTTTTTGTTATACGACGTGGAAAATATAAATTCTCTAGCACGTGTATTGAAAATAAGCTTTAACTATTCGGTTTATTAATTAAATTACTTTAGTTTAGTCCCTATCACGAATTATGACTGGAATTTTCTGAACGAATAAGAATATCGCGCGGTATACAAAACGTTTTTACGTTGTCTCGAGAATAAAATATAGAGCGAGAGACTTCGTATAAAAACCTTCGATATTTTTATGTTTCCTTCTAATACGTTTCGCCGGAATTCCAAACGAGAGAAGAAAACATTACAAAACTCCACCGCCAACGAAATTTTTCTCAATGTAATAATAATTTGATTCGTAAAAAGTCGTTATTCGCTCGGAAAAAAAAATAATAATTTCATAATAGTTTTTATTACGTACTCGTAGTAATATAGTGACAATTTTCCATTTGAAATAACAGATATAACATTTTGAAATATAAAAATAATCCACGAATTGCTAATTAAACGGTTTCAAGAAATAGTAACTATAGGTCGCGTTGATAATATTATGTTCGAATGTAATTTGTAAATATTTATGTAAACTATTTGATGAGTACTAAGTAGGTACGTTTATTTAAATTTCGCGAGTCGCTCGTTTCCATTTTTTTCTAACGGCCGAGATATTCGCGAAGAAGAGCTCGAAAAACATAATAAATATTTATCCGCGTTCGTTTTAGAATATATAATATTTAAAAACACCGAGTTGGTTTGTTCACGGACGTTAAACACGAATAAACGTCGGCGGACATAAAACATCAACAACATTTGTTGAAGTTTACAGACGTTTTTCTCAGGTAAAATAATCGAGTTTCGAATTTCGCTTATGGGTCTTCCTTGACGTCGCTAATACTTCCGGAACGAACGTTAATTGATTTTGCATAATAATTTTACGGCGAAACCACACGGTCGCGTCGTCGAAATTTTCAATTTAGGTATTCGAACAACACATAATATTGAAATAGTCGTAAAATAACGTTTCAAATTGTCGACACCGTAATAACATACGTATCTAATTATATATATAAAAATGGAGCCAAAAATCTATAACAATTCATCAATTGAGAACGTTTGGGCGGATTTGGCTCAAATTTTTTTTGAATTGTTCGTAATTGCCAGGAGAAGGTTTTTAAAAAACCCAATTAGGGGAGGTGCTCAAACGGGGATTTTGTGATGTACTTTTGAAATTTTTGTTTATAAATGGTTGCTATTGGTTATAGGAAAAATTCAGCCCATTTATATCATATAACCAATTTATACATATGTACGTATACCTATACTGTAACCATAGTGACCATTATCATTGTTTATACATTTTTTTGCGAATCATTTTCAATTAAAATATATATACGTGTTTCAGGGTAGTAATTTTTCATAATACAAAATCCCCGTTTGAGCACCTCCCCTAGGGGGATGTATATAAATAAATCTACAAAGTTATTTTTCAAAATTCAACCCTTAAAAGAAGGGGTAAACTTTCACGGGCTAGATTTTGAGATGCAACGATCAGCGAGTAATTTGCATTTTATATGAATATAGATTATTATGTCATCAAAAAACCCGACGATCTTTGCCAAAAACGAATTGATTTTGCAATATCATATTATTACATAACTTTTATCGAAATTGCGTGCGTGCGATGAACAATAGAACTTTTTTCATTGGGCGGTCGAATACGATCGCAGGCAAATCTATAGTCATTGGTCGATAGGCTCGATAGGCGTATACAATTTTAAAGCGAAAACCCGACGACGTTTACGCAAAAGGTATGGATTTCGCAACGTCATATATTATTACATAACTTTTACCGAAATTGCGTGCGTGCGTGCGCGCACCATTCCTCTTTCAATCGTAGACGCCGCGCCGCCGTCGTCGTCGCCACGCACTTACAATAAGTCAGTTATTTTTTATACTGCAAAATTCACTGGAAATATATGGCAAAACAACGTTTGCCGGGTCAGCTAGTTAATTATAATATCTGTATTGTGTTTTAGGTGTTCGTAACAAATCAATAAAAATAATAATTATTATCGTTCGATCGACCGTTACGATGGAAAAACAAAGAAGATTTATTCATTTCGGCGGACTTGGGATCGATTGTCGGATACTCGGTTCTCAAGCAGCCGACCGTTTGTATATACTTGAGCAATCGCGTGGGTTTTTTTTCAAACGACCTGTAAGACACGCAGTACGTTGGTCGACGCATCACGGTCGGTCGGGCATTTCGCTCCGGCGCGGCTACTAGACGGGGCCGAATCCAATTTCCACGGCCCCCGACTGTCGTCATTCATCGCACAAACGAGCGCGCTGCTCGTACTTCCACCAGTTTAACTCGATAGGATTACCCAATCAGTTAACCCCGCCGAGTAACCGTAACCACGGTACACATCGAGAGAATTAATTACAACGACGACGACGTAAATCATATAAAGATTTTATGTGCTCGGCGACGACAAAGTGTCGAATAATATTGGCCTCTCGTTTAAACGTTCAATACAATCTCTATGGTAATATATTTTGGCGTTTACCTTTTTTTTTTTTGAAATAAATCTTACTTTTATTCTTCCAGCAAGTACTGGTAGATGTACATACTCGTATACATAAGGTACACTAAAATATAATTTCACATCAATCACACTCTCGACTTACTCGATACTGGACATTCTATACAATACCCAGTCATTTTTATATATTTCATACACATCCGGTTCGTTTTCGGTATTCTATAGAGGAGTGCCTAGACGTCATGATATAGAATTCCGGATTCAAAACATTGTCGGTAACGCGTAATAAATTACTTGGCGTAATACGTAATTTATTAGACGCATCAAATGGCGGTACAACATAACGATGTAGTCCGGTAAAAATCTAGACGCCATTTCGGAGGGGAATATTAGAGTAAAATATTTTCGACAAAACAGTGTGGTGGGGACGGGGTTTCGCCAACACCGAACGGTAAATTAATCGAGAAAATAATAATTTAAAACACAATAAAAATTCCGCAAAAAGGACGCCGACTATAGAGATCAAGTTTTGTATACAAAAGGAATTAATGATAATAATAGTTTATGTATATTAATTAGGTCAACCGAGCATTAAAAATTAAAGAGCAAACCGAAAATATTTCATTTCGCATTCCGGATGTTCAAGGTTATTATTATACGTAATATTATGTATGTTATTCTCAGACTCTATTTTTTTTTTTTATTTTTTTTTCAAACATTTTCTTACGATAAAATTCAAAAACGATGTAAGTTTTAGTCTACGGGTGTGTATATACGACTTTGATTGTAGAGAAGATATTCCAAGCAATTACTCGAATTTACGACGGATTCTGTTTTAAACTCTGTTGAAAATAACGAAATATATACGCGCGTCGTAGAGTCTTTAAAAACAAAAAGGTGAATAATATTTTGCGACTTTATCTCTGTCCGTCCGATAGACACCTTAGTATAAACGGGTCGTCCGTAATCAGTGTATTATGCACGTGTTTTATCGTTTGAATTTTATGGACGGAAGCAAAAGTTTCAAGTTCAACCGCGCCAACAGCTGAAGGCTATCATTTTCAACGAAAATCGTGCGACACAAAGCAGCGGTATCGATCCATATATTATATAACTGCGGCGGAATCGTAGAGATTGTAATATATACGAGTATTTGCGCTTAAATTAATTATTTTTAAAATAAAACACTTACACGCTCGAAATTTTTTATTTTCTTTGTGTTTACGGCGAGCTGATTAAGCGGGAAAATACGGTATTCGGAATTCAAAACGACCCGCGGATGTATGTTCTACAGTTCAAAGTGTCCCTTTGTAGCACGTGCATTAACAGATTAAATTTAAAAGTGTAATATTTTAAAATTTCCGACGTCCTTCGGAGGATTTCTGAAGGGCCATTGTTTTGAGTGAAACGCACAAGATAGACATTTTTTTCCTTTCGGGTTACTAATACTCATATTATTTTTTATTAAACGCGTATAAAAGTAAGTGCGTTTTACCGCGCCCGGAAAAAATATATTCACACAGGCATTACGTATAGATGTTTATTGATGGAAAGCAATATAATTATTGTGAGGCAATTATCGATGAACTTTTTTTTGGAATCATCAAATGAGATTAGAATTCAAAATTGTATGGTTTATGAGCGCGTTTCGAAACGTCGAATAATGTTAAAACGAAACTATAACGACGATTACAAAACGGTGTCGATGAAAAAACAAAAAAACCTTTTATAACGCGTAAAATAAATGATAATCCTATTATGGTTTTAACTATTTGTCGTCGTGAATACGTCAAAACATCATCACTCCTCGCATGGAATAAAAAAAGAAGAATTATCAACTCGACATACTAAAATGTGAGCCAACGCGAAATCAATTTTACATCATTCCGTTTAAATATCAAACGTATTTCCAACACTCCGCGTGTACAATAATAATTACTAGTCATGACGAGATAAAATAATATACCGCTCGAGTTCAGGATGAGACGTAGTCGTTATTGTCGTCGCAATTAGCGATAGCAGTACAGAAGTAGGATAATGGCGCAATCACATCGTTCTGGCTAGAATCGCAAAATGCTTATAATGAGTACGAAGAGTTGGGGACGACGGGAGTTTTGAATATATCGAGAAAACGGAAAATTCAATGTTTTCGAGTTATTTCGATTTCCATATCAAACGAAAGAACACTTTAATAGTATCGCGTCATACGGTCTCGAAATTGGTTTCATAATCTCAACAAATGCAATGTTTTAACAAAACATTGCGATATAATAAAGAGTCGTGAGTAGGCTTTTTTTGTATTCAGATTTTATTGTTTTACGAAAGTGTCAAAAAAACTTGAAATTTAGTATGAATGTTTGGAAAAAAAAAAACTTTTGAAACGCCGGCAATTTAAACATTCGGCAAAAACTATCGAATTCGTTTCGGATAAAACGTTTCGTTTTTCAACGATAAAATGGCATAAACATGTTTTTTCTTTCTGCACCATAATAATATTGTGATACCGTTGCGTAATTTATTCGACTAAATATCAAACTATCGAATCAATTCGCGTGCATAAAACGATCTCTTCGAAATCGTATTTCATAGTATCACTCATCGTAATTCCATGTTTTTACATTTTTTTAGTAACCTTTACTATGTATTGAACAATACCTTTACAATTATTGTACTCGCTATTTCGTTTTGAAAAAAATAAATACAAACGCATACGGATTTCTGAAGATTTAAAATTCATTCCAAGAGCACATCTGAATGACAAAACCTATTCAAGTTTATTCGGACTGGTAAAAAAGAACACGGGATGCGACATAATATTTAGGCAAATTATTAGCAACCGACGACGTCGCCGTACAAACCACCCTACGTATAGTGCGCCGTATTAGCTCTGTTGACATTTTGTGAAATGCAAGTGTTTGTATTAATTATCATAATCTATATTCAGGACCAGTTACACTGATATTGATTCCGAGTAGGATTATATGAGGCGAATTTACAGAGAACAGGCCAAGTTAATTTCAGGACAAGGTATATACCGTAGCGTCCCAGCCACTGTCCGAGTCAATTCGACGACAAGATATTTGAAATCATCATTGATTTGTGTACATCGAGACGAATTTCAACATTTCAAGTGCCGGGACCGAGATTCAAATATAATACGAATAGTTGTTAATGTTCGAGCCCACGTCGCAGTACATTACACATACAGTGATCGTGTGTGATATATTTTATGTCGAGTTTTTAGCGTACGTCTGATATACGAGTTTGTTGTTTTTTCCTACTGTTTTTAGAAAAGTTTTAGACAGGAACTCAATACAAAATGTATTACATTTCATTCATACGAAATTCCCAGAACAAATAACAATGACTAAGGGTTTGCGGAAAAAAATAAAATAAAAATATCACCGTCGTCGTATAGAAATAATAGATTTATCATTTTTCCGAGTTAAAAATATAGGAGAAGGAAAATAATAAACTCGTACGCGTCGTCGTCGGCCGAGCTATTATTTTTTTTGGACGCGCCGCGAGCGGAGACGGATTTGTTATGATTTCAAATATTTCTCCAAACTCTGCTGGAACGGTCTTTGGTCATAAACAAAAGGGAATGTACGATTTACGGAATGCAGTGCGCACGTAGAACCGAAGAGTCTGATGATTACATTAGTGCAGACGCGATTTACGACAGACGATCGGTGGGAAAAGTTTAAATTTCAAAAACGTCAACGCGATACGCCGCTTTTTGCGATTCGATATTACGTTCCGTACGAGCAGTGCTCGCGTGGATCCGGAATGCGGGCGACTTTAATATTTTTGATTAAAATAAATCCAATTTCGGTACATATCCATACTGTTCGTATTATTATATTCTCCCGATGTAAACATCATGTCGTCGGGCGGTCCCTATACTGCGCGGCAATAACGTTATAAATATTTATTTTTTATAATCTTTCCGTTCGGTAAATCTTCGCGTGTAAAAAACGACTGTTCTCCGCGCCCGAATGTATCACTTTTGCCTAGACCGTTTTTATTACGTCTATTGTTATACGGAAATGTCGCTGAAAATCGGTGTAAAAAACGATAATATTATTATGAAATCCGTAAAATTACGAGAAAAAAAATAACAAACGAACGCCCGGCGGCGGCAACATCGGACGCGTCTCGAGTGTGAGATACCGATATCTAAACGGTTCACTTGAGCGGAAATCTTTGGACTTGGAAACGGCGATAATAAACAATGCATTCGAAAACCCGTTTACGAACGATGTTACTCGTATTTTATGTGTTTAATAAACGTTCGACGTTTTTTATTAGATATAAAACGAATATGGTATTGTAATGATTAATATTCATAAATAAATAAATCGAATATGATATAAATATAATCGATTTAACAAGTCATTTTTGATTATTAATTAAATTGAAAAAAGAACATTTAAAATAGTTATGGAAAATCGATTTCGTCAAAAGTCAAGTAGTGAATGAAACACTCGTAAAAAAATGCCGATCTATTATATTATAAGACATTTTGATATCGTATAAATGCGATTTTAAAGTGGTCGTTTCGAAATCTTATTGATATATTTTACCTAAATTTAAAGTGTCCATTATGAATTTATTAAAAAAACCTTTAAAACTATAAACATGAATGAAAATTTAAATATTAAATAATAATAATTACGTCGCTAAGAAATGTAATAGATAAACACACGTTGGTTTAATTTTTTTCTCCAAATACTTTTATGATAAAAAACACGCGGTATTTAACGATACTTTATTGTTTATGTCCAACGAAATGCGTTTATAAATTAATTTTTAATCCTACCGATTTCGTTTTCTTTTTAGTCACCACTTGCATTGTTGGATGCACTTAAATAATAAACAAGCAATATTATTGATATTAAATGATTCGAATAACTTTGTGTTTTTTTTGTTTTTGTTTTTCATTGAAAATAATATGTTTATATTTATATGAGTTTTAAAGGCGTTGGTAATTTTGAATTCCGTTCTCGAGAAATTCCATTTCTCGTCATAAACATTGGAGAAATTAACGCGCGCGAAAAATATTTTCAAATAATAATAAACTCGGAGAGACAATTATCGAGAGTCTTGTTGTTCGCGGGGAAACAATTGTTGAAAGTTCAAAACGTATTTACTCGTTTAGTTCTCGCGTAAAGAAAATAAACGAATCGTCGCGTGACCTTTTAAGTTTGGAAAATAATTTGCGCGCAAGTCTATTCGAACCTAATTACGGGGTTTAAATTGTCGAACAAGGATTACACGAAACGCGTTTGTTGCCGAACTAATATTATCATATCATCGCGGCGTTATCAAAGTATTTGAATTGTCCGGTGGATTTTCGTCACGGAAAGTAAATTTCTTCTCCCGTCGTCGGCTCGTCGCTATTCCGGCACAATTTATCGAAATAAATTTGCAACGTGAGAACACGAATAATAATTATTTTCATCTTACTTTTTGCTCGTCCACCTACTCGTATAATAGAACGTAGCCAACCTTTTTTATTCTACGCCCCCCTTTGTAGATTTTCGAAACTCTCGCGCCCCCCCCCCCCCACCTTCAATAACGTGAAAAATATATCACTTTTTTGTGTACTTTACGAAGAAATTATAAAATACGAGTATCCGGGATGAATTCAATTTTATTGATGATAATAATTATAATTTTTCATTTTTTCCCTACATTTTAAAATAAAAATTGTATTTTGTAATGACTGCTTACGCCTCCCCAGAAATGTTTACACGCACCCCAGGTTGGGAAACGCTGTTTTAGACAATAAAGAAGACAATATATTTCGGGTATTCGATTAAGCGGTTTATTTATTTTTATTACATACCGATGAGAAGTAATTAAAGTTTATTAAGATGTTTG
This sequence comes from Drepanosiphum platanoidis, assembly GCA_948098885.1. Lineage (NCBI taxonomy): Eukaryota > Metazoa > Arthropoda > Insecta > Hemiptera > Aphididae > Drepanosiphum > Drepanosiphum platanoidis. The sequence continues at coordinate 5,973,466 of OX402532.1, forward strand.
GTATACATACGTTACGGGTAACAAGGTATTGCGCGATAATTTTCTAAATTTATTCATAATATACACAAACTTCTTACAACGATAATTACAAGTTTCTGCAGTTTTGGTTCTAATTGAATAATTTATGTTTCCGGAATTAATTAGACTTTTTTAAAACCTTTAGCAACGCGGGAATTTAAAATGTCAAATAAACCAACGACAATCGTTTGACAAAATAAACAGTTCATTCGCCATTTCGAAACTTTCGATGACCTTTTAATTTTTTTTTTTTTTTTATTGTAAATTTCGGATTGCGTTAGTTACATTGTTGCTTAGTCATTTCCGTATAGAAAATTAACCTTTTTTTAGTATGTTTTAAGATGTTACAATCGGCGAATTCGAATCCAATTTTATTTCGAAACGCGTTTGAAGAATCGATAAACTTTCATTTCGCATCGCAATTTTCACAATTGAATATAACAATGCATGTTTATCAGAGAAATCCTGCTGATTTCAATACGTCTGTTTACGGAAAATTATATGCGTGTAATTTACGTCTTATCAAATCGATAAATTTTAATAAAAACCAATAACATACTACGCGATATCATTTAACGCCGTATAATATTACAATATTATTATTACTCATTTTCATTGTTACAAACGAGTGATTTTATCCTTCGAGCGGATCGAACTTTTAATGTAATATACGTAGTTATTATAACCGTAATCCCATCGATAACGACGCGATTATAAAGAAATATAAGAATTTTTATTCAGTTCGAATCAGGACAAATTTGCTCATTACGCACATATTGTTATATGGATAGTAAACATAATATTCTAAAAAAAAAACCGACAATATCAGCATTAAAAATGATAAAATAGATGTTTTTTTCGAATTGTTTGATATATTATTATATACTGGGTGTCTTGAGTTGCCCACTTGAGAAATATATTCCGAAAAGGGGAAAATTATAATCATTTTGCATGAATTGAGAATTTTAAACAGCCTGTACTAGGTGTAGGCGTTAGTTTCCTTGAGATTTTAAAAGTTATTCAAAAAACATTGCACGCACTACTTAATGCGGAAATACTTTCAAGTCGAGGTCATTGAAATATTTTTATCGAAACGTAATAAACTGCGATTGACATTCATTAGTAAACGAAACATGTCGAACATACCCGATGAGATCCAACAACTTTTCCGTAAATATTGAAATAAAGAAGTATAACATCGAGTCAATATAAGTCGACTAAAATAGAATTCAAATACAAATTAAGCGCGCGTTCTTCGAAAAACACGAGGAAAAAAGTAGGTGAAATTTCAATCCGATCAATACGACGACGAGACGACACCCTGTGAACGTTGCAATTAAAAAATGATGTCTATAATATCGCGGATTACAAAAGCGATCGGGTGTCTATGCGATAATAGAAAATCCTAACGTCAAAGTATTCCATAACAATCGGTCGTGATATGAGCACCTATATCATTGTCCGTCGTCGGGTTTTCACTTTCAGTTCGACTACGACGGGCGACGACGTGTTCATTTACGGGTCGATATTATTTCGTATATTTTTTCCGCCGAGCGCGTTTCGGACGTCGTCAGACGAGCAGAGGCCATCAGTCACGACGACGTGGTTTCCACTTTCCGTCGCATAATATTTACAAAACATCGGTCTCTCGGATCGAACAGATTGTTATTATTACTCGTTCGGTCTCCGCGAAGGCTCTCGTCCTGCAGAAAACAGCGCGCCGCGTGCGATCCCGACGACGGCCGTCGACGCGATACATCGTCGGTATTATGTTTTTCACGACGAGGACGAGAGGAGATCGTCTGGTCTCGTTTATCGTGACGTTGTCGTTTTGCGTTTTGCCCGCGACGAACGCTATTACGGGCAAAGCCATCGAGGACGTCGAACCGTACAAGGTGTACGTGCCGGCGCGCGACCCGGTCTCGAAGAAATTCAAATTCTACCAGGTCTTGTCTACGTCTCTGGTGTTGGACCGCTACAGGAACCCGGACGTCAACGTGACCGTGAACAGTTACGCCGACTTTTTGAGCTTTCCCAACATGTCCAAGACGCATTTCATTCCGATCGACGACACCGGGTACGGGATGACGTTGCGCGGACACAACGCGGCCTTGATCAACAAGGAGATCACCTTCATCCATTCGCAGTTGCCCTACGTCGTGAGCAGAGTGACGTTTTACCAGCGAAAGGACGAAAATCGTTTCCCCAACTACAACAAGTTCTCGGGGCCGTTCTCGAGGACGCACCTTCCGCCGCATCAAATATTTTACCGAGAGCACTGAGACGGCGAGACCCGGCAAAAGTCCAATCCAGGACGTTTCTCCTCGAAGCCGCCAACCTTTCTGACAGGACATTATTAGTATAATACTCAGTACGTTTTCCGCGTGTTATAATTTCACATGACGTTTCAATAGTAAATTTAATTTATAATACAACAACAGAAGTTTCCAGTAATCTCGTTGTATAATTTTCGAATCGCGTTTCTCCGAATCATATATGTAGTAATTTATTTCATACATTTTGATTTCGTCCGGACTCGGTCCACTGACAATTTGTATTCTACTAAATAAATAAAAAAAAAAAGGAACGAAACAATCATTTTCTTTTTTTATTCGTAAGGTTAATAAATCGGTATCGAAACGTGTGTACTGCGACTAAAATAAAATATACAATAATGTAATGCGAGTTATTAAGTTTTTATTTTTGTTTTTTTACGCTATTAATTAGTTTTCGCCGATTACCGATCGTTCTCTCCGTCAATATTACGTTTTAAATATTATCTGAATAAATAGCAAGCACGGGTACTTTGTTGGAACGTGAATATATAATATTCAGTATTCACCTACGCGATATAATGCCGGGTCATGTGAAAAACGAGCAATTTAGACATTTCCGCGTAATCTTAGTAGAAAACCTTTTATTTTTCTCGTGGCGCGTACATTACACGCTATTTATATACATCGCGCACGTCCGTCAAACTTCAAAGCGCGTTAAAATTTACTGCGTTTATGTTTAGGCCAAGGCGGAAGTTATACTTTGTTCCAGTTTAAATAGACGTTTGATCTCCGCCGGTATACTCAGTATCGGCGTAATTATTGTTGTCATTTGAAATTCAATAACGACAATTATTATTATTATTACATGTCACGCTCGTTTTCGTTTCGTTTATATCGAGTTAGGTTATAATATTCGCCACGTACACACGTGGCGAAATGAAATAAATAATTATATTTTTGCGTTCTGAAAAACGTCGGAAAAACAAACGTTTTTCGATATCACGCGGTCGCCATATCAAAAAACCACAATGGAGCGTATACATAAAATATGATAATAATTAATCTTCGAAAAAAAATAAAAAACCCATCGCGCGAATAATATTTTTATTATTAATTGTTGTTCGTATGGAAATTTTAGAATATCATAAACATTGTTTCGATTCGATACGGACGAGTGGTTTTGGAGACGGCCAGTGTGAAAAAGTCGTTTGCGAATATAGTTGAATTTATTGAAGACTTGGACAACTTTTGTACACGTTATTTTAACGAATCCTTGATGCTTTTTACATTAAGACGGTGTTTTCACGTAGTTTCAAATCGTCGTCGGCACTGTAATGTCGAGATTATAAATTCTGTGAGAAATTCGCATTATTACAATTATTATTTAATTGTTTATACTTCGTCATAAGCAGTCGTTTCGCGGGACCAAAAGCACTAAAAACTAATGGAACATGCCACTTTAGTGCATGCAAATTTAAAAACGTTATTTAAAAGCGGTTTTTATTTTTAATAATGTCCTTTGACATTTGACATTTCGTAAATACCGTATGATTGAAATGTAAAAATACAAACCCGAGCATTAAAAATATTTATAATTTTCGGCTTGCAGAAAAAAGGTTTACTACTTAGATAGTTTTTATATAATTGAAAGTAACGAAATTAACGAAGTTTTAGAATAATATCGATCGATAATATTAACTACTTTCGATGCGAAGAACTATTTAATGTAAGAACAGTTAATGTATAATCGCATAGATAAAATAAATTAAGAACGAACAAGGTGCTTAATATGTACAATATGTTTTTTAACGCGTCAAAAATGAAAATTTTACATAAATAATTCACACGTTTTCGTAAATTTTCTTTTCTTTATTGATTGAATAAAATAAATAAATATAAAATATGCAATTAAAACAAATAAATCTTAACTATAATGCACGTCGAGGAAAAGAAATACAAAAATATGTAATAACAATTTTTAAATTTGAAATCTTTATTTTCACAAGACAAATAATCGAATCCCATTTCTCCCATCTATTTCCCGAACAAATATGCAAATGCATAACTCATTCCATATTCTCCGTGGAAATTTTAATTTCACCGCGTTCTTGATATTTCATTTTAATTTGTTTATTATTAAGGCGAATTATTTCCATGGTTACCAGTTGGAAAACAACATTTCAAATCGACAAACCTTAATCATCGATGAAAAACAACCATTAGTACAACGATAATATTATTATCGGCCGTGATTTACCGACGGATGAGTCACTCGGTCGCGAGCAAAAGAAAACAGAAAGCGATCGGCGCACGCAACTGCTAAAAGTTGACGTGGGCGTCGCCATAGGTATAAAACACTGCGCGCCGGACGCGAGCAGTCAGTACGTTCACAACAGTGACACTGTGAACACGCGCGTTCTCGCGATAAAATTTTTAATATGAAAAAAGGAAATCGAACGTCTTCATACTATCCGCATCGAACGTATAATAAAAGGAACACGATTTTATCGTTCGAAAAACGATTCACGATATTAAAACGAGATTAAAATCTCCAATAACAAAAAACGTACAATTTCGGAAGTCACCAGTCGTTTTCAACGCGCAGATTTTTGATATTTTACATTATTACAAACGCGGCGTTTTCTTTATTTCTCTAAGTGCAAGTAATCGAGTTGGCAAAATAATACTCTCCGAGTAAGGTGTCCTCGGTGAATTCCGGTGATTTAGTGTCTTGGGTGAAGTGAAAAATCGAAAACACCGGTACACAAACGACCAGTCACGACCCCGCCGTACTTGGATCAAAACACGTTGTTTATTTATAGAACTAGTAAAACGAAAAAAAAATCTCTCTCATCGTGACAACCATACAAGTCCGGAGATGTTCTTATAGTACAAGGTGCAGACTTTAAAAGCCTAAAAGACTCAGAAATAAAATAAAGCTCTTAGAGTCCTTGACAAATACGTCGTGGACGACCAGAGCGCGCGTTATGGTTTTGAAGTTGGCCATGTCATGTCCACTGAATCGGACGCTTTATCAATTTCGAAGTTTTCCACAATACCAAATCGAGATGCTAACACGCCTCCGATTAATTATTTTAAAAAATAGAATTTTTAAACGTGTAAAACTATATATCGACGAGCCGCCGACGGTCATCGCGACCGTATTCTGTGTCGTTTCGTTTACTTTTACGTTTTTGTTTTTCCAGCGATGCCGTGACTTGCAGTCGTTAAAACGAAGGCAGCGTTCCCGTGCGTTTGATCTTCGTGGTTGTTGTTCGTTTGCGCACACAATGGTGTTCGCAGTTTACCTTTCTTCTCCGGTCTTAGTGGTAATCCGAATAAATGTTCGAGGCGCAATAACGTAATGTTTCTTTTGTAGAAAAAATAATAATAATAATAAAACGTCAAACCGCGGTAAATAATAATAATAATAATAATAATAAAAAACATCTCGTATACGATTTTATAAACTTAAAAAAAACGACCATCGAAGAAAAAAAACCCCGTACGCGATCACTTTTATCGACTCGTTTCGACTCATTTATCGGCAATACAATAGCCGGTGTTCGATATTATATTTTATAGATTTCGATTTCGTTGCGCGAGAACGAAAGTAAATTATATTATCCGACGTTTTCATCTCGCGGCGGTTAACGCGCGACGGTCTGTGTTGGTGTCGGTGAATCTTATCGGGAATCGGTTCGGGTGCCGATTAATATTTGAAAATATATTCAATCGGAGAATAATACAGACGTATTATTATCTCGTCGTCGTCGCGTCGCACACAAAGAGGAGTCATTATCGCGGCGACGCCATCGCGCGCGAGTATTAAATCATTTCACAATCGATTGAACGATTACGTGGCTCGACCGCACATCTGCAGAATAAAAAATAC